>CM057816.1:102279911-102879911 GCA_030067965.1 Latrodectus elegans | reverse complement strand
GATGGCGTGCTTACACAAAAACAATATACGGTACCCTAAAATTTATTTATAAGAAGAACAATTTTAAGCTTATAATTTAATATAATTTGTTTCATATAAAGATAGTTTGTGGATTATTTCGAAAATTGAAGCTTCTTTTGCCAAACTGTCTTCCAAGATTTTTAACTCCTTGTACAATGACAACTTAAAATTTGATGAATATGTAAGCATTTTTTTTATATTTTTCCTATTTTAACTCTTTTTAGCACACCATCCCAAGCAGTTGTTCCTGCTTAATTCACCTCTTATATTTTGAAGTGATTAAAAATGAATTATCTAGTTATTCAACTGATTTTTTTACAGTGGTCGGGGGTATATCGGGATGTATTGTCCCCTTATACCCAAAGAACCGGCCAGAAACAACGACCTCTTTGCCGCCGAGGCATTACCCCGGTTGCTCCACAAGGGGTGGATCACCATCGCACCCTCACACATGCCACAGGGACCCGTTAATAGAGAAGGTACCATTCATACCTCATTCACATACAAGGAAAGGATAAAAACAGGATATAGAGAGAAAGTACACCTATGTCTGAACCGGGATTCGAACCCAGGACCTCCCTATCTGTAGTCAGGCACGCAGACCACTAGACAAGTTGGCCGGCGTGATTCAACTGAAAGAAACTGAATTTAAAATCATGTAATTTATTTTTGTTTTTCTGAAACATTAACAACAGGAACATGCGCGATGTTATTTTAGATGGTAAACTCAGTGCAATGCAACGATAGAAATTTTGTTTAATTTTTGTGATGTTAACAACAATGAAAGTTCCATATAGAAACATGTATGAAATTGTAAATGAAGTTAAAGTACAGATATTATAAGGTTTCATACAAATACTGCAGTTATACTTTGAATTATAGCGACAGTGAAATGCTGTGATGCGGATTTAAATTAATGTAAATTTGCAACATAAAAACTACATCGACAGTTTAATTAAATTAAAACTTGAATCGTATATTAATTATTGGACAGGATTTTGATGCGAAGAGTTTGGCACGATCTTCTATTTAATCTTTTGATCCTATTCATTTAAAACTGTGCGGAAATTCGTTTTAAAAATGGAATGCAGTTTGTACTATAACATACCAAAAGAAATCAATTTATTTTCAAGATCCTGAGAATGCAATTTCCCTTCTAGAATCAACGATTGCTAATAATGATCATTGTATCTCTTTAATACGTTTCACTTAGGACAAATAATTCTGTTATTGTTCCAAACCATGAGTAAGCCACTCTGTTAATCCATGCAAACCCATTGGTACATCAATCAAGCATTTAAGCCGTGCTGGATTTATGTATTGCAATCATAATCTTCTTTCGTCCGCACATAGGATTTCATTACATCCGCAAACGATAACTTAGTACCATACAACTCAACAAGCTTCTTCATCTATGGCTTTAATTCCAATAGCTTTATTTAAAGAATATTAATTTTTTCTAAATGGAATATTAAACGAAATGCTATTTTATCTAAAATAAGCGCCTGGAAAGACACAAACAGTGCCATACAATTCAAAATGCGTTTCAGCTATTGTTTTGCCGAGCTGATTGCCGAATGGTTTGCTCTCTTGCCTTCGGTTCAAAAGTTCGTGGGTTCGAATTCCACCTCGGGTATGGATGTTTGGAGTGGTTTGGAATACACTTGAAACCATAAGTTTCAATTTTGTGTGCAAAAGATGACAGTTGAGTGACAAACAAGTATCATCTCTAGGGTCTTTTTTCTAATAGCTTTATTTATAAAATAACGGAGTCATTTTTTTCTGAATGGAATTGAACGAATTACAATTTCAGCCGAAACAGATGTCCGAAAATATATGCAATAAATTAGTGGAGTTTCATTTTTTTTAATGTAGAGGTTGAATAATTTTTCTCTCTTAATGTGTGTCTGTTGTATTACTTTCTGGTTAGTGTGTATATAAAAAATATGTAGAGTAAACTCTCATTAAACCGGACTTCGCTCAATCCATACTGCCATTTAGATGTATATACGTACTATATAAATGAAAAGCGAGTCAGCTTTAGAAAAAAAAATATTTAATTTTCTCTAATTCATACAGCTTTACCACGTACAGAGGAGGTTCGCTTATATAGCTTTGCTCAATTTATACCTTATTTCGTTTAATCAGTATTTTCACTCATTCTGACGACCTGAATCTTCTACTAGTCGGGATTAATGAAGTTGCACTGCATTAAGTTTGAGTTAATAAAAAAATTTATATTAAGACGAAATTGATTTTTGGTCTACTCTTTGTCCTCAAATGACTTCGTTTTGTCCTAAACCATGTGTTGCATCAGAATGTGGATCGCCAAAACCAAATGCTGCCATCTACACAAAGCAAATTTAACTCTACTGCGAATAATTATTTTCTAATAAAATGGCATGTCAAAAAAGTGCCACAACTCGAGTTCAGTTTAACACAAGGTAAAACTGAACTAGCGAAATTGACGTCCATTCTTCAACCGGATGCATAAGCTGAAAACATTTCAGCGCGTACCTTAGTTTTATATTAAAAAACTCTTATTCCATAATGAAAATGGAGGGCAAATTCAGTTTTTTATTCATAAACTAACTTCCTCTAACAGTATGTTAAATTCATTTATTCATAAACTAACTTCCTCTAACAGTATGTTAAATTCAATTAAGTCAAACTGAAGACACGTCAGTGGTGATTTTAATAATTTAATGAAAAATTGTTATGTCAACTCTAACTGCTATCTGTGATTATCAAAGGAGGACATTCATTGAATGAAGAGGTAGCCTTTCTGGGAAAGATTTCGCACTCGAAGCCAGGGCGTAGTGAATCGGACACCCGACAAGCCAGTAAATGATGGTCATTTCTTATGTACATTAAAAGTTCTGAAGGTTACGAACTTCCTCCGCTGGTGTGGCGAGGGTTCAGGCGTCAATTTCAAAAGAAAGTTAATAATATATTTGAAAGTTAATAATATATATGATTGAAATCATTAAAAAATGTCTTCCAAAGTTAGGTAGGTTAAAATCCATTTCCGCTTACTGAAGTCGTTTTTTGTACAGGTAATTGCTGCTAATTTGATTGACGAATTCGACAGCCGTGTTGGCTGTCTCCTATTCACATCATAGCATACTTGTTTAGAGTCACCTGATCCTTTAAAAGTTTCACTGTGCATAGGCTTTTCAAACAGGATAAACAATGCCAGCATTAAAGATCGCATTACTAGGGCAAACTCTAATTTTTAAATGATAAACATTATGAATTTTATGCAATATTTTTTCCCGTTTAACGAAAGTTTCATAAAATGTTTTTTTTTCAAAATGAAATTTTTTATGTTTTAAATTTTCTTTTTCAGTGCGACTGACTATGATACATTCATGCCTGCTTCTGTCACAACAACAGCAAGTACGGGTGCTTAACTGTTCCATAACTTAAAATAAAGTTTTTCTTTCAATGGATATCGGATGCAGGGTACAATTAAGGTCTAAAAATATTCATAAACGGAATCCTTTCATCGTTTTATGGCTTTTCGACAAAGATCTATGGTTTGCTAATTTCTCTTCTCGGGGCTTTCTTGTTCGATAGTCAGACTTAAAAAGTACATTCGGCATGCAAATAAAATTGGATTTATGACTTTCTGCTGCATTTTATGGAGAGTTATTTTTGTCTTTTGGGAAAACTGATGCTGTCACTACACTACCCCTCCCTCGGAGAGAGTTTTCCTCCGTCTGGCAAAACACGACCAAATCTTAATTCTCGATGACAAAGCTTTTAAGTAATGTTCTCTGGGTAATAAAAAGAAAGCTTTTTCCGCCTTTTACCATTCTTTTTTTTTGCCTTCCTCTTGCGTCTTTGCACTTATTCTTTTAATGATATTTTGGATCTAGTGGATTTGGAAGATTTTTAGGGGCTAAAAGGGAGAACCAATTTCCTCTTAGGAAAATTTCAGTGTATTGCGGAGGATTTATTTTGATTAAAAGTAATACAATCATTTCTGTACAAAATTTTCATTCTGAACAAAAATTTTTTCGTGATATATTATATTGAACTCACGTTATCTAAAGTATTTGAAGCAATTTCAAAGCTAGGATTAGCTAATTTTATTGCGATACATTTTTTTGTTGTATATGTCAACGGCTTGTAGTCCTTAAAAATACAAGTCAAAGTCACTATGTTCCTCACAATTTTGAAACTTGTTCACTTGATAGGATCGGCATCTGAGTCGGCATATTCCACCTCTACCACATTTCTTTCTCTTCCGTTCAAAAGAGATCCTGAAAATTCATAGAGCTTTTAACATGCATAATATTTCCTTCAGCATTTTGTTTCTTACACTTTCAAATATTAAACTTGCAATCTTTCGGAACGAAAGTGACAATTTTCCTCACTAGGCACTCCGATTAAAATGTATTAAAATATATGTATAGATATTGGGTCAAATCGAAGGAAACATATATATAAATTCCTGCTTCTTCTTTGGAGTTCAAGACCAGATTTATCAATAGTTACTAAAATGAAACACTACAAAATATCCCACATGCGAACTCAGTTAAAGAGAACTGAGGGAGAAAAGAAAATTATTCCGGATTTAATAGTTTTCGATCTTTTATATCACTCTTACTATTTTGGATCTTTTATATCATGAATATTGTTATGAATTGTTTTCATGGAAACAGAGATGTGATGGCCCAGAAATAAAGAAGATTACTTTTCCCTTAAACAAACAGTGTACAGTCACAAAATAACTGGTTATTTCAGCTTGAAACTTCACCCAATATCTTTAGAAATCGACATAATTCATAATATTTAAGAAATAATATAACTGTTTTTGGAAATAAAAATATTGATGACCGTAACTATATTGAACATTTTTGATATGCTTAGAATAGGCTGCTTAAAATAAAAACAATGTAAATTATTCAGTAACAACTTGGTATGAAATTTTTTAAAAATTTCTGCAACAATGTCGAATCTAAAATAAGTTTTGATAGATTGCAGTTTTGAATCCTTATTTCATTCTCAGAGGGGTTTCAGTTAAAATTACCAATCAAGCTGAAAAAATAATATTGAAATAAAGCATTTATCTAAAAACCAGAAAATCTCGACTAGGAAAAAAATGTTTCCTCAAATAATTTATAAATGGTGAAAGTTAAAAAATGGACTTGTTGAACTCCATTCTGTAAGACAACTGAACTTTCCAATTTTCCCATCATAGGATTCAAAAATTTGAAGTACTAAAATCTTATTAAAATATTCTGCGTGCCATTTTTAACTCTTTATTTTAATACATTTTTAATTCATTCATTCAAATAACTAATGTTTTATGTAGTTAAAATACATGTTTTGACTTAATAAAAATCTGAGACAATACATTATTAACTAAAAGAAGATAAAACGATACCTCTTCATTTAAAAGATAACCATAATTTGGAAGAAATATGATTGCAATATTATTAGTGTGTTTAAAATTGCGAATCAGTGAGTCTTTTTGCTCTTATAACTATTCAACTGTATTTCGATTCCATTTTGGAGATTATCGATACTTTTTTGACGTTTTAAACATATCGTTACATTTGAGAGAATTTCGGATTAAGTATATGCAATTTCAAACATCGACAAAAAAAAGAGCTTGCTATTTTGTTTGTTAATTTTGTTTCATATCTTATATAACATCAAAAATTGACGACTAAATTATTATGAACAAGGTAATAATTTTTTCCTATCAAGAAATGATATATAGTGTTTTACAACCATGAGGAGTTGTAGCGAAATGTTTCATTCTGAAGTAAGAAATTATTATAATTGTTATTGAAAAGACTCGTTTTCTGATCGGAAGAGTAATTTCTATTTTAATTTGTTATCTAATCTAAATTTACTCCAAAAATATAATCTAACATAGTCAGAGCAGTCAATATTTTCATCTCTTGCTAACCTATAAATTCAAGAAAATCTTGAAACGACTTTGAGTTTAAAGCATTTGAATGAACTTGAGAAGACATATCTTGCCACAAAGCCGATGATAAGAGATATAAGAAAACCTATTTAATAGTGTTTGTCTTTTTGGTAAAAATATATGAATACTACATATTTAACGTGACTCAGTTACCATTAGTGAATACGGCCGATATTTGATAGGTCCGGGATTGGAACTCACTACACTCGGATAGTTAAAATGAACCAACCAGGCCAATATTTATGATATGTGCATCATTGATATAACAATGTTAACCGTAAACAAGAAAATTCTTGTCGTTTCCACGTTGCTATTGAATGAAATGAGAATAAGTATGCAAATTAGTATGTGACACGGTGGAGACATGAGTCAGTCAAGAGTAGAAATGCCAGTCATTATAAAAGCAGGTTCACCCCGCACATTCATCAATCATACCTCGCATAGTAATGAAGAAAAAATGGACGTGTTGAACGAGTTCGCTCGATATTGTTTACTTCACGAGTTCAAGATGGACTTCTCAACTGCTGCATCAAGTCGCTCAATATGGCAGACGTTTGAGGAAAGTGATGTGAATGAATGAACGTACGGCAAGTCATTCGTTTCCCGAATTCAGGCCAGGAGATGCGTCCCCTTGTGATAAAGCCACTGGACTAGTCATCTAGTGGCTCACTATGAGGCAAACAGTTACTGTGGACGTGTCCTCGCAGCAGTCATAACGTGTACAACAGGCGTTGCATCAGAAGGAGCCTGCAATGATTAGTAGCAAGAGTGAACAGTTTTTGGATGATAATGTGAGGCTGCATGTCACACGGGTGGGCAGGAATACCAAATAGCGAATTGATTGAGAGACTTTATGCGATCCTTCTTACTCACCTGACCTTGCACCATCAGATTAACACTTCTTCCATTCCTGGATAATTATCTTCATTGAAAATGCTTCACCAATCAAGCAGACTCACGCCAAGCATTCACGGATTTCTGCGTGTCCAAAACCTCCGAGTTTTTACGCCAGGGGACAGCACAGCTGGAAACACGTTGGCAGAAAGTGCCAGATGCCGATAACTTCGAGGACTAACAATAGGCTGCACTACCTGTAGGTCATGTTCTTTTGGGTCATTAAAGACGGCAAAAGCTTATCTTGTATATTTGTGGACAGTCCACCTGCCGAAGTCCTTTGTAAATGATTTTGCATCCATTGAGTAAATTATCTTTTGTGAGGACTTTTTATAGATAGTGAGCTGCATCGACCCACAAAACAAGGAAAGATCATCAGAAAACTCTTAAGCAGCCATTCCAGCAGACTGCATACAGAACGCAACATCTATTTCCCATTGTTATTTCCCGAAGAGTTCTTTTTATGTCTTGTCAATATGGACTGTCTTGTCTAGGCTGTCAATAAGTGGTGCGCTGCTCCACTTTTTCATACTGAACCATATTTGGTGTGGAGTCCGACTGCTTCAGTACACACTTGCCATAGGGAACCGTTTATAGCTTAAGCAACCATTCACACCTCATTCATAGACAGAAAGGATAAAGACAGGATAGATAGAGAGAGAAAGTACATCCATGCCCGAACCGGGATTCAAACCCAGGACCTCCCTATCCGCAGTCAGGCACTCTGACCAGTAGACAGGCCGTCGGCCCGAAGAGCCTTAAAATTGCTATATGCTCTTGTATATATGATACTTGTATGATTAAATAGTACAACTTTTATATAATGCTATAGGCGTGATTTCATTCACGATAAAAGAAAATGTCACTAAGCTTACGTAATCATGCATAAAATTATCAATATAAGAATTTTTAAACAAAAAAATAAAATTTAGAATATCATGTTCAAATGGACTCACCAAGGAAAAATGTAGACAGAAATTACTGTTATCATAAATATTTCATTCAAAAAAAGATTTTAAGCACCTTAATAAGTAAAAACAATTAATAATAAAAATGAAAGCAAAATGCAGAGACTTTAATTTATTCTGATGGATGTCTTTTTTTAAATAATAAACGTGAGCACAAATTTCAAAACATGAGCTACATTTTCTAATAACTAATAGATTAAAAAAGTGCTCCAAAAATAAGCATTTTCATAATATTTAATTGTAAGATGCTCTTAAAAATAATTTCGATTCTTCTAAAGCAAATAGAGTTTCAAATTGGTTTGGAAAATGGTAAAAACCTCCAAAAAATACAGTAAATCCAAAATTGCGCCAAAAGAATTAAATGACAGCTGTGCTTGTAAAAGATGAAACATTGATAGATTAAATGGTCTCCTTTTGACGTTTCTATTGTTTCCCCGAAGAAGATAATCTTCTCTAAAAGTCATCAAGGTTAAGACTTATGAAAATACATTTTCCCATAACCACTCTTGTGAACTTTTACGTAAACAGAAGTTGATATTGCTTAGTTTGTGAACGGTATACTCTCGTAATCTTATTATAACTTTCTAGAAGATTAAAAGATAATGAATTAAAGGAGAAATCTTCTATTTTCAACGCTAAAATTAACTCTCTTCTTTCGGAAAGCTCTCATTTCTGTAACAAACTTTACCCGAGAATTGGATGACTGGATAATAATCTCTTAAGGTTCACACTGCGGCTTCTGAAAAGAAGCACGCCTTGACGAGAGAATTTTATTTGAATGTACAGTTCCACTGGATTCATTTGATTGTGCTCATAGAAAAAAATAATAATTTAGCAAATATGAAAGCGCAATTTATTTCTTTAATGCTAAGAAATATATACTATATTACTGTTCAACACTAACTAGAATTTACGTCCTGTACCTATCAAAGAGAGAGAGAGAGAGAGCGAGAGAGATTTTCAGGTTTATTTAGAATAGTTAGGTCTTTTTTACTATCTTTTATTTGTCATTCGGTCTTCCTAAAATTCTATCCTTTTCTCTATTGCAATTATTTAACCGCACTTCATTTTTTCTAAAATGCGCACATTGATTTCTGATTCAATAATAATATAAAGAAAATATTTTCTGGAGTCCTTTATTTTAATCAAATGTTCTTGGGTAAAAATGGAAGCTTGTTTTTGGTTCTGGGGGGGGGTTGAAAATTGGCTTGCTTCGTGGTATATATTAGTTTATTGTTGGCCATTTCTTCACATGTTAACTGTCTTGCGCAGTACAAGCTTCATATCATTTTTCATATTGTTTCCTTTAGTGCAAAGATTGATACGCTTTGTCCTTCACAATTTCAAAGTTTTCGTTCGCTTATTCTCAATTTTATTTCTCTTTTCCGCATTTTAATTCAAATTGTTAGGATTAATGAGTACGCGATTGTTTCATACTCTACCTAGCCTAAATTTCAATAAATTTATAAAATGACAAATGGTGTTAGCATTTCAATTTTACGAATTCTATCTTATTTTCTTGTTTTGCTTTGTGGGAAATGCCCTGGGTTGTTGCCTTATTGATTTAAAGGTTAGAACACAACAAAAATTACTCTTACATGAGCAAGGTGCTTAGCATAAAAATGTTTTAATTGTGATTTTTACCATAGGATATTTAAATTTAAAACAACTGAACATTATTTTGGATTGCAAATGAATTGGTAGATCGTATGCATATGAAAAAATGCTCAATAGAAGGATTTTTACTAAAAAGTCGTTGATTGTTGTTGAATTGGATAAGAGGGCCGATTTGATAGCTGTATAGAATACATCCATCCCTGCAGTCAAAAGGGGCTTTCTTAAAATAATATTTGACAACTTAACGTCCTAAGACATTTTAGTGTCCACCACCTAAACTGCCTTTTGGAAAGACGTTTCGTAGATAAAGGACTGAATTCACGTATCACAAGGGAAGAAACCCTGAAAACTCTCAATCATGCCTTCGTCTCAAGACGGGAGTGCAGAATGGTGAACCGAAATTTTCCATTTTGCTCAGTCAAAAGCGACTGGATTTGAACCCGGAGTTTGAAGAGCGCTGTCATATCATTAGGACATGGAAAGCTTTAATATCATTTGAAAAAGCAATGAATGAGTTATCACATTTAATTTCTGCATTTTGCTCAAAGTATTAACCGATAGAATATAGTTGAAGCCACTCAGTTTGATTCGAATACCACAAAACAAAACTCAACCAAAAAGAAACATCAGAAATCATTTGTCCTATCAAAAATGAAAAAAATTCGACTTCAGCTGCCCATCTAAAGTAAGGGCGATATAACCAAGGTAAGTTGAACTCTTTCTTCGGAGAAGAGGTGCTTTCTAAAGAAAGCTTCAGCGAGTGTGAAAAATCCAAGAGCGAATGAAAGAAGAAAAGAGAGTTGCCTGAATGACATGCCGAGAAAATCCACATAAGTTTGCTGCCGCGTGCACTTTTGGCCCAATACACCGACTTTGCATAGTTAGTTCTTTGAGAAGAAAAGTGACGTGATGATGACGTAAAGCATCGTTTGTGAAAATGGATTCTTGTCAAAGGTGCTCCGCGCTCTCGTATCTTTTCCCTTCTTTTTCTTCTCGGGAAGCTCAGGCAGAAATTCTGTTGCCATGGTGTCATCTTGAGCTGGAAATTAAATTGCAATTTTTTATTTCCTCGCGAAAATTTAAAAGCTCTTTCATTTCTTCCATTTTTGCGATAAAATTCGATTATGTTGCGTGAAAAAGTAAAGCTTCGAAAATAAGTGAAATTTTTATAATTTTAATTTGTTTGCTTGGAAAAAAAATTCTAAAATGACTGAATTCAAAATGGGAAAAAAGGAACTGTTTTTTTAAACATCAAAGTCTCTCATTAAATAAATGTATTTTCATTAAAATAAATCCAGGGATAATCAGTTTAATACTAAAAAGGAATAAAAAAGTCAAATGAAAAAATGAAAAAAGAATATTTTTAAGTCGAAATAACTGTCTTGTAAATTATTTAATATACCTATTACTAAGCAATAATTATGAAATCAACATAAAACATATTTATATTTAGTGGTTATGTAAATAGTTATTGATATTTAAATATATTTTTTCAGAGATTTATTTTTACCAAGCATTAATATTATATTCGGTCTCATGATTAGAATAAAAAGAAACGCATTTTTGTTATTAAAGTAAACACACATTATTATGCGGAGTAGATATATATCATATTAAACATTCATATTAACTTTAAATATTCATATTAAAGATATATTATTCGACATTCATTGCGAAGCTTAAATGATTTATTTTGAAATGCATAAATTACTAAGTATTTGTCTGTATGGATGGATGTGTTGGATGGACTCAAACAGTGAAATAAATTCACCTTAACAAAATTTATTTCATGAAGTATTCCAAGTACTGTTTTTGTTTATATGTTTAATATATACATACATATACCTATTTAGGCTAAAAAAACATATAATTTGCTTACTAATAAATTTCTCATGCTCAAAGTTTTTTTTATTAAGAGGAAACGTTGACATTTTTATAATTGCCTGACAATTATATTTTAATTACATATGATGATATAATAGAACATAAATTTCCTTCTTGAATACGCCTCTTTAAATAAAGGTAGGAATTTTCTTACTACATATTAAGTTACTCTTTCGTATAGAAAGATCAAAACTAAACATTCTATGAATATGATTAATAGAATATTATTTTATAAGGAGCTTAATATGCCTTATAATGAATGTTTATTTATAATAAAGCATTATTACTATAAAATTTTAAGCTTCTGTAAAAGAAAATATTCAATGGTTGTGGTTGTTGTTATATGTATATATATATATATATATATATATATATATATATATATATATATATATATATATATATACATATATATATATATATGTATATATATATATATATATGTATATATATATATATATGTATGTATATATATGTATATATATATATGTATATATGTATATATATATATATATGTATATATATATAAATATGTATATGTATATATATATATGTATATGTATATATATATATATATGTATATATATATATATGTATATGTATATATATATGTATATATATATGTATATATATATATGTATATATATATATATATATATATATATATATATATAAATATATATATATATGTATATATGTATATGTATATATATGTATATGTATATATATGTATATATATATATAAATATATATATATATATATATATGTATATATGTATATGTATATATATATATATATATATGTATATATATATATGTATATATATATATATATATATATATATATATATATATATATATATATATATATATATATATATATATATATATATATATATATATATATATATATATATATATATATATATATATATATATATACATACATACATACATACATAAATATATATATATATATATTAACGATGGTGATATTTGTTTTGTAGAAATTTTGTAACTTTTTTCATATTTTAGATTTTTATACATAATTTTTATATGTATATTACAAACTCCGAGAATTTTCTAGAATATTATTAAGTTCTTTTCTGCAGAAACCTAGTACTGAATTTGTTGCTAGAAAGAACTGAATAAAATTTAGTATTAAGCCTAACATGGAATCTTTGAATCCCTTCTTCTATTTTGAAGACTAAAATTTCGTCTAGCATACAAACGGCTTAATTAATTTTTACATAACTCGTTATTTAAAAAAATATTTTTTATTCATTTCAAACTTAGTTTTGAGTGCAAATAATAATATACAAAAAAAATTTCTAGCTCATTCTTCTTTCAAGTGGCTTAGATAACTAACTGATCAAAGAAAATACTTTATAATTAGTGTAAATTTCCTTAGATTTATTTCAGTTATTGGCTAAAATTAGGAAAAAAATCTTTTTCAGGAAAAATCATCCATCATAATCTTTTCCTGCAAAAATGGTTCAGGAAAAACTGGAAATCTTTAATAAAGTAAAAGTTAGTATAGGGTCTCTCACTAAGTTTTATAAAAATTAGCTTTTTTCTAAATAGCGATATAAAAATATACTTTACAAAGTATTCCTTTCTAGTAATGTTTTAATTTTAAGTGATAAAAACAGAACTCTTACAACAACAGTATCATGCTTTAAGAGAATGTAACAGATGGAAAAGTAACAATTGGATATTTCAATTTCAGAATTTTTGGCAGCATTTTAGAAGTGAAATGCTTAAAAATATTTGGTAATTAACATGTAAATAATTCAAACGTTGAGTCTTCCAGTAATGAGAGGAACCACCTAAGAAATCACATTTTAAACTGAAATCACAAAATTGCTTAATTTGTTTGCATTGAAATTAATATTCCTTTTTACATTCATTTAGTTTTCTGAATGCATTTTGCAATTATTCCAATAATGGTAATCTAATATCGAACAAAAAGTTTTTGTTTTTAACACCTGTATTACATAAATTATAACATTTGAATCTTTAATTTAAAGGTAAGTCTTATGCTTACATTTTTTCATAGCTCATAAGCATTTGTTTTTTATTATTAAATATATTTTATCAAGTTGTCTCAACTGAAATTATGATTTCGTTAAAATTAAAATCGAGAAATCAGAATATGAGTTTATTTTTATATGGTTTCAACAGCATTATTTCACAAAAGTCTCCAGGAAACAAACAACTCCCCTTCGTTTTCCTTGAGAGCGACAAAACTAAACAGTGTTCCGATCCCTCTCACACTTGGATTCTTCCCAAATGAAAGGCGAACATCGAAGGACCAAAAAAAGAGAATTGGAATTTTTTTTATGCTTCTTTCTTCCATTTGCATCCTTCTAATCCTTGTAGAGAGTGAAAAGAACTTTCTAAATTAAATTTAAATAGTTTATGTCCTCAACTATTTGCCAGAAATTTTCCTTACTGCGTAAATGAGAAAAGTTTTTAAAAATAATACTTCTGGAAGTAATCTGATTGTGTTCCGTTTTTCCAGTATTGGCTCAAACATGAGCGCCATCTCATCATACTTTTGCAGAATTGTCACCGCTTTATGCAATTTTTCCAAAAATGTCACCAAACAAGTTTCGGAGCATTTATTTTGAAAATCATTGATGCTAACTGACGGCAAAAGATTTTGTTACATATAAATCAATTAAATTTCATAAATTTCGTTTTGCAATTTAATTAATCAAATATACAATACATAAATAATTCCATTAAAATCATCAATTATGGTCACTTCTAAATGCCCTCGTCAAGTGACTGAAGTTACGAAAAACATCTATCTCTCTGCCTTGTCGTTTTGAAACGTTTACAAGATGAGGTTCTTATTTTCTTACAACCACAACACACTATCGGTGGGTCATTTCTGCCAATGAAAGATATATATTAATATGCTTTCTCAGCATGACATTTTTTGTTGAATAAGTATTATTTTGGCTACAAGCAGCACTCATTTTTATAAAGATGTCGCTGACAATATACTAAGTTAGATAAGTATATCGATTAAATAAGTGATCTCTACTCACACATTATAATTTTTATGTAAGAGTAGAAGGGATATTTTCAATGACAAAAAATTTAAAATTAATTCAAGTTTTGAATAAAAACTTAAAGTTATTAAATATATACTTATTACAATATTTATGTAGAACTTCGTTATGGTATTTATGATGAAAAAATACTTTTATTTTATTAAAATTACATCAATTTATTTATTTTCTTCAGGCTACCCTTAAAACAATGACATAGTTATTTATCACACTTTTGAATAAAGTTAAGCGACATAGTGGATGACTGAATTTTCCGAAGTTCCCAAGTGGAAGAACAATGAGCATTGTAGAAACTAACATAAGTATTCGTACTAATGAATTCTTATGTTAGTTTCTACAATGCTACACCGTAACAGTCTTTACTTATATAATAACGAATCCTCCACCTCCGAGATACAAGAAGGATAATTCTCCCCACAAAGTTATCACAATCACTGAAGAAATGAAACCATTATTTCATTAATTACTCATTTATTGCCTCATGAAACACAACATCTAATGATGTCATATGTGGCAGAATTAGAATCAACCATAAAATATAAAAGTTCTTCATTAGAGTGCTATTGAATTGTCTTCAGTTTTTATTTTACTGAGATAAAAATTGAAAAAATTACTCTCATATATTTTTTGTGCGGAAAAGATGGAATTTATTAAAACAATTAGAAAAATAATTAATCGTGCCTTTTTAACATGTCTGTAAAAGTTCAACAATCAATGAATTGAATGTTACGGAGATTTTTAATTCAGTTTCACAAAACTGGATATTTTCATGATCAAACATTTAATAAAATAAATTTGTTCTTATCAACCAAAATGAATCATAAAATTATTCCACATTAATTACTGTTTTCCTTTTTTAAGAAAATAATGCGTTTAAAATAATGATAGAAGATTATATCAAGTTGAAATAATTTCTCAGTTTTCTGCAATTTAAGAAGCCAAAATTGTGTTACATATATTAAAATGTGTTACATTTGTTTGGTCAATACCATTCACTTTGACCAGAATATATTCTTGTTATTTTGAACCACGGTCAAGTAATAAGCTCTAACTTTAACATTCCATCTCTCCCACACCACAACAGTGGAAAGTTATTGCAGTCTACGAAAAGTACCCGTAAGATTTCATTTGCCTTTTTTTTTAATTTTTAAAGTCATTTTTGGTTTTTTAACTTAGCAAAGTGAAATCTTCCTGTAACGATAATCACTCCGTTCCTTTTAGGGCAAGTGCTAAGTGAGACACCCAAAGCTATCTTTCTCTCTATATCATATCTGCAGAGGGATAATATGGACTCCATCTCATGTTGGAGTCGACGGAAATGAAAGAGCTGATTGCCAGGCCAAGATTACTGCTGAGGACGGGCTGAGCCCTTGTGCAGCTCTCACATACAGTGAGATCGCCTCCCTTAAGAAGGTGGAATTGAACTTACTTGATAAGATTATTCCCTATCACCTTTGGTACTTTGGGAGTACTTTGGCTCTTTTAGGCTTTCTCCTAGAAAATACCAAACGGATCAATACCAAGCAAATCACACTTCGTGAGTAGCCATGTCAGGGCAGAAGATCTTCCCCCAGTGCCATTAGTGTAAGGCGCACAGGGTGACCGTTTCCAACATTTTAGTTTGCTTGGATTTTGAAAAAGACGAGGTCCTTCAGGATCTTCTATTTTTTTTAGACTTTTTGTATATTTTTGGAATTATGGAGATTGTATAGTTTTGCTCGACTCTCTTGGACTAGTGACAGAAGATCGTATGTGCAGTTGAGATCAAACACAAGAAGAATTATCTTCGTTTGGGTCAGGTGTGAAATCCACTGTAATTCGAATGCTTTTTACCTCCGACACACTCCCACAGCTTCAAGCTAAAGACTTATTCCATAATCTTACTGTGTAATAAATATTTTTTTTTTGTTTTTGAATATTTCGTTGAGATTATTTAAATTTCTTCACTTTGTTATATCTGTCAGATGTATTTGAAAGGAGGACAAGTTAACAATGCTATTATTACTTACAAAAGCTTTAGAAGTTAGATGTTGCAGGTGTTAAAAATGAATGCCATTAACACCATCTTAGCCATAAAGGCTGTAGATTCAAATAAGCTAAAAGGTGATCACTTTGTCTAATAGAATGTATAATACTTGTCTTCCAGGACAAGCGAAATCTAAAAATGTTAAATATATACATTCAGCTAACTTTACTGAAAAATATCAGGTAATTAATAGCTAAAAAGTCTTTTAATGCTTCTTGCACATTTCAATTATACTTGAAGATAGTTGTATGTGTGGACAGATATTTTTATTTAATATGTACAAAGTATTTCTTCATTTACTAACAGAAAAATGGAATATTTTTAAAACTAAATATGGGGGATTTTGTGAAATGGTAACAGATGAAAATTTTAAATCATTATTTATATTAAATATACATTAATTATATCTCAGTAAACGTTAATTCAAAATTATAATCAAATTACCACTTCGTGATGAATTATTTATTATAGTTACCTCACATATTTCCAGTTATAAAGTAAGTTACTCTTATGTTGTGTTGAAAACTAAATGTGTGATTATATAATTAAAACATACTTATTCACTGATTTTTAAACAAAAATATTAGATAATTTGTTTGATAAATAGTCAAATATCAGAAAAGTGTAGCTAATTACATATTATTATATTCAATACTTTTCATATTATACATAAAAAATTCAATCTAAAATTATAATTCATTGTCTATACTACTATCCAATACTTTTTACTGTATAAAAATAGAATTTATATTATTTTTCATTTAACTATTTATTTATATTTAATATATTTTTATTACTTTATGTTCTTAGCTCACTATTTTTCCAATCAAAGTGATTCAATAATGTCGATCTCCTGTTTCATCAGTTTGCACACGACTAAATGAAAAGGCTGACGCTGAGCTGGCCAACTTCTATATCATAACAGCAGGGGTTATGATATGATACTTTCATAGGAGTTTTCAACATGGTTTTAAATGATTAGGAATCCCCTAAATAAACATATTTAATGATCCATAAATGAGAGATTTAACGATTCAAACTGAAGCAAATAATTAGAATTCGTTCTTTGAATGTACTTCTTTCGATGTTTCTGAAATTATACGATTTAAAGGGTTCATGTTTAGCTAACATTCTAAACCATCTTACAATCATAACAAATGTTTCTATTGCAGTTTTAAGTAAAAAAGGTATATAGGGGGACACTTTTCTCCTGTGCTATAAACAAAGTAATAACTTTTAGAATAAATTAGGATACATTATTCATACTTCGCTTACATCATTACATCCCAGTCCAATAATATGACTTTTTTGATGGCAACACGGTACGAGATGAATAGTTTAATAATACTTCACATAATGACGAGAACATCCAACAATAGGCAGTTTATCTTCAACACAGAGTTTACAGTGTGTCTAGAATACAGAAAGTACAGCAGCAGGCAATTGTGCAAATGAGGGGGTTGGCCGAATAATTAAACCTCCCAATTTGTTTGCTGCTTTTCATTCTATGTCTGCAGAGGCCTCGCAAAGGGTGGGGCACGAAAACAAGCGCGCCCAGGCACCTCATCAGGTGGAGGAAAAGAGGCGACGCCCTGTGTTGTCGAGCCTCTGCCTGTTGATTAGGGATCGAGATAAGGAGAGTCGTTTGGATTCATAGGAAGAGGCCGGCCAAAACAAGAAAAGATCGTGTCCACTCTCTTGGAGAAATTCCCATTTACTTTGAAAAGTGAATGCCAAGGGTTGTTGTTAGGAGAAAAGGCTATTATTTAGGAAGACAGAATAAATAGTATGTGAGATTTTTTCCTTTTTTTGTTCACAAGGAGAGGTGGGGTTTTGGCTTTAAGATGTTTGCATCTAGAAACTCAGTGTTATTTTTCGTTATTGTTATGAGCAGATCTATACTATAATCTACTAAAGTGGTAATAAGTAACAGACTGATATGCGTTAGAGGAAAGTCTGGTTTTTTAAAGAATAATGTCTAAGACTCAAATTTTCATCTTTTTTATTTGAGGAGAGAGAATTTTTGGTGTTCAAAGAATTGAATTTATGTATTGAAGATCGAATATTCTTGAGATAATCCAAACTATCCATGCAATTACCACACAATATTACATTTTACCTGTCGTAACAAGTGGTGCCGCGCCAGGCACTCGGGTTTGTAATGGAGTGCTAGATTTGACACGGATTTTTAAATCTTGAGGCAATTTTATTGATAAATCATGGCAATTTTATTCTTGTTTTTGGAAAGTAAAGTTATCCCTAATTATCCTTATTAATTTCCGTTATGATTAAGAAAAGATAAAATTAGAACTAAACACTTTCTGTTGACAAGAGATCAGGGGAAAGTGCTGCAGTGGGCAACATTTGAATATTTTCTGCATGAAAGATAGGCAAGATAGTTGAGGAAACATACGATCATACACTGATTTGCCGAAGTGTTCTTCGGTTGTCTGAAGCAGATGCCATTTCACATTTGCTAATCAACGTAACAAGGAAGAAGAGTGATATATATCCAAAGGTACATCATCAATCGTCACCATAAGTGATTGTATCACATTATGTATTTTCCATGAAGTCAATAAGCAAGGATATTGGCTTCATGAGAATAAATATAAAACCGGGATTTACTTGAAAACATAAGTTGAGGACTGTTCTGCGTCTAGGTGTGTCGTTGATCACTCCATTGATAAGGAATCCTGTCTGCAATTCAACATCAGAATAGAGGAAACAATGTTGGCAATCCATGTTGCTACAGCGGTTTCAATGGACACTTTGTGTCTTACAATGTTTCACAATTTCAGAAATAGGTGCATGATCCCTTAAAACCTACCATATTTGCTTTTTCGTCGGGGGAATACAACGATAACCTCCACGTTTTTTCTACCATTTCAATTTAGCACCCATAGTGTTTTCACTTTTCGTATTTTTATTGACATGTAATGTAACCAAACTCGTAATATATTTTGTGTCATTCTTCTATAAAACTGGTTTATAAATCTAAGAAATTGTGAAGTATACAGCCTGACACATCTTTAATTTTATATATAGCCCCCAGTAAATATATGACGTATTACTTTGCAAGCATCGATTAAACATTTTTCATTGTACCCGCTACTTGTTGCAAGCCTACACACACAAATTATATTAAGAAACCTGCAAGTGTTTTACCTTTCCATATTTTTGACGTGACCGAATTACAAGTGACATGTTTCCAGTCCCTTTTGGTGATTATGTTATGAAATATTACAACGCGGCAGTGAAAATCCAGAACCATTCATTTTGTTTCAGTGTCTTAAATGCGTTGTCATAGTGATTTTGGATTAATATTATTCAAAAGAAGTCTATGTTTATTTTTTTAACATAAAGTATTTCTGATTCTGTGAAGTGTTAGCACAGTAGGAATAATACTAAAATTATATCGTTTATGCGATTAAATTTATTCATGTATTTTCATTTTAATTTTTTCCCGTAATTTTCTTGGATGTGATCGATTTGTTAGTTTAAAGCTACTTTTTGCACATTGCGACTAATTTAACTGAGAAATATGGATTAAAATGAGTTTCGGACACTACAAATAGCAAATTAAATGTGGAATTGAACACACGTATTTGGTAACTCTTCATTATACAGCTTGGCAAAATTTCTCGCAAGAGTAATCTAAGAAATTCTATAAATTTTATCAAAGAGAAAAGTAAAATGCTTTATATAATTTTATAAATAAAATTAAAAATTCAGAATGTGAAATAAAATTTTTGAGGCCAATGTAAAATAAAAGGTTCATTAGCTATTTTTAAGTTACATTTAGAAATTTCCTTTACAGAATTTTAATTCTTAGTTTCAAAACTCTTCTTTCTTAAAAAAATTGAAAGGGCGTGGTTCTTCTTTCATATTGATATCCATAAGAACAATCCCATGAAATTTACGACACTGCATTTTTCTTCTTAAATTTTCACATTCTCTTAACATATATCGATATTTATTTGTGTTTCGATTTTTTAAAACTTGTTGTTTGTATTCATTGAATAAAATATATTTACGCTTTTTCTAATCCACCGCTAACTCGAAAGGCATTGGAACGTTGATGAATGGAGTCCTGACTTCAGTATTTAATAACTTCATAATTAAAGTTAATTTTAAAGCGTTCCCTTCTCATTCGAATTGCGTTGTATTCTTTATACTAAAGGCCTAATTTATAATATAAAACGCAGCTTTGAACAAAAATTTAAGTATATATGTTGTTATTTTTTTAAATATTTCCGAAAGCTATCAGGATTTTCAGGGAATCTATTTGAACTTCGAAGAAAATGTTCTTACTTAAACATGGCTTAGAGAATATTGCATTCAAACAGAAAAAAGGAGTAGAACCATTGGCTATAACTTAACTAATAAGCTAAAAAAACTTAACAGCTTAAATTCAACCACACTTTTACGTTGTTCATCCATCAAGCGAGTGAATAGAGATTTTCAAGGTTTTTTCCTGGTGACTCATAATGGCTTTGTAATTTGACATGTAAGGAAACTCCTTTTAAGTGATGGCGTTTTGTTTGTTTTCCCTCAAAAATCATCTTTTGCTCACGGTATTGGGACCTATGGTTTGAAGATGTTTTCAAATCATTACAAACATCCGAGCCCAAAGTGAGATTTGAAATCACAAACTCTTGAACCGAAGACAAGAGAGCTGGGCTACTTCAACTGTTTTGCATCGTTAAATAATCTAGAATCATTAATCATCCGAAGTATGTTTACATAAATTGATTCCAAAATTCTTGACAGTTAACACTAAAATTAAGTTTTGTTTCTGTTTTCAGTGTCCTCAAAAATTGTAACTATAAGCACTGACATCTTTAGTAAAAAACATTTAGTTCTATACACTAAAAATGATGAATAGAAAATATACGTATAATTCTAGATTCTAATAATTTATGGTTATAATTCTGGATTTTAAATTTTCTGGTGTATTATAATTTTAATACAAGTTCCTGGAACTATTATTAGACAAAGTCTAATTTTATTATAGAATGTAGATTTCATTATAGAATCTATCTGATATTTAATCTGTCTATATTTAAAATTACCAAACAAAAAAGTCATTATAATATAATATATTAGATTGCAAATTTCCACTTTTGTATCTTTGCAGAAAATGAATTGCAAAACTTCACGTATTCATCAGAAAATAATTTTTCCTTTTCCAATGATTTAAGCTAACTAAAGAATAAAGTTTTTCTTTGAAATGAAAATTAGAGATTTTCCTCTTTTTATCTCTCATCACTTCTCACTGTGGCATTTGAGTTACTTTTTTTCTTTCTCCGAATTTCATTCTATTCTTTCTTTTTCTTCATTTTCAAGTAGTTCAGATGATCGGCGCCTTGTTCATGTTGCCATTCGAAGAAAACATAAAAGTGTCGCATACATTTGTCAAAAGTGTATCGTAATCGATCGTCAGGAACAGCTTGTTCTGAATACCGCTCGGAAAAATTAACAAGGATCGATCGCTTATGTTCGCTAGATTTTTGATATTTGCTTCTTGTAAAATTCTATTTACATTTCCTGATGCCTCTCCTACCTATTGGTTTTTCTGTTGTTTTCTCCATTTATAAATGCATTAAATCCCTAAAATGAATTTAAAATTCCCTACAAATTCATTCCTAATGAATTTCTTGATGAATGAGAACCACGGGAAGATATTTTGACAAGCCCATTTTAAAAATATTTAACAAATTACTAATAGAATTAGCATTATAAAAAAGGAGAACTTTATGATTTTGATTTAACGGTTATTATAATTTTATAAAATTTTACTTAAATAATTATTATAACCTAATAAAATTTGTCATAACTGTTTTTCGGAATACATTTATATTTTGTGCTATTTCTTTAGTTTCAGGAAAAAGACGCAGCTGAGAGATAATTTATTGTCATCAAAAGTGTAAATAGATTCAAACCATTGCATTATTCTGCGCTAGGACAACGTCAAGTCACACACGGTTTTACTAGCTATGAGTTATTCAAAAGATTCAGATGGATAACCCATTACCAATATTTACCAGATTTAGCATCTATTTATTATTTTTTATTTCCGTTCATCAAGAGTAAAATGTGTGGTCAACATTTCCACAACCATTTAAATTTATAAATGCCACATTTCTGCTCATTTGAATGCAGAAATGCATTGATGGGATAGAAGAATATTTTGAGAACTAATAAAAATATTCTCTCTCTCCTATTTAGAAACTGCTTCTACTATCACTTTCAAAAATTTAAGTATTACACAGTTGTTTGTTAAGCGTTCTGGACTTTAATTCAACAGCTCGTTTATTTGAATCCTACTTTTGGCTTATAAGTTTTTACAGTGATTCAAAATCCACTTTCAGTTGTAGGTTACAGTCTAATAAACTTGAGTGTGCAAAAAGTGGCCTTAGAATGACCCCCAACCGACTTGTTGTCTTTCAAGTTTTTATCTTGCTGTGGTCAGCATAATTCATATAAAATCTAACGTTATTTTTAAGTATCAGCGTGTGTTTCTGTCACCAAATAGATATTAAAAGCATTTAACTGTATGCAGAATGTTGTTTCCAGGTTTTTGTTTCCGTCAACTGAGAGGTCGTTGAACACAATTTTATTTTCACTACTTCTACCCTTTTAACTTCCATTGTAACATAAAATATTACATAAACAACCGTAAATATACGCGAAATCTATACGACAGTAAATTTAGTAAAAATAATCAAATCCAAGAAGACATAAATCACCTAAATGTTGCTATATTTTGGAAGTTAAAGAGAAAAGGTCTTCATAGACTGAATTTTATACGCGCGCGCGCGCGAATTGCTTTTATGTCAGTTTTATTATTTCCAAAAATTTTATTTTTTATCACTTTATGATCAAACGCTCTCTCGCGGGTAACCAATGATATTTTTTAAATATCATTGGTTATCTGCGAGCATGATGTCCTTCAGATGATCTCTTCCATAAAATCTTGGGTAAACAATTTCAATAAATTGTAACAAGCATATATAAAATAAACTACAATAATTAAACATAATAAGAAATAATCTCAACATTTTTTATAAACATATTATATTATGTAAAACATGATGACCGACTTATTTAATCAATAAAAAAAGACAGCATTTCTCTCAGTATCCCTAAGAATTTAGTTTCCAAGTTGCTTTCAATATATTTCAAATATTTGGATTACAATCTTTGACTGTACTTTATACGCTTGTAATTTCTTTCATACAATTCAACTTTCCTATTTCTACGGTCAAAGTTAGCTAAACACAGTTCACCGCTTTACAATTTTGAGCTCCTTTCAACAGAAAAAATCGGCACCTCTCTGTCCATAACCAAATTGCGCACCAGTTGAGGGTCATTAAACTATACACGGATTTTATATATCATTGGTTATCCGCGAGCATGATGTTCTTCAGATGAGACCAGTATCGGATCTCTCCCCCCTCCCCACAAGATTACAGCGATCTCTTTACCCACGATGAAATATTACTATTGTAATACGTTTCAAGTGTCTTATTTCTGTGACCATTCCCATAAGACCTAGTTACCATATCCATCGTAGTCAAATGAGGTGATCGATAGCTTAGCCTTCCGCACTATACCACAACAACAGAAACTCTATGGAATTTTTAAAGACCATCGACAGGTTCACCGTGAACAGGTATCGGATTCAATAGACACGTCAGCATAACACCTTTTAACTTTTATGAAAAACTACATAAGTGATTGTTAAAAATATACAGAAAACCAATAAATAATTGTTGTGTATGCATAGGTAATGCATACATTACAAAATACTGACTTAGAAAACGAGAATAGTATCACAAGACTTCTTTTGAGTAATTAAAATTCTCTTTGTTCGCTATTTTCCTAACATTTTATTATTTCAGTTTCCACTACTTTTATATTTCTATCATATATAAGGCCATTAAGTAATACGTAACATTTAAAAAAGCTATTCAAATAAACTAAAAAAATACCAATAAATAACTATAATAAAAAAAGTCAACGTTAATATTGGGTATATTACGTGATGCTGATTGCTATTTACCGAGTGAACTGAAATGACGCCACTGGCAGAATATATTCCGAATTCTTCGAAATAAATGAGACCATTATTTTTAAATATAGTGTACTTTCCAGCTCTTTATTTTTTACTTTTTGGCATAAAGTATTACGAGTACGATCGCGAGAAATTATTACGCGTTCATGCAAATTCAGCGCCAATAACAAATAACTCACAAGTTGCTGACATATTTACTCGCTGGACGAAGATGGCTATCACGTGGAATCTCTCTCTGAATTGTTCGGACTAATTCAAGCCGGCTTAAAATATTTGTCAGCAAATAAGTTCTCGTTTCTAGAAACACTCAGCAAACGAGAACCAGTCGAGAATCGTACCATCATCACTCATGACGGAACTGTTCACCAGATGGCTCCTCTCTACCCATCAGAGGGCGGCCTTCATTAAAAGAGAGAGCTCTTCTCTTCATTTGATCAGGTGGCTTGTTTTACGAGGCGCTTTACTTAAAGTTCGCGAGAAGTTGCCGCCTTTTCTTTAAAAGTAGAGTTTAAATCTCGATGACTCTAAACAAAAGAGAAAAGTTCCTTTTTAGGTATTACCTGGGGATGGAGATTAATTTTTATGTTCCTCTTAAAGTATTTGAAGCTAAGGTATGGGTACAATAATCGGTTTTACGGAATGTGATATACATTGAGTGGAGAATATGCTTTTTGTTTATTATTATGAAAATGAATGAGGTGTGTAAAAAACATTATTAAATTAATATAGGTGGAGAAAATTCATCTTTTTCTGAGTGAATCAAAAATAGGTTATCCCAATATAAATCTATCCAGAGAACATTTGATCTACAGTTTGAATGTTCACGGGTTCGATTCCCAACTTAGCTTTGGATATTAGTTGCAATTCGGAATCCACACATAAAACTACAGAAAAAATTTGAGATAAAATTTATAGGGCAACAAAAAAATTCGCATGATTTATAATAGTTCTAAAAAATAACGATTTTAAATAGACAAAAGACTGCACAGTTTATGCAACAAGAGAAATTTTTAATTTGAGAGCTTCCGTTTTCTATCAGTTTGCTTCCTACGCGCTGGTAGCCGAACGATGGCCGGCAGTTCCTCAGTTCTCGCTTTTGTGACAGACGCTGAAGGGGACCAGAATCTATCTTAATCCGTGAGTATAATCCAACCATACATAAAAATACAAATAGGTCAATGCAAATTACACAATAAATAATATACTAGTTGAGAACTACCATAAAAAAAGCTTAGCGTGTCCTAGTGAAAAAAATTTCTTCGGAATAGAAAGTTCATGGTTTGATACCAGCCATGGCTCAAGAAAGGCACTACCTTTTGGCTTTCTGTCTATATCTGTACTTAGGAGTTTTCAGATTTCTTCCTTTGCGTCCCATAAAAATTAACTGCTAAGATAAAAATGCAATACTATTTGGAGAGTATTAAAAGTTTCACATCAATTTTTAGCCGTTTGGCTGTTCACTATGCGGGGCAATAGTGCTCTAAAACTGAATCATATTTCGCTAAATCATATTCGCCAGAATGATTTTTAATGCATTTTAGAGCACATTATTTGTATGGGCAGACAACCAGCCTGTTGGAGCGTACATGTAAAAAATAAAAAAATATATATATACAATATCTATCTCCCGTGATTGAGTTGAAGCTGGAATCGAATCTGGGAATTTTTTACCACAAAGGAAGCACTTAATTTTAATCTACGGAGCCCTGTTTTGAAATTATGAGAGATATGCATGATATAGAAGGGTATGATAGGATATCTATTTGCAGCAATTAGTTCTTTTGATTAGAGAGGGTTCCACCTTTTCATCGCAAATGATTCATAACTTGTAACCATTATGAGATGAAGGCTCAACACCTGTAATGACACCATCATTTCTCCACCATATATCGTTAGCTGAAGGACATGAAGGCGCAGAGAATATTAAACAACTATCCTTTGTTACATTTTTCTTTCAATAAAACCCAGAATAAAATGATTACATTTCCTAAGATAATTTGTGGATAGTTAAATTTGGTTTTGTTAGTCTGCCGGATTATCGAAAGTAATTTAATTTGTGTGCGGAGGATATATATATGTATAGGATGCCTCCTAAAATCTCTTGCCACAATCTTAGTTTCGGAACAACTGCTTCTATTTTTATAAACGTGGTGTCTAGACATAGTAAAATCGGCTAAGTGCTACCGAATAAGACAATTCACAGCATCCTATGTTGGAAGACTGCGTAGTTAGATTTAGTATCTCGAAAATGGGTTTGACATAGGGGAAAAAGAGAACTACAAAGTTGTAGAGCGTTATTGATTTAGTGCGAAAAAACACCTCATTGACAAAGATGTGAAAAACATAACAGTCAAAACATATATTTGTGTTTTCGTGATTCTCTACACTGTGACGCGACAAAATGAGAACAGAAGAAGAAAATACCATCCTTCTAGCTAAACACCACACCACAATGTTACATGATGGTATCGCTTGCGATTCCAAGCCCAAAAGGCTCTGGTTGAAGCCCCGAGATTTGGATTCTTGTATTGATCTCAACGTCAACTCAACGCAATTTGCACTTAATATGCGAAATTGTTTCAGTATGAAAATACATAAGAAATATCACACCCTGAGACCACTAGTATAAAAGAGACATGTTGTTGGGTTTCTACTAGGTTGAAGGTCTTGGCCATGGAGTGATTTTCCAGAAGCGAGAATTGAGAGAGGGTTTTAGTGTGCGTTAAATGTGTGTGTGCTGGGAACGATTCCTTGAAGGCTCACATCCTTCTTATCAAACCATCTTATTTACAGTAAAATATTTAAGGAAGGCAAGTTACGTGACTAGTCATGCTCGATCTGGCAGACCAGCGAAAGTAGAACGCTGAGTTCAACCAAATAACGTAATAGCATACGTCCTCACATACCCAAAATGCAATACAGCACAGATTAGTGAACACTGTGGACTCTCAAATAGTCGAGTTTGAAAAATCCTACAAAAATCAGGCGCTTATCCTTTCAGACAAAACCCTCAGTAGGTTTTAACGAATGGGGATATAGAGTGACGCTATTCATGGTGCAACTTCCTCGTGAATCAGATACAGGTCCAGCAAAGATTCTTAGCAGATGTAGTGTAGATGGAAGTGGCACGTTTATCACAGACTGGCATGTACAATAGGCAACACACCCATTACTAGGCACTGAAAAAATCCTAGATGTTTTACCGATGTTTGACATCAAGTGAGGTTTGGTATTAACATTTCGTAGGAACAAGTTGATCGATCCAATATTTTGCGATGGTACTTTAACAAGTGCACGGTATTTACAACTGATGCAGAGCGTAATGCCTGATTTTGTGGAGAACCTGCCGATGTTCAATCCTAGGAATGTATAATTTCAACATGACGGAACTCCTACTCACAAGACATCTCCAGTGAAGCAGTACCTCATCACAGAATTCGGGAACCAAATAATTGGGTATGGCGGTTTTGATGAATGGTTTTTTCACTACGTTTGCTTAATATAAATCACTGGATTTATTTCTGTAGGGATACCTAAAACAATAAGTATATGTGACCCCTCCTCAAACATTGCAGGACCTTAAACAAGCACTACGGATGCTTGTGCCAACGTGTCACCCTCCATGCTCTAACGCATGTAATGTGAAATTCATACGAGGATCCAAAAGCGCATTGCGACTGACGGTGTAAAGCTTGGATATCTTAAATAAAGGTATATTGTGTTATAAATAATTGTTTTGATGGTTTGTCCCCTTCGCAGAGAAGGAAATCATGGACACACAAATACACGCAGGTTTTAATTGTTCTGTTCTTCACATCAATGTGAATGAGGTGTCTTTTTGTACAAAATCGATAAAGCTCTACAACTTTGTAATTCACATTTACCCCTATATCGTATCATTTTCGAGATACGAAAATTAACTCAACGGTTTTCCACTAGGTAGGGCTCTGAGTTGTCTCATTCGTTAACGCATATCCGATTTATTATACTTAGACACCACGTTTATATAAAATAGCAGCAGCCGTTCCGAAATTAAAATGGTGACAAGAGACTTTAGTGCACCTTCCGTATACATCAAGTCACTTCCTCTTTCTTCTCTAGTTCTATTCTCTCTTATTTAAAGTCCTCAGACAAAATTTATAAATTTATGAATTAAAATTTGTGTTATTGCTAAAATATAAAAATGACCAAGTGTAATTTTTATGTTTTAATCATCACGCGATGAAATAAGTTTTAACCAAAAACAGTTATCAATAAGAATATTTCATTCCTGAATGATATTTAATGCTCATTGAAATAAAAATTAGTGAAAAATTGTTCAAATTATTTAAATTGTTTTAAACTATCAGCAAAGAAACATTCTCCTTTCTTTTCCAAATTCTCGTGGTGGGTTTGAGTTTAGATCGTCTGCAAAGAAGGAAACGAAATACATTCCAGGAAATTGGTTTCTAATCAACCTAAAACAACGTTTTATTTTAAAATTTTGATTGCAATCTTTTTAACCAATTTCAATCTTTATTAACCCTTATTTGAACCTAATACAAAGTTCCTCATGCTTGGTTCCCATGGATATAATTAATTAAAGCAAAAAGAAATAAAGTTACGAAAGTTTATTGTTTCATGTTAGGGAATTTCTATCTACGCTTTTAAATTTGATTGACAGCTGATGGTAAAGAAAAAGATATGCACGGTGTCAGATTTTCTGTTTTTCTTACATCCCACAGTGTAAATTTTTTATAAAAAAATATAATACTTAATCATTTATTTCAATTTCTGAAAAATAATATCAATTTCGTCTTCTATCCCAAACGTGTTTTAACCTTTTCCAAAACACTGGCACTCATAAAAACATTCAGATGTAGGGGAAAAGAGACTCACTTTAATATTTTAAAGGGAATTTTCCATATTTTCACATTTCTTTAGATTTATTTTTCAGCGCATCCATACGTTAGACTTTATATTTATTGCTACAAAAGAGCATTTTGAAAAAATCTGAATCAACAGCTAATAGAGTTTAAAAATGATCATTTCTTTAAATTTTAAAATTCATTCTTAAAAAATGTTCAGGGTTACATACATTTTAATTATTTTCTAAACATGTTACTTTAAAAGAAATAAATAATATTGATTAATTTATTTGCATAAAGAAAGAATTGAGAGAGAGAAAATTGAATATATTCTGATAATCGAGAATCTTTCTCTTTTTCTCTCTCTCACACACAGTACTTGAGATCATCGCCTGAGTTGTCCTTTTCCTTGACAAACTCAAACACTTCACCGATGGGGAAACGAAATGGTGGTGCTGCCTTCAGTTCAACAGTTCGTAGGTTCGATTTTCCTTTCAGAAGCGGATGTTCCTAATGGTTTGCAATCCACTTTAAACTCCGTGTCTCGGTCTCATTAGCCGTTTTGAACCAAATCAAACTGATCATCAGTGGGGAAGCATCAGAATATGTTCATGGTTTCTTAGAGGAAAATGGCCGCACCAAATATCGAACTTGTAATCGCATGGACAGAGGAGACGGTGTGTGTTTTTATCCTTGATCTAATTCGATGAATAGAAAATAGGATATTGAATTCAAATGAAAAAATTCAAGCAAATATTTAGTTTTCATTTACATATGAGAGTTGTTTTCCGATTAAAAATAGCCAAAAACGTAGTTTTTTCCTCATAAAAATTCTAGATTTGACTGCAACTCATTAAGAAACTAAAATAGAAAAATATCTTAAAAGAGGTATCCATTATCTCGTTTTTTAAATTTATTTGCATTGTTTTATTATGTGAACAGTACTTAAATAAAATATGCATAAATCAAATTACAGTTTCTCTGGTCGATTAATGGTGAAAATTTCATTACCTCCGTTTCCTGTGAGCGCTGAAAGAGAATAATCTAATTTGCTGCAATTCATTTTAATATCGCAAATGAAAATTTCGTTCGTTCTGAAATAGAATATTCGATCCACTTCTTGAAGTAACCATCGTTTAAAAATCTTAATTATGAAGAAAATTATTTATTGCCACACTAAAATATTAAATTTTATGTAGAAAAAAATATATTTTACTGCTTGATGTTATTTTTTTCTAAATTCTGGAAATGGAATTGCTTTTTTAAATATGTAAATTTCTATATTATTACTCATAAAATTTTGATTATCATTTTCAGAACTATTATTTCTGGATGTGAGCCAATTAAACTGCTATGTGGCTTCATAGTTAGAAGAGGCGTAGTTGTTTCTTTTTCACATAATCATCAAAATAATAATGAATTATTTTAATTAGAGTGAAGAAACATTTTATGATTTAAAATTCGATCATTAATAGATTGTTGAATATCTGTTCATCTTCAGCTTTCTTTTGTATTGGGTAGCGATATAATATATTGGTTTTCTCAACCTTGGATTTTTTTTTTCGTAATCAATATGTGTTATAAAAATTGCTTACACTAAAGTTTATATAATTTATAATTAATATATAATAAGGAACTGGATAATTATCCTTATGAAATTCACTGAAAATTCAGTAATGAAAATCATTGAAAATTCAATGATTTTCATAAAAATAATTTTTGCGATTGAATTTGAAATTTTTTCTTTCGTAATCATAAAGTTTTGGCTATATTTCGAAAGAAAAATTTCAAAAATAAATAAAAAATGCTTTCTTTCATTGCATTTCGTTTAAAATACTTTGATGAATAAAAAAAATATTTTCTGTGTTAATAACAAAATAATTATTACTAAATATATTTTTCTTCATTAAATTGAATTTAATCCTTAATAAATTAAATAAAACCAATGGAAAACTTAAACAAGATAAAAAATTTAAGTGTTTTAAGACGTTGGACATATTTTTGAAGTTTGAAATTTTTAATCATATATTTTTACATGTTTGCATGATTTTACAATTATTTGGTTTTAATTTTATAAAAATATTTTGATACAATAAAGATACAAAATATATAATAAATTGTACTCTTAGTACAGAACTTTGCTTGATATTTAAAATATAATTAGTTTCATTTAAAATATATAAATAAAATGCATATATATAAGTATAGGACTACATGTATATATACATTATATACTTTATACTGTATATATACGTTAAAATTTGTCATATATGCATATCCGAAAGCAAATGCATCTGCGACATTTCCAAGATAATAGTTTTGAGAATCTTAACTCTCATTTTATTATGAAGAAAAAATTTTCTTAGTCTCATTCCACGGTTTCTTAACTTGGATGCAATGCGAGCGAGAAAAATATTCTCATTATAGTCGAAAAATTTATTTTCTATTGCTCATATTATCTTTTGTGTTCGGGTTATTAGTTTACTTACATTTATTGAAGTTATTATTTCCTGTAAATCAAAAAGTAATTTATAGAAAAAAATTGATGTTTTTTCCTTCTAAGAAGTAAGAGTCATCTCTTTTTTTCTTATATAAAAAAAATTTGTATTATATCAATAAATTTAATGTTGTTTTTTCTTATGCATATACGCGATGAATTCTTCTTCGCTTATATCTAATGGATTACTTTGAGAGGATTTTTTTTCCTCGCTCAAGAGAGGCCATTCAAAAATCTATGGACGTAATCATTTGCTCGCGTAATAAGCGATCTCTTCTCAGGAGTTGCTTCACTTGGCCTTGAAGAGAAACATTCTCGCGTATAATAAGAAAAACTGACCCAAATTCATTAGCAGATTTATTTGCAGCTTGTCACAAAAAAGCTTCTTTTCCTTAGGTTGCTTTCCTTGTCCTCAAACTTACAATACCATTTATAGTATAATGAAATCCTCTAACTATACTTTGGATAACAATAGTTCTGCTGGATTTTGTCTAGAAAAATGGCAAAAAATGTCATATCTCAACTTTCAGAATTGCAATCTCTGTAATTTTGAAAGTTGAGACATATTTGTATGAATATTTCTTTATGCATGTCAGTCTGATTTATCCAGAAATTCGATCATTTTTGTCAAGGAAATAGTGCTTCTATTTTGGGTGAAAGAGTTAATTTTATGCTAGCGAGAATTTTACCTAAACTTTAAATGCTTTTACATGTATACTGCGTGAAATAATTATGTGATTTCAGCAGAGTTAGAAAATTTAAAAATAAATTTTTTTGGTAAATACTCTAATTATTGATATTTTCCATAAAATATATTTTTCCAAATTGTCTTTAGAAGGAAATAAATTTCCATTTTTTGATAAATGTCGCTAAGTTGTAATGAAAAACTATCATGGGAAAAAATCCTTTTATTTTAAAAGGCACAATGTTTTTTCTCGGATTGAATATTTAGAAGATCAACATATTAATTTTTTCTAATGGTCTCTTTTTAATATTTTAAGTTTATTTTTAATAAGAAACTTTTTCCTCACAAAGTCATATCAAAAATTTTCAAACACCTTAAAAAGTTAAGAACTTTTCTTAAAAAAATGCACTGCTAACACATCTGGATGCTAATTTATTTTCGTATCAATGTACCTTAATTATAATAAAATAATTTGCTAACTTTTTCTTTCGCAATCTTAATTTAAGAATTTTTTAGAAAAATAACTTTTTTAAGGCATTTCTTTTTTTTTTAGTAAAAATGTTGAAAGTAATGTTTGCTAACCGACGATGCTTCTTTAACATAAAATATTAAATATGTTGATGCACACCGCACGTAATTAAAAACATAATAAAGCTAAGGTAAAACGGAAGGATATATTTCTTTTCCTGGTTTTTCACTTTGGCTGTTTTTTGGTGACTTTCACGCCTCATTAATTTTGGCGCAGGTGTAATAGATTCATGAGACGGGAAGAGACCGACGTTAATTTTATAATAAAGCATGTGAACGTTTTTTAGACGTCCCACGTGGAGCGAAATACGGAAATAAAAGTTGATATGTGGCACGGTGTTTCAGTAAATATATTAATCAACAATTTTTTGCGATTCTTTAAAAGGACAACAATTTTTCATTTTGTAACTTTAAAATAAAATAGGTGACAAAGCTTTCAGCCTTTGACTTTCGTAAGAATGACGTGGAAAATGTATTTAATAATTTTAAATTATACCCAAGAAAAACATGATTTTGACAAAAAATAGTGATATATGTGTCGTTTCTGACGTATTTATTTTTCTACCAACCTTAAAACGATATTTTCCATCATTCCAAGTTCATATAACTTTTCTCTTGAAAATTCTCTTAAATATTGAAGATGTGGAATTCTTTCACTCGTATTTCAGTGGTTTTCTTATCACTGATCCATTGGAATAATTATAAACACATTTACTGTAATAAAGAAAAATAATATTTTTCATAAATTGAAAAATTATTAATCAATATTTTTATTTTTTAAGAAAACTTCACACCTTGGACATGCAGCAAGGATGAGTGAACCAATGCTATTCCCATTTATTTCTACTTCTATCGATTACGTATAGATTACGGGAGAAGAGATTCAACGCGTTCAATTTTTGAAGCATAAAAGTGTTTGAAATCGTACTTGTTCAAATGAATATGTCGTGGCAGAAGCAACTTAATAGCATGTCCAAATAATCATGGACATCAAAATTTCGAACTGAGTCATAAGTTAGGCAAAAAACAACCTCTCCGCACACAAGCGTTTCATTCTGTTCTTTGCATCCTATTTTAATTTGACTCCTAACAGTGTGGGCAAAGACAAGGCGTTATAATATTCCTTGCGTTAACTGTCCTCTGCGATGATTTCTTATAAATAGTGGGCTGCATGAACGTGTCAAAAGGGAGAAAACCCGGAAAACTTCCAAGCACTCCCTCTGACGGACATGCATGCAGAAGCACAACATCCATCTCCCTTGTTGGCTGGGATTTCATGCTTCTGAGAGCACTGCGCATACACCAGAGACGCAAAATTGAGAGAAGTAGTTATTTCATTGCAAATTTAGAAACATATCTGAATACACCGTGACTTAATCAATTATTCATTTGCTCAAATCAGCGTTAACTACAAATGAAATAAGCTAAAATCGCTATAATCAAAATTTCTTAAGAGTTAAGTGAACCAGAAATCAATGCTCTTGTTTAAACTTCATTCCTTTTCAAGCTTTCGTTTTCAATTCAATACCAAATAAAAAAAGGAAATTGGCAAAATAAGGATTTTCTTTAAATACACATGAAATTTTGAGAGTAAGTATCTTTTAATGACAAATTTAGAAATGCAACTGATAAACCAGAAGAAAGAAATTTATTATTAAAAAGTCAGTTTTACATTTATGAATTCCTAATAAATTATTAAAATAAAAAATAATAATTTCATATTTATAAATTCAATTTTATAAGGAAAAAAATTCTTCTATTTTCTAATATATAAAAAAAAATCATTATTTTAAAATTATTTTGAAATTGAAAAAAAAATTCACTTATTTTTACTTTTTTAATTAAGACTTTTTTCGTACGCATTAATCCAATAAGTATTAAATTGATAATATGTTATCAAAAAGATTAAAAATTTATTTTTGATATTCTAATGTCCTTAAACTTTTTAATAAGATTACTAAATTTATTAAAAAGTAACTCTCTACGTCTGAATCAAACAAGTGTTCCAATATACCCCTCTTTATTAAAGTTAAAAGAATTGTGAAATGAAATTCTAAACGTAAAGATAGAAATAAGAAAAAATTCTTATTTATAATTTTAAAAAAAGACATTTTATTTTGAAATATGCTTATAATAAACTCGTAAAAAATCAACGCATTTTCAACTTTTCTGAATTTCTTTTTCGTTAAAAAAATTGAGCAATGTTTTCTCCAAATGTATAATTTTAGTTACATTGCAAAATCATTTATGTGTTGATATGTTCTTCGAAAATTGAACCTAAAAATTTTATATTTGGAAATAAATTTATATATATATATATATATATATATATATATATATATATATATATTGGATTTGTTATGAATTTGATTTTTCATGTCTATTTGCTTGAAATTAATTTTCAGTAAAAAACTAATTATCTATGAATGATTTCGATACATTTTATTTTATAACTATAATCATTATATATTTTTAGAGTCCTACTTTAATTTTATTAATGTAGAAATTTTATTTAAATAATTTTTGCTGTCCAAAGTTTCTACTTTATTCACCAATAAATATTGTAATTAAAGCAGTTAAGTGTAACTCAGTTAGTTGAAAAATATTTACATTTTATTTATTTTAAACGTTTGATATTAAATAAATTTATTTTTAAAACTTTCAAACCTTATCACATCCATTAAAATTCAATGTCAATTTTTCTTACCTGCATTTTATTCAAGTTAATTTATTAAAGATAATCACTTCAATAAAATATTTAAAGTACATAGAATAGAGAGTGCAAAATGTAAAAATATTTTTGATAAAATTCAGAAGGGTAATATCTTAAATGTATACAATTTACATGTGCTTGTAATATAAAAAAACACCTGTTAAAAGTGGGATTCGAATTCACTCCCACATTCGTGGACCAAAATACTGAGATCTAGAGCAAGGTACAGCCTTGAGTCCGGCGCCTTAGACCGCTCGGCCATCCTGACATGCCAAAGTTGCACTACTAAATGAAGAGCAACAAATCAAATAATCATTATCTGAATATACTTTGTATTCGTTATCAACATGTTTCTAATATTACTTTTTCTTTAATCAAATAATTGTTGTCTCCTTGTATATTGATCTTACAAAGTGCTATATTCATATCGTTCATTTATTACTACAGAATTTATTAATTTTTTGTGGGGACATAAAAATGCAGAAAACATATTTTTGATTTTATACGTTATTAGGGATAATAAATAAAACAAAAGATTATTTCAGGGAAAATATCAACTTTTAAATTTGTTAGAAATGTTCTGATTTTCTTGTAACCTTATTTATGGGAAAGTAATAAACAGAAATTGATTTCAATGCTACGCATCAGACAAATTGTCTTTAGGGAAATATTATTTTAATTTCTGAAATTGAATGGTATGAAAGAAAATTATTTTTATTGGAAAAGTACCTGCAAAAGGGAACATTTTCAAAGGAGTAAAATGAAAATATATTTCTTGACTGTTTATACATTTATTATTTATGTCACAAATTAAATAATCTAGCCCATTTCATAAGTAAATTTAATTTAAAAATTTTGATTTCTATTTTCAAAATATCTTAAATTGATTTTAGAAATAACACTGATTAATTCTGCATGTTTCTGGAAAAATCCGAATTTATATTTATTTTTAAATGATTAAGGAGGTAATGATATTTTAATTCGTCATTAAAATCGAAATTGGTACCTTTTTCGCTTCTTTTAAGAAATGAGCACTCAAAATGCTTTTTTATTGAAAGTTAACTTCATTTTCGAATACTATTTCGAACTGAAACAGTAAAAGTTTACCTTTTCTAGTTGAAAGTATTACTAAGGTTTTTAAAAATAATTCATTTGATATCGTTTTAATCGGGCATATCGCTCTGTTTCATAAGCAATTAGAAAAATTTTTTTTTTGTAATTTTTCCCTTCCTTTCTTAAGAAAATAAACCTCAAGTGGTGAAAAAAAAATGTTGACCACCTGCAAGGATGAAATTTCGTGAAGTAAACCGAACAAGCAACGTTTGATGACATGGCGAGAAAAAATAATTTGCTTATATAAACCATTACATATTTAAAAAATGTATTATGCGCGCGTGTCATACACTTTTAGTTACTTATTTTAATGATACAAAACAGCTGAAGCCCCGTTGTCGACCTCTTAGAAATTATTATCTTCCATAAATTGACGAGCTTGAAAACAGGGCTGGAATTTTTCCTTGCGCAATTTCCAGACATCTGAGGTCGGTACATACATCCTATTAGAAGTTAAGCATTTCTAGGAAGTCCCAAGACAATTAGATTCGCTAACATTAGGTATTGAATCTGATACCTTTCCAAGATCAGAACAATCCCCCCCATGAAACTTATAATTGAAAGTAGATAATACAGTTAGTGTTTTTTTTTTTTTTATTTTTATTTTTTTTTTATCTTGCGTGGCTTGATAATTGTAACCTTCAATTTAATAATTTCTGTGCTCACTCACACCTGGGGGAATGAATACTTGTAGTGGTTTAAAAGCTGCTTTATACATATAATCGAGGATCCGATTAAAGAAACGACTGTATGCAAATTAGAAACATTAGAATGGTATACTAAACTAGATATCACAGTTTTGAAGGCATTACATTCTCTAAGTTTTACTTAGAATTTTATTTTAAGTTTTACTTGAGGGAAAAAGAGGTTGCGAGAGCAAATGTTGATTTTTTCATTATGAATACAGTTCGAAATTATCATTAATGAATTTATTATGATAATTTCGATTATCATAATATTAAGAATCAAATTATCGGCCTCGCTTTGAGCTAACTTTTTCACTTGACAACTGATTCAGCAGCCGTGAACAACGGTTCAATTTCAACCAATGGTGATGATGGACAGCGGTTCCAAATTATAAAGAAGGAACTACATAATAATTTTGATGGGAGCTTTAAATATGACACTTATGATGTCAAAATTTTCTTCCGAAAGAATGTGAATCTCAACCTCTATTGAATTTTTTTACGATTTTGCGATATTTTTTAAAGTACGGAGAAAGTGATTCATTCTTTTTCCGGAAATACTTTTGAATATAATTCATAACAAGTTTTCTTACTTTTTTAATGAAACAATTTTCAATTTTTATTAATTGTATTCACTATGTGACAATAACACACATAATTTTCTTTTTTATGTTAAGCTTTTTCTTATTACATTTATAACATATCAGTCGAAAATATTTTTTAGAAAATATGTATTTTAAGACTTTTATTAGATAACATTTTTTTTAAAAATTATCCCGGCATAATAAATTTTACATGTGATTATCGAAGTTTAAGGAAAATATTAAATTCTTTTTTAGAGCTACATTTTTGAAAGAACATTTCTGCTTTTAAATTAAGTTTTTTTAACGGTAGAAAAATTAATTATCGTAATGTGGCATCTTTCGCTTCAGTCATAAACTAAATGCTTTAAAGTTCCATATTATTGCTTACGGAAAAAATGGATGTAATTCTCGCTACTTTTTGTCTTTTTGACGATTTTTTGGGCAACTTTAATTTGCAAATATTTTTAGCGAGTTCTTAATGGAGGCATGAGATTTATTGTCTGTCGTTAATTTTCCAATAAACGTAAAAATGATAAGCAATTTTACGCATTATTATTCATTATCATTATATAAAAGTTTTTGGTGATAAATATAATTTTTTATATAACATAAAAATGGAAAGGTTATTTTAGATTCTAAAAGAGCAAAGGATTTTTCTTACCGCATAATATAAAAGTAATTTTTTTAAGTATTTTGAGATATTTGAAAACGTATGACAAACTGATTTTATTGAATGCAATTTTTATATAGTTTCAAATTTATACAGTGTATTAAACTTTATCGTCGTCGCATAATGATGCTATAAAGGTGTCATATGGTTAAAAACATTGTAAGTCATTGAAATTTCCTCGTTTTTATAATCTCTTTCAAGTTTTAATGTATAATTCCTGTTAATTCTTCATTCATCTTTCATTCTTTCCTGTAAATAAACTGATCAACTAAAGCTAAAAGTTGTATAATTCACAAACTTGTCTTCTAAAAATAATGATAAAAAAAAGTCACACGTGCTTCCTGCAAATATATGAAACGGATGACAACTATCGGAAAGAACAGGTGATATAAAAAAGTAAACATCGAGGGTTCAGTTTAAAAAATTTTCATATTTTCAACAATTAAAGAAAAAATTGAGTTTCTTTTTGCCCTTTCCAGATTCCGAGTATTTCGTAATTAAATTGCAATATCATTTTAACAGCATACATATATTGCTGGAAACGTATTGCAATCAAATCAAATTGAGTCAGGTTCAGCTATATTATTTCAGTGTGTCCCTGAGTTTAATTTTAGGTGATTAAATACAGCTTTTCTTTTTCAACTATAAATAAGCGGCGAGATTGTTTTATCATTTACTCTTTATTCGTTCTCACCAGGGAATGATTACATGCTATGAATGTTTCATAGAACATCTCAACACAAGGATCCTCGATGGCAAATTTGCGGGTTGCTTTTTGTGCTTGATAACGGCAGGCTAAGCTTTCACTCATCATTCAATAGAGATCTTCATTTTTAAAGTTTACGCTAAATGTAAATTTATGCATCGCATCGTTTAGATAAAGGGGAATGATACATTTTAAATTTCTATATGCAAATCGTTAAGTGCTAAATATTGAGTGAATTGTACAAGTATTCTTTTTCATGAAAATACAGGATAAATTGAAAGGTAAAATAAATATGAATAAGAAAATAAATACCTTTATTTAAAACATACACATATACGCTACAATAAAATAAATACCTTTATTCTAAAATAAATACCTTTATTTTTGACTTTTTTCAAAGATTATTAAATTTAAAATTTGTTTATTTTGTGAAAAATGCATATTTAATTTCTTTGCATATGTTAACATGTTTCATTGTTGGTTTTGAACGAAATATAGATGTAAATTCTCTAAAACTGTTTGATTAGCATTACAAAATAAAAATTTACTCTTAGTAATTAAAGTATTTAAAAATTTTAACGAACAAAAAATTGTTTCCTTTAAAATAGGTATTGATAATATTGTTAAACAAAAAATTTTTGCTTTTCTAAACAAAACTAAAAGAAATTGTTCATCGAGATTTGAAAATATCTACCAAATTTATGGATATGTTAAAACATTTTTATAAGAGTATATATTTGTGTGTGTGCATCTTTTAGAATATATATCTTTTATTTCCTAATCGGGTTTTATTTTTTTTAACATTTAATATAAAAGCGTTTACATATTTATATTTTTTGAAACAAAGCGCAAATTACGTAAAATAACAGGAACAAATCTTATTTACAAAATAAAATATGTTTTTTTTAAATTTATTTTTCTCTAATCAATCTTATTCTAGCAATTTCGTTCGTCTTGCGTATTTAGATTTTTAAATAACTGTGTACCAGAGACTTTAAAGAGCAGCTTCCATCCCCCCCCCTCGCAAATGACTTTTGGAAACCTAACTTTTTTCTACCGTTACTGTTCGTCATCTGGATTTTTAAATAAGTTCTCAAATGACTTTAGAAGAAAATCCTTTACAAAGAAGGAAGCGTTTCTTAGAAATTCATTTTTGTTTCATCAGTCTTATTCTCGTATCAGCCACCAGAAGTTTTCAGTGGAAAATATGTGCATAAAATTTAGGAAAAATTATGAGTTAGAAAAAAAGTAATGATTATATGCTCAGATGTTTTGTATCAGCTAATGAATCCATCGTTATGGATGATCAATTTATAAACGAAGGAGTTTCATTTTTGCAAACTTCCTGATTATTAAATATTCAAGTTGGAAAGTTCAAATTGTTTCATTAAAACCTAAAAACATACACATACGCTACAATAAAAAAAACTATTTCAAAAATTTTGAAAAAATAAATATTTTTTAAAATTTTTTTTACTGAATTTAGGTGTAAAAAAGGAAATTTTCGATATTGAAAATATTTTTTCCTTCATGACTACTCATATTAATATGTTTGCTATAAATATTCTTCAGTGTATGGCATTTAATTATTAACTCTCTAAAACAGAACATTCCATTTGTTGTAATTTTGAATGTTTCTTCCTCCTCAAAAAAAGGTGATTTTATACGTAGTAGAACAGTATGTTTGGTAACATAATAAAAATCTTGCCTAATATTTAGAAGCTGTCTTAAAGTTTTTTGAAAATCCATTCCATAATTGTTTTTCGGAGTACCTCTTAGTTGCCACTAGACTTTATTCTAATATTTTAATGAAATAATTCCAGAAAATTCTTCCCACTCCACACCGGCTGATGTCCTTGTAGAATGAAGAAAAGAGATATATATTTTTCTTCCAACGTTCACCAGTAAGTGGTAGGAAACTTGTGACCTTTTACTTTGGTAAACTTGGTCTTAACATTTAGGTATGATGTAAAAATTTACTTACAAAGATATTTGATTAAAAAAAAAAAAAAAAAAAAAAAAGAAATTAGAATTCTCCAACAGTAAAGAACCTTTCTGATGAGTTTTTCTTCATTGTAACATTGATCTATGTATTGGCTGTAGAAATGCTTCACTGCTTTTAACAGTTAGTAAAATTCCTGACTGTTGTACCGCCTTTAGAATAGCCTAACAGTTGAAGGCACTTGAATATATCCAGCATTTTAAAGGTTTGGAATGCAAGCCCATCCCCTTGCACCTCCTCATTTTGAAGCATAATCAATTGACCAGGTCACACCTGAACTGGCATCTTCCTCTCCTCATGCATTCTCGAGGAGAAGAATCAATTTGCGTTTCAGGATGATACTTTAAGTGATGTGATCTAAATTTTTGTACTTTAAAATAGTAATTTTGGAAAACTTTTGACACATACTCCGAAAGGTGTCCATGTTGAAATCAGATATTCAACGTTCTTCTCTTTTGTTTAATAACGCAAGTATCCAATTGAAGTCCTCCAGTCCAGCGACTACAACATTACCAATACTACAAAATGGCGTCAGCTTAATAATACATAATATTGTATAGGTTGTGTATTACTAAGTTGATATCATAACCATCAGTTACATAATATATATAATCGAGTTGCTCTAGTATAGGAATTGGACCCTCTGGGATTAGCAACAACAACATACATGTAATTAATGCAAGGAACTATTAAAAATAAAATGCTTTTTAGCGTTGTCGGTAGCTCTTGCAAGACACTTGCTTATCCATCACACCTCTGCCTCCTGGTAAAAGTTTTCAAACCACGGGGAAAGCATAAAAGATACGCACGCGCATCCACTTATCATGACCCCAGTCCTAGGTCTTCAGAACGGAACTCAGCCTCAGTTGGATGACAAAAAGACTTGTATATTCCATGCACATCAGTCGGAACTTCAGAGTATTTATCCCTTGTACGCGACGGCCCTCTCCCTTGGAATGCCCACCAGCAACTTTGGGTCAAGTGCCAGTCTAGTTATTCAACAACTGTCGGAATCGAAATAAATTACCCGAATGAGTACTGCTTTGGTACGAAACAACGACAAATCTATTCCAAAATCATTCTAAACTTTTCGGGTTTGAATCCAGACAGTAAACTGCAACATTTTCTTGTATTCTTTTCTCACCAACTTTTAAATTCCGCAAGCATCACCAAATTATTTTCTTCTAGGAACTTAACGAGGAAGAAACCATTTTAATCCCAGAACAACGTTCTTCTAAAAAGGAAAGAAAAGATGAAATACTATCGCTAAAAATATATAAAATAAAAATGAATCATCCCTGAAAAATGTGTTCTTGAGAGATGAGAGGGGAAGACGTAGGGAAAAACGAAGTCTTTTACCGAAATTGGTTGTCTTCTAAAATAGACCCGCTTTTTTCAGATCAATATCGATGCGAAATTCTTCGGAAAAACTCCGCCAGGGGATGAAAATGTAGAAAAAGTTTTTCTTTAAAAGAAAGCAGGAAAGGATTTGTAAAAACGATTGGGTAAGGAAAGTTCGATGAATTTTGAATAAAGACGCACTAAAACTTGATCTTCAATATACCGACCGCTAAGAGTTTTCTTTTTTCCCTACTTCTACCTCAAGAACTAATAGACTTATACAGGCTTTTCCTTCTGGGAGATACTTTCAGAACTTTTCAAATGCAAGAGCAGTTGTTTTAATCCCTGGTTGAAAAGTTGGTGAAATAAAAGTTTTTCCTTACAACGCAACATTTTTTTTTTTGCAACCTTGATTCATATTTTTACCTGCAAGCAAATACAATCGAATACACTAGTGACAAAAGCTGAAGTTGAAAAAGATTGTATATGTATCTAACCTATTTCCTAACTGTGCATAAATGTTTTAGAAACTTACTGATATGTATAGAAAAACTGAGTAATTACCAAAAAAATCGAACTTTTAATTTAAAAGTTTATTTAACATTCTAAATTACAACATTTGTATTCTAAAGCTGTTTTTATTCAACATTTTAGGTTGAAGAGGAAAAGATTGAGAAAATTAACCCTCTATGGCCGGATATAAGTGTTCGGCAAATAAGTTGTTACTTTAGATTTTTTTCCCTTTTTATAAGAAACGCTCATAACATTCCTGTGTTTAATGACTGGGAATACTATGTGGAGCTATGAATTGTATAGAAATTAGTTTGCACATAATAAATAATCAGATAACTATAGCGGATGATGCTGTAACAAAGTAAAAAACCCGTGGACTCAAAAATCCTCACTTGTCAAAAGAAATAAGTTGAAAAATAATAAACTTACCGAGAAATTCTCTGAGCATGACTGTGTCACAAAGTAAAAAAAATCTGTGGACACAGCAATCCTCAGAAAAAGTTAAATAATAAACTAAGCAAGAAATTCTCAGAGTATGACTGTATCACAAATAAAAAAAAAACCTGTAGACATTACAGTCAAAATAAACGAGTTTACAAGTAATAAACTAACCGAGAAATTCTCTGATCAGGACTGTGAAATTAATTTCAAAAACACCTATGGACACAACAATCGTCAGTGGTCAAAATAAATGAGTTGATAAATAATAAACTAACCGAGAAATTTTCTGAGCATGATTGTGCCACAAAGTAAGAAAAATAAAACTATGGACACAACAATCATCAGTGGTCAAAAGAAATGAGTTGATAAATAATAAACTAACCGAGAAATTCTCTGAGCATGACTGTGCCACAAAGTAAAAAAAAATACTTGTGGACACAGCAATCCTCAGGAAAAGAAACAAGTTAATAAATAATAGACTAACCGAGAAATTCTCAGAGCATGACTATATCAGAAATTTAAAAAAAAACCCTGTGGACACAACAGTGGACACAATTATAAACAACCTGTGGACACAATTATAAACAACCTGTGGACACAATTATAAACAGAACTGCGCGTGTTTATTTCTCCCAAAGAAATAAAACATGCAAAAGAGATCAGTTTTTCAGAGAAATGAATAATTTCATAATGAGCTTTTTGAGCATACATTTTTGTCGCACACTGGAATTAACAAATAAAGAACAGTGTTTGTGCAGAATTTAGTCAATCATACTAAACTATCATAGCACTACAAAGCACGATTATTTGTCAGAAATCAACTAAACTTGAAGTTGTTATTAGTTGTTTCTAGAAATTAATCTGCTCATAAGGAACAATCAGAGAACAAATGATCACGCTTATGTGTTACAAAATTAAAGATGGAGTCGTTATCAGATGCATAGTTATTAATCGATTGATGTTAAATAGCCAGACAACTTCTATTCATTATTTCGTGGCATGAAATAACATAAGAGGTCAATATCATTTGCTTAGAAATTAATTTTTTCCATCCACCGATAATAAATGGTAAATAATAAAAATTGTGTAAGACTGTATAATACAAATTGCCATTATCTCTCACTCACACACATATTTATTCAAAAATTAATCTATTAATAACAAAGGATTAGATTAATGCTTTAAATTATCGTATTCCACAAAGTAAAAAAATTAAAAAATTATTCTCCTTCCAACCTGTTGCGTTTTCTATTTTGTCCTTTTCACACTATTGCCTCACGAAATGTTGAAAAATATTCTTACTGCGGGGTGGTCTTGATATCGTCGTCACCCGGATTTTCTGGACTGCGAAAAGATTTCATTGATTTTTTGAAGCGGAGAAGATCTCAAGCGACCTTGAAGGTTCTGCAACTCCTCCATACAAGGTGAAACTCTACTCCACCCTAGGTTTCGACCCCTTTGGATGGAGGTCGTTGTGATCATTTATAATTACTTTAAATTATTCTTCCGTAAATATTTCTTTCCCCAAAAATATTTATAATTTACTTTAAGTTCACAATTTAAAAAAAGGCAGGAAATATCATGCAAACCGCATTTTAAATTTGATCTGTTTCAGCTGATGCAAAATATTAAACCTTTATTTAAAATATTGAGAAAAGCGAGATATATGAATATCATCACTATCCCGTTAATAAATAATCTTTGGAAGAAAAATTTTTGAAATGGATTTCTCTTGATATCTTTGATATTTCAGTGTATTTGCGGTGTAGAAAATAAATTACGAAGCACAAATTAAAATTTTTAATTCCATACGCTTTGAAGTTATGAAATTTTATTTTCACTTTGATATTTGATCAATTTTCTACAGAAAATGTTGTCATTCATTATTACAGTGTGGCAGCTATGTTGATTGCTGAGGTTACTCATCTGGAAACAACGCGTAATAAACCGCTTCGTAATTTTTCGTGAGCAACTTCTCTTACGTCAACAATATTCTGTCTAAATCAGATTCCACGAATACTGAACACACGATTGTCTGTTAGAAGGTGTTTCTTTGGATTTGATATCGAACTAACCCCCCCCCCCCTGACACAGGAGAGGAATGCCCTTTCTCTTCAGACTCTTATCCGCAAAAATGTCGACTGTGTTTTTATTATTTTTATGAACCATGTAGTCACCTTAATATTCAACTTTTTAACCAAAGATTAAAAATTTTTGAAATGTCGGTGATACTTTCTTGTGCTTTGTGCACATTTATAACATTTTTTTACAATATGAAATCTCCTATAAGAAATTTTATTCAATATTTTTAATTTTTATTTGAAATTTCTTGATTTTTAAATCGACTGCATAAAGATACACAATTTGGTTAACTTATAACAATGATTTTATACAGAGCTCAAGAAACTCTATCAACAAAATATATAACTGACGAAAAATTTAAAAAATATTTTCTCAATGTTATTTTAAATTATCTAGAAGTCAAGCACACAAAATAAGCATTGATTATTATTTTTTATAGCTCAAAATTTATTGCCCATTTTTCACTTGCTCAGAGTTTCGTAAAATCCATTACTAATTGCCTCTGAAAGCACTCTTAGCTGTTGCCTAAAGGAGTGTCTCGAAGGAAGGAAACTCAGAAAGCAAGTGTAAAACGAATGAATGACTGTGAATTTTGTTCTTAACGTAGGGATGGCATGCATATAGTCGATGCATTCAACAGATCTTGAACTTCTTTAAATTTCTTTATTTGTCATTCATGTTGCAGCATTTTAGGGAAAGAAAGTTGGCTTTTTGATAATTCTATACCTAAACGGAAAAAATTAAATGTACTTCATTTTAAAAGAAGAAACCTTTTGGTTGGCGCGTTTTCTATGTTTCTTTTGTGCAGGGAGACGAATGCAATTGGAAGCTAAAATTTGAAACTAAATCAAACTTAAAATGAATTTTAAATTAGTAATATAATTTATTCTAAATTACACACTTCACTTAGAAGGTGTTTGGCTCTCAAAGGTCATTTCTTGCACAAGAGGGTTAATTATACAGGGACCAACGGTTTAAAGTGCATTCCGAAACACTTCAAACATCCATGCCCAAGGTGGGATTCGAACCCACAAACTGTTGAACCGAAGGCAAGAGCGCTAACCACTCGGCTCATTTAGAAAGTGAAAAGCATGATCTAGTAAGGCGTCATTTCTTTTGGTATCGCTTATTTTTATTATGTAACAATTTGCTTGATTTTAGCGAGGAAATCCGGATCTGTATGGGGGTTCGATGATCATGAATCCATGAAAAAAAGACCTGGTCCAACAGCATCAGTCAGTTTTATAATGTGAATTGGAACATAGTCACATTCTTCCTTTATGCTTCCCTTTCATCTCCAAGACTGTATATTTGGAATATAGTTATTAGATGTTTAGTTTTAATTTTCTTTTCCTCTATGATTTTTTTACTATTTAATATATACTATTATTTCCATTTTAAATGCTCTTCTATTTTAATACAATTAAATGCATATTAATTTTATTCCCTTGGAAGAACTGTGGTGCAGATCTTATTGCATAGGATTATGTAGGCTTTGATGCCCCACCATTGTAGAAATTATTTTTCGAATAAGGGCTGAAGGAAGTTCTCGAGCGACGCTCACGAAACCAGGCAGAGGCTCCGGTGATGTTGAGGGAGATATACCCGATGACCAATAGGTAAAGACCGGGGCTCCTTTACATCGCTATCTATCTATACTAATATCAGGAATGATCTAGCATGACAGAAAATCTTTATTAATAGCTATATGCCGAAATATATTCTATGTTATGTAGAGGACACTTAATTAGGTACTTTTCCATTATACACCCCACCCTTTTATTCCTACAAAAATAGCATGCTTTTTACGAAGAGGTGAAAATAATATCACCTAGATACACACAATGATTTTACTAGCTTAAAACTATATTTTAAATTTAATGTATGCAAAATATTTGAACAAAAGTTGACCAAAATGTGATAAACAAGTGTAAACAATCTAAACAAAAATAAGCAAATGCAAACGATGACCTACGCAGTTTCTTCTGGGTGATCCTCCCTGCTGAGCCAGAAATAAACATTGGCGCTTAAATAAGTTTTATCGATCATTGATAATTGTTTCGTTTATATAAAATGTAAATAAGATGTTTGTACTATCTTTTAGTAGTTTCTGAATGCATAGTCATTTTTAATCAATATATGATGCAAATGGAATATTTATGACAATGATTTACGATTCTTTTTCTATCCACCCCTTTGTGGCAATTATCAATAGAGGAAAAATACCCTTAAATTCTTATTTCATCATTACATATTTTACTTCATGATTTCTCATTATAAATGAATTGCCAGTTAAAGCCCACAACTCTATGAATGATTGATACAGATTCCAACAATCTCTTGTCCTGCTACAGATTGCATCCGCAGACCAACTTGCTTCAGACTTCGTCGGGTGATAAAACAAATTGTTCCTTCATTCGTCAGATTTAAGGTCTCGAGGAATAACCGTATGTGCCGTTAAAGGGAATTGAGCGCTTAAATGCATAAACACCGAACAGCAAATAAACTAACTTCCCTACTAAATGTAACGATACTCTTTCTGACATCATCAGCGGAAATTTTGAGTCAATTATTTTCTACTTTGTCTTAGATATTAAAAATCTTCTTTTAGGTGTGTATACATCCTTTAAACTATTTCAATGAATGCAAAACTTTACAATCTTTATTATATATTGCTTTTAAAGATTTTTCGTGCACGAAATTTTGTGCATGCAAAACTTTACAATCTTTATTATATTTTGAAAATCTCCTAATATTCAGTTTCAAAGTTTTCAATGATTTTACATTTCTAAGAATTTATACAAAAGAGAACACTCATTTTTCACAATTTGTAATAAAATTCCAGTAATCGACTAATGTCCTTTTCAAAATCTTGTTAAAATTCTGTCGTTAAATTACTTATGTAATGAGTAAGAGTAGTTAACTTTAGGAGAATGAAACATGAGTTCCATTTAAAAATAATGCCTTAATATCCTAAATACAGTGAATATTTTCCTTTCTGCTACGAGACTTTTATGATCGGTACAATGAAGAAAAGAATAGTTAGCCATGCATGAACATGAATAATAGCAACTATTATAGATGCTCCTGCAGTAAAGATGATCCAATTCGCTTATGTTTATTAAATTCGCTTCTCTACGACGAAAGTTCAACAGTTCTGAAAAAAGTTACTTTACTAGAACGCTAAATCGATAAAGAAAAACGCTTCCAACCTGTTTTTTCGTCATTTTCACGAATTTGTTAGAAATAGGGGAGAGGGCGTGCGTGCTGATGGGAAATCGGACTTTTAGTGATGTTTCGTCACGCTATCGTGTTTGAAGAGAATAACTCTCTACTGTTGATTTATGCATCCAATTTATTTGGGAATATTTTTTATGCTTTCATTAATATTGATAGCAAATATACAGGTCTGAAATTTGACAGCTGTTTCAATTTATTTAAAAGAATACGTGACGTCCTGATGAATTGCTTATAAATCGATGGTTTCTAACAAAGCCCAATCTCTCCAGTGGATACGATAGTAAACTACTCAAATTTAGCATCATAGCTTATTTTCATAGGGTACGTTTAATGGTATGTTACGTACATTGAATTCGTATGGTACATTTGATGAATGAGTTAATTTCTTGTATACGTTCAAATTAATAAAATATAGTACTTAAATTGTGTAATTATTAGTTATCATTAATTATAATTAAAATAAATTTTTAAGAAACAATGACAGATTAGGAGCAGTGTAAATTTTTTTTATACTTGGAAAATTTACGGATTTAAATCCACCCGTGACACATTTCCGTCGAGTCATTTTTAAAGTCTTGTAATTATATTTGAAATAATAAATCAGGAACTCAGATGCAAAATAAAAGGCTGCGTAACTCATCGAGAAATAATGGATTCGTTTTCTACCAATGTTTTGTTTTTTGCTCATGTATTTTTACGAATAAGCATTTTATCGAATTTTATTATGGAATAAAATTGGACATTGTACGCCTTAAGAGGAATTGAGGGTAAGTTTTACTGTATAAAAAGAAGAGTTCATCATTGTAACCGACTTGATTTTCTAAAGCAAGTATTTGCTCTCTAGTGTACAGGTACAGTTAACTACCTGAACGCCTGGAAAAAAATCCAGTTAATTATTTCAATTTCGATCCTATTACTTGAGTGTATCAGATTTTTCTACTGTACTGGCAGCATCGACTTTTTGACCATTGTGAATAATGTCCCTGACAAGGAAATTTACTTAAAACTTAGAGAAATGTACTTAAAAACCTTCCTATATTTTCTTCATTATAAATTTTTTTATTAATTATGATTAAAAATAAATTTTTATTACAATGATTATTCTATGAATAAATAGATTTATATGAAATTGATTTTTCTAGATAAATTGTTTGCAGAATTTCATCACAAAAAAATAAAAGTATATTTTCAACATTTAATCAACATATAATATTATTTTCATTTTAAAATTGCAAAACAAATACTTTCATCAGTTTTAACATTTATGTCTACCTATTACAAAACTGAAAATCATATTTAAGTCTCCATTTTCGTTTTATTTGTTTATTTTTCAAAAAGGCACAGTTTAAACTCATTGAATTATATTTGTTACTTTTTTGCGAATTGATGTAGCTCCTACAGTGGAACAACGAAGAATGGCTTAAATTCCCGCCATTTTGATTCGAAACTTCTCCACATTAATAGGGAGGGAAAAAAAAAGGATTTTTTTTAAAACAGTTTTCCCTATCTCTCCGGAATCTGTGTAAGACCAGTGTCAGGATGAAGCCGCAGCGGAACAAGAAGCCAATAATATTTCTGTCCCCCCGTCCTGCTCCGGAAATAGAAGAGGGAAGACCCTAGGAGAGCGCACTCTGCCAAAATGGCTCACCGTGACGAATAGTATTGTTGTTTTACGCATACACACTTTATTTGCGGTGCATCTAGGAATTTTGTTTCGGAATATTCCCGCTTCCTTTATTTTTAAATTTGAAGCTTATTTTTTTTTCGCCAGCCCCGTATGAAAAATACCTAGGGTGTAATGACATTCTAATATTTTCGCGAAGAGAAAACTCCTCCACGTTTTGTTACCTTCCGGGAATACAATTGGAATGCATTTTTCTTACTTCGAATGAATGTATGCGAACATTTTCCTCTAAAGAATTTTCAAAATCGAGGCATTTATTTTCTTTTGGAATTGATTTTGGATGTTTTGTGGTCTTAAAATTTTTTTTCATACATTTTAAAACAAAAAAATGTATTCAGTTGATTTATTTTTCTGAGTGGGTTCTTCAGTTAAAATTCCCTTACTTCAGAGCAATGGATAGCACAAGGGATTAGAATAAGATGTTCTTCAGCATACAGGAAGACGCAAAGTATCCCACTGCTATCTTTGGCATGGTTGGCCTTAAGTCTCAGTTGAAAAAAAATCCATCCGCCTGGGCAAAGAGTGATATTGAAGTAACAAGGGAAACCACATCTAAACCATGAACTATCTCAGCCGCTCTCATTAGTTTCAATGGGAAGCAAGTGATAAATTGTGAAAAAAATTTTTATTGATTTTTTTTAAATATTCCCTGATGTTTGTTGAGCTCTAAACCAAAAGTTCATATGGAGTTTTAGCGATCTTTTATAAAAAAAATAGCCTTAGAGTAGGAAAGTATAAACCAAACCTAAATTAAACTTTTTATGGAAATGAAAGAGCTATATTTTATTTTTTAATAAGATTTAATTCATAAATTATTAAAATTAGCTAAATGATTACTTTTTCTTTTAAAACACTTCCTAACTAAGTCAGCATACACTAAGGTCTCTGTTAGATTATTTCTGCTGTAATAAAAAATAACCACACATAAATCAAGTATAAATAATATTTTTTAAAAATTTATAATATTTGTTATATAAATAAAACTTGCTAAAAATTTATACATAATTTTTTTATTAAATCTTATTATCATAAGTTATTTAATGTATTGAATCACATTGTTTTTATACTTCCTCAATTGTATCGTAATTTATACACTACGTCGTTATCAAACTAATCCTCTTATGCGAGAAATAATTAAATTGGTAAACCAAGCCTAAAATAAGTAACTCAGAAAATCTAGCAATGGTTCCCACCGACATATGATATAATGAAAATATTAAATTTAGGTGATGTATTCAGCGCCATTTTGCCTCTTTTATGTGCATTCCATCGGGATTTAACTACCAAGTCCCTCTGACAGTGTAAAATACTTGTGCAGTGAAATAACCATAAACTGGTAAAACACTTGTAAACAAATTGAATCGAAAAATTGTAAGATGCTTCTTATCAACTGCTATTGTGATCAGATTAATGTAATCACGTAACATATTGAGTCATAATGATTTGGCACACTCTCTGAGGTGTATCAGGATTTATTTTTGATACACCTCAGAGAGTGTTCATTAACCAAACTAATTATTTATAATAAAAGGTAATTGACATAGTTTTGAAAGTTTTTATTAAACTGAAAGAATTATAACTAAAAAATAATACTTCTTTATTACTGGTAAAAATTATGAATAGATTTTTTCTCATCTCCAACGACACTCTGACATTCGGTGGTGAATTTCGCCTTGTTTGCTGACTCTCAAAGAAGGCTATTTGAAGGCAGGCAGCAAATTCATCGACAGGTTGGATAAAAAAAGGCTGCGCCTTGCCTGCCTTGTAGCTCATTACTCCCTCTCAACAATGTGAATAAAAGGTGGAATCTAATGATTCCACGTTAATAATCGAGAAGAGTTTGTTACCATTCTACCGTCAGTTTTTGTCTTCAAAGTTTAATTAGAACATGCCTTACAGTTTAAACAGGAATCCAAATTACAACAGTTTCCCAGGTGGTATTCAAACTCTGTCAGCTTTGAGTCGAAAATTATAATTTCGAAACAAATAAAAGGCATACTCCTTAACTGTTTACTCAGCATAAATGTCCTTTTTCTATTTCTTATGTGTTAACTAAGCTGATTATTGAATTTACAGCACTATGGCTTTTAGATTACTTCTTAGATTTGATTCTCACTTCTGGTATGGATATTTGTAGTCTCTATTATGAATCTTATGTTATATTCGAATAAGCACTTATAAAGAAGTATTTATAATAAAGGATCAGGAAAAGTTGCTATAAAGTTAAAGTATCTATATCTATATATATATATATATATATATATATATATATATATATATATATATATATATATATATATATATATATATATATTAAGAAAATTAAAAGCGGTTATAAAATTTAAAGAAAAATTAAAGGTTCATATTTTCTTAAACTTGAATTATTATTAACTTTTAAGATAGCTCAATAAAGGATTATCTTTACTCGTGCATTTAGTTCATTTAGATTTTATTTGTGATTTCTGTAAATTTTAATTTTTGGCACATTTATTATCTTTGTTAATAAGCATTTATTAAAAGTTTACCTCGATACCCAGAAAATCCTTCTGCAATCCTCTGAGGTAGCGATTGTGAGGCGGTACTTTAGTGTGCCACCACATTTTAGAAATGTTTGTTGTAGAAATTATTACGCTTTTCTTTGTAACGAGTAAAATAATAAACATACTGTTTATATAGTACATATATATTAATTTGTTTTACATTTAAAACTATTTTTATAAACTATTTTACATAATGTATTGTTGGTAAGGATACAACTTTTAAACTTATACATTTTCTTTATGAGCCGCCAAATTCTGAAATCGTTGAGAGTGCGACGTGAAGAAGAAAAGCTGAGAATCACTGCTGTAAGAGTAATAGCATCACGCAATCGAAAAATATTGGTTTAAATCCCTAAAATACGAAATCATTTTGTAGTAAATTTTTGTATTCATTTCCGGCTTTATAAAACGAAGTCATTCGAATTTAGTCTTGCACATATTGAAAGTCATTCAATGTGCAAAAATTCGAATTATGTCGTTTTATGAATTCGAGAGTAAAAAAGAAATATTTTGTATTTCGTCAGCATATTTTAATCTTCTTACTATATCAACAAAATTTAAAAAAAAAAAAAAAAACCTTGATCTTGAAAACTACTGATTTTTTCTTTTAAATATAAATTCAGATCGTTTTAATAGAGAGAACCGATAGTAATTTTTGATCAGAAAAACAGACAAAAAAGAAAGAATTTCATGTTACGCTTCCTTGAAACTTGTGTGAAAAATTCCAATTGAGTTAAGCAAATACTTTCGAATATTGATTTACTAAATCCCCAGGAACCAGTTTTAACCAGATTTTTTTGATTAATCGAATTGCGGTCACATAATGAGGGAGTCAGTGAAATTTTGGCTTCAAGTAATTTGTATACACTTTAATTTAAATATGCTTACTCAAACACATTCTATGCCTCTAAGTACACACACACACACACACATATATATATATATATATTTCAATAAAAAATCAATTTGTTATTATGCTGAAATTAATCAAGTATTACACCGATAATTAACGTCAAGTAAAATATTTTAAGTAAAATGAACTCAATTCAATATGAAAATCAGAGCATTCATAACGATAAAAAAATAATAAATAAATAAATAAACACATAAAAACTTTTGATTTTACTGAAATATTTTTATTGTTTCAATTATGAAACTGTTTAGTTTTTATTCTAAAAATGAAAGATATTTGAAGATTTTAAGACAAGACACTTGGTTGGAATCTATCATTTTGCGTATTATAAGAAGACTTGAATCAACTAAGAAGTGCTGTAGATATTTGGTAAAAAAGAGCCATGGAACAGATTCCAAAAAAAAAAAAAAAAGAAATATTCGATGTCAAACAAGACAAGGCTGTGGATGTCGTGTCGCTACAAATGATGGCAAATATACGGATAGTTATCAAAATAATGGAAACTCATGTAAGTAAAAGTGACATTTTTAACGTGATTCGTAATTAAAACATAACAATTATAACAACTTTTTATAACTAGAAGTGCTTGTATTCTGATAGTATGGGATAACTTTGTTGAAGTTCGGTAGATCCTGGATGTTTTTCAAAAGCGTAAAATACCAGACCACTCAGGTTTTAAAGAAGACTGAAACTTCAGGCTTTTCTAGAGATCTAAACTCATCACAGAATAAGCACATTGGGTAAGATAAGCTTAGAAAATGTATCGGAAATAGAAACTCTCAGTGACATGTTTTAAATGGGTTGAAATGTCTAAATAGCAGAAGTGACCGCTCAGCTCAACCAGCATCTGATTCTCTAATGTCAACCGTCAGATGGCATTTTGATAAATATAACATTTACGGCCGAGCATCAATTCCCAAGCCATTTGTCACAACTGTTAGTGCCAAACACCATCAACAACGTTGCCATAAAACCTGGTCTATTGATAATTGGGCGATACTAATATGGTCTCACGTATCGTTTTATCTACAACAGGGCAGGTGCACGTTGGAAGTACACCTGTGCGAGATTACGATCGCGATTGTCTCCTTCCATCTGTTAAGCGTTGAGATGGATTTGTCATGATATGGGAAGTCATATCACAGTTTTCAGTTAAATCAATCATAACTCTGAAAGGAATGATCACTGAGGAGAAGATCGACAAATTTCAGCTGATCAAGTCCATCCTGTCATGCAAACTTTGTTTCTTTCTAGAGCTGGAATTTTCCACTTGGGTAATGCATAAATGTATGAGACGGGACTTGTTGAATCATGGTTTGGTGAACACGAGAATGAAGTTAAACTACTGTCATGGCCTGTTTAGTTACATAACCTCAATATAATTGAGCATTTATGTTCCGTTTTAGATCTTTAATACGGAATCAATATCCTCTTCCGACATCACTCGCAAAAGATTCACAACATCTCCAGGAAAAATGGTAACATTCATTTAAAATTTATTCAGCACGTATATATCGATTCTCATGCGAATGTAAGCTGTGGTATATACCAAATGTGAGCTAACACCTTACCAATAAAAAGTTATTTATAACTGTAAGATGTTTCCATTAAATTGTAGCCACCTGTACTTTGTTATCAGTTCATGGACACTGAGCAGTTAATATTTCTCTTCTACAAGCTCAAATTCTTTTGATTATTGGAAAAAGGATATCCTGACAAACAATTCAAGATAGATTTCATCAGGTTTTTTCTCTATATGCGTAAGTCAATTGCATGCATTCCTCTGTAGTCAGCACATGTCGTACATAGAAAAGCTGGGTTCTTAAACATTAGAAGTGACAGAAAAGTAAATGCAATCAAGGGATTTTTACTGACGAGTATTGATTAATTTGGAAAGTGATACCAGACGTGTTTTAACACAAAAGAGGCGACTCCATAACGCAATATTCATTCGAGAAATATTTACCTTTTATTATTATTATTTCCATAATTACTCTATATTCCAATATTATTATCATATTAAACATTTCGCTATTAAATATCACATTGATAACAAAATGGTTTGACTACATGAATCAGAACAGGTAGATTTAAGGATCTGCATATCATTCCGAATGGCAGTTTGGTGGCACAATGGTATGCAGGTCATACCCTGAACTTAGTTTGACAATGTGAGGAGGAGAAGCCTTTTCACTGTCTAGTTCCTAAAGACTTTTCCTACGGCATGGACAAGAATTCCTCAAGATCTTACAACCTTATCTCATCCATGGAAAAGAGCTGCACAACAATCTCAGCTCCTCAAAGAAACTATCTAACATCCCTCATAATTTGAAAAATCTTTAAGAATTTACTGAAATATTTTTTAAATGATTTGTAAATTGATATTCAGAAAATAGCTCCGATTTTTTATTCTTATTTTGAATTCGAAAAAGGGGGACAAATGATTAAGGTACTTAAAATATTAATTTGATGAAGAACTAAAATATGTGAAAATCGGAAGATAGACATCTTTTATTCAAATTTAATTGTTTATTACCAAAAAATCAATATTTGGAGCATTTACATTTTTTCAAAGTTAATAAAAATTTCTCGAGAGTCTCAAAAGATTTTTAATGTTATTCCATAAAAAAACTATTAAGGAATGCTGAATAATGTACGAGTTGACTTATATTTGTTTTAAAAATTTATATAAAAAATTTAACTTTCAAAATTGTAAAGGCCAGAAAACAATATTTTGAGAAACTTTTAAATCCTATTTCACTAAAAAATTAATCAAGAAAGTGTAAATAAAATTCATAATATATTTTCTTCCTTTTTTTTTTGCTTTTAGTAAAAAATAATTAAAAGGCATTAAAATCATAATGTGGGAATAAGGTTCTTGCATACTATTATTTTAATAAGTTAGTACCTGTGTGGTAAAAAAACCTGTAATCACATTAAGTGATTATTTGCAAAATCAAAAGCATGAAACTTTTGCTCGCCTAACAATTAAAAAAAATCCCTTTTGATACGGAAAATTCACTGCTTAAAATTTGCTCTGCCATCTTTTTAAGCAAAACGTGTCCATCTCAATTATTATGTTATTAGAAAATACAAAGCGCTGTGCATTTGAACATGAATGTTGATATGCACACATAAAAACAGATTCTAACCTTTTTATTACATTAAAACAAAGATTATTAATTAATTACTCTTATCATTCTTTAACAGATATTACAATATATAATTATTTAAATATTAATATAATTTTTTATTTAAAATAAAAGTGTATCCAATCTTTCTCCGACACATAAATTCGTGTTTACTTTCGGGAAATTTTATATTTTAGAAATATATGCACATTTAATTATAATCATTTTCTACTTGTGATTTTAAATATGTACAGTGTTACAAAATATATATTTCTTTTATATAGTTGCAAAATATTTATAAAATAACAATGCCGTTGAAAATTATGAGGGCGCTAAAATGTTCTAATCAAGTTGAAAGTTTCTCACTTGCCTATTAGGAAGAGAACTGTTGTGTTACACCACACAACTTCCCGATAGCTTTTGAAGTAAGAGTTATTTATAGATAAAAAGGAGCAGATTTAATGATGCATATATTTTGTTTCGTTAAATTTATGCTAAATTCACTGCAGAATATTTTTCATACCAACCTTTCTCAAAAAGGAGTTTTAAATGATCAAACCCTGTATCGGAAACCTTTAACACGAATAATTGGATGTCTTTACCCTACACTAAACAAAATGCAAGAAACTAAATTTTGAATTGTTGTGTGTTATTTCTTTAAAAATTGATAATTTAGTAGAAGGAAATGGAATAGGATGGATGTTATACTCTTACCATGGATCAATGACAACTTCTAGATTTTTAATAACAGTAGGCTAACTGTTTTATTTACTTAACTGTGATTAAAAGCAATATTTTAGCTCTTATTCAGATATGTATATAAGAATGTGTAGCATGTGAAAGCATTTACATTTCCTATTTTTAATTATTATGATTCATTTCTTTATATTTTTATTAACATCTAATTATGAGAAGTAAACATTACAATAACGAAATAAATTATCACGAAAAAAATAATAAAGTTTTAAGCTACAAAGTAAAAATTATTCAGATTTTACTTTCTTATGCGTATTCCTTCAAATCCTGTCTCGGAAATAAGTTTAATAGGGTACACATTACAATCTAAAAGGATGCCAATTTTTTACGTCAAAATGTATGCTTTCAACACGTTGAAGGAGCAATATTAGACGTCTCAAAATATTGTGGAATCTCAAAATATTATAATAAGTTTCGCGTGTTCAAAGAACAGTGACTCTTAGTTTATACAATGATGATTAAATTGAACAAACTTACAGATAAGTTAAATAAGTATTCCTATAGCTAACAGGATTTGTTATTATCAGTTGAAATCATCTCGAATTATTATAATTGTTAAACATTATCCAAATAGTTTCTTACCCCATAATGCCTTCTGCGGTAACCATTCACTGCGGGTATCACACGAAAATGTAACCCTTCACTGTGGATCATAGGGTAACCATTCCTGAATATCACATGGTGAATAGCCTATCGTGAAAAGTAATGCGAGATATTTGAACATTCCCCATGATTATTTTTCTGAACAACTTTTCATAGACTATCAGCGGTACTCGCACTTCGCAAGAAGATAAATCCTGATTTCTCTAAAGCAAATTCCAGTCTCCCTTTTCAATAAAAGATGAGAATAAATCAAAATTCATACAACTCTTGGAAATTCTTTAAATTAAAAATTTTTAAGGGTTCTTGAAACTTTCTGGAATTTTTACTTGGCTTGATGCATTTATTTTTTTAGGAAAATATTATAATTTTTGACATATTTTGTTTTAATAGTTTAAAAATTTCAATGAAATTGTAATTGAGCAATAGCTCTTAATGTTATCACTAGATGTCAATACAATCGATATTAGATTGTTTTATTCTTAACTGTTGACTGTTGTATTTTTAATTGTATAAAGATCTAGTTCAGAGACAATAATTTACTTATAATCCAGTTTAGTAGTAATTATAACTAGCGTCTAGAGAGAAAGAAAGCGTTGAGCGAATCATAAATAAATGAATCATTCAACGCATGCACAGTTACTTAGAATGGTCATAAATCTAGGAAATTTTGGGAAATGCGGCAATGGATGTGTTCATTTATAGCTGAAATATTAATCAATGTAACAAAATAAATACATAAATAAATAATAAATTCAAATCATGTAGAACTTTATATTAAAATAATTTTTCATGAAAATAAATTCCATAATAAACCTGTGATATGATGTATGGTTTTATTTTATATTTTCCTCTTATGAAAATAAATTTCAATTTCACTTTACATACTTTTAATGGGCTCACATAAATTAATTTTATGAAAAAACTTTTCAAATATTTGTACAGGATAAATTTTTTGAGAAATAAAATTTACCATTTTATGAGCTGATAATTAAGTAATAAAAGATACTTTCAAATTTTTTTTCAAGATAGGAAATTTTATTTCCATTATATATGGAAATAATTTGAAATAGTAATGAGATGTTGTGTGATTTATATAAATTATTTTGAAATACTTTAATGATAATTTTTCATGCTTTGACTAAAGAAAGTAACATTCTCTCATGAACATACTCTCTATTATTGATATCATGATAAAAATCGTAGAAGAAATTAATTAGTAATGCTAACATTCAAAAGTAAACAGTTGATAAAAAAAGTCAACAAATGTTGAAGTGAACTGTATTTAAGAGAAAATTTTATATGTAAATAACTAAATACTGAATTGCGATGTGTGGTTAGTTGAAACAGAAAATATTAACTATCTAAGTAAGGTAATATAGCCTTAAAAGAAAACTACAGATTAGTTACCAAAACAGTAAGCAATTCAAATCCATAGCTGTTTAAACCATGTGTTCCATCAATACATGTACAATCAGAAGAAAATTTCTGAACTATGTTATTTTGAGCATCATTCATAATCATTAACCCAAAGTCTTCTTTTTTTAAGACTTTATATGCATTATCATCAATTCCCTGAGCTTTGTAAAATAAGATGCAGTCATTTTCTGCTTTCATTTGCTGCACCCAAGCTTCAATGCTAATACTATCATTTTTATGCTTAATAGCCTCTGAATGCAAATTGAAAGAGTTCTCAATGTTATTCAGATCTTTTTTTGTAATCAGGTGTAATCTTTCTAGATCTACGCCAGTCACAAAATTTCTGATCTCATGTAAAATGCTATCGCAGGGTATTTTAGCACCAATCTTGGATAATATTTGTTCTCGTTCAGTTTTGGTCAGAGTCAAGTGACCAAGATGATTTCGGTCTCCAAGATGAGTTGAAATGTATTTTATGCAGCATGTCCCTTCATCATTAAAATTTACACTTATTAAAGCTAGACAGTAACAATTTATTTTATTACTACCTTGTAATTTCAAATGACGTAGTCCTTTACTTTTAGAAACGAAGTCACCTGAAGGATGGCAGATAAAGTTCACTGTTTTTATCAGCAGAATTATAAGACCATATACGGTGAAATCTTGTTTTTGTAGACTCTTCTATATATTTCTTCCACATTTTATATTCTTCAGTTGATTTGAATTTTAAAATTTCTTCAGTTAAGTCAATATTATTATCTTTCAAATGTTCTTCTATAGATCTTTTAGGTATATTAGCTTTGCATTCTGGACATTTATGCAAAGCTTTTTCATATGTAACCTGATTATGTTTCTTTTTCACGTGTTCTTTTAAATATTTCTTAATTTTAAAACTAATATTACAGACTTCACACATAATATTTGAGTCAGATTTACCTTCATTGTTACTGTCTCTGGAAATATTTTGGAATATTCCATCAATATGTGCTTGCTAAACAAGTGTTATCTATCTCACTGTTTTCTAAATGGAAATTTCATTACATTCCAATATCGCATGATTCTTCATCAGAAAAAGTACTTTCAGAATCACTTTCTGGCCCTGAAAAGTGCCTTTTTTTATAATACGAAACACATTTCAAAGCAAGAACTAGCAAATGAAATCAAGTCAAAAGTATAAACACAAATAATGGCGCTGAACTCCATAAAGCCCTGGACATGCGCAAATTGTCTGAAAGTATTACCTAACTGCGCTTGCGTTTGCTTATTAATACCTCAACGCTTTCTTTCTCTCTAGACGCTAGTGTGTTACTATTTATGGGAGAAAAGTGAAGTGAAGTAATCACCAAAAATATCCTCATGTTATGCAATCAAACAGGCGATAAAATATGCTTCAAAAAAAGTGCGGAAAAAAAAAACTCAATCTTCTTAATGCGAGCTATAAGCCTTTGATCATAAAGCTACAAAACATTTTTGTCGTAACCTAACCAAACAGGCGATTTTAATTCATTTTTGATTCCAATTTGCTCTTGTTTACTTTATATTGAATAAAATATACTTCAATAATTAAATTTATCTTCCATGTTTCTCTTTCGTAGAAATAGCATATAATTCCAGTGAATCAGGATGAATTTGTTTATGAATGAAATAAATACTTAAAAAATTATTTAATATGATTGGTATAAAGTTCCTTTTCACTGATTAGTCAACTCTGGAAAAGCCATTCAAAGATTGGCTTTTGAGTGGTCCATAAAAAACTCATGCCCATCATCTGCTTTGCAAGGCAGACTTCTGTATTTCAAATATGGACAAATCAATTATCAAATCCCATATGAAAGGGAGAAAAAGCATATGTATTTATTAGAGCGGGTTGCCAAAAAATCTAATTTAAAATATTTTTTCATTACTTCCTTTCCTGTTAAACAATGTGAGCCTAAAACAAGTTATGAAATTGTAGATTCATTTGTTGCTTCAAAATAAATTTTAAAGATTGAAATTCTATGGATCTTTAAAGTTTTAAACAGTGGATTCGTCTAGAATTCTTGCAATTTTATAAATTGCTTCCTTCAAGCAGTGTATCCAGACAGTATTATTGCAAAGCAGTTCAGTTGTGCTGTAGAAAAGTGTGCTATTTAACAGTCTTTGGAATTGCACCTTATTTTTCCAACTTATTGAAAGAAAAGTAAAGATACTGGTAATTATGTGGTTCTCTCTTTGATGATAGCTTAAATAATCACCAGCAAAATTTTGTATACGTAAATAAACAAGAAATGAGAAAATATGTTAAATGATTAAAGCAGTGTATCCCAAAGTGGGTTCCATGGAGCCATGAGACGAAACCTCAACGAAATTTAGGAGTTCCACGTGACAAATTTTATTTGATTGAAAAAGATAAGAATGGTGTTTAATATAATCATATTTTCCACGGAAAGTTTAATAATCGAACCCCAAAATCTATGTAATTTTTTTCGCAATATACTGAGGTAGGGATTGGGATCAAACTTCAATTCTATAAATAGAGAGCCCTAGTGGCATATTCGAAACTTCTTTTTCAGGATTTAAGGTGATTGTCCACATCCCTTGGCTTCTTATAAGTGCTTCAATTGATTCATGCAAAGCACACTTTTATTTGTCTTCGCTGACTTGTCTGCATTGTATATTCTTAAATGACATCAATTAGATGGAAAAGAAATTGAATAAATATAATGAATAGAAATTAAAATCTGTGGATAATTGAAAAAAGCTAAACAAAAACGGAGCTTTTTCAAAAATGGGCGAAAGGATACATCGGAAGTCTGGTAGGAGGGTTGGTTTGCTTGCAAACAAAGTCGGTTAACCATCCATTTGCGCCAATGCTATTGTACCCTTGTATTATTAACGATAAATGTAATTCAGATTATAAACAAAACTTCAGTATTAAAATAAACATCGAAATATTTAAAACATGAAAATTGCTCTTATGATGGATACTTGGAAATAGCGGAATCTACAGATACAGGTATTCCGGAACCTGCAATGCGATCAATTTCCAGTTCCGTACAGCTACATCCTCATATTTCAATTTTGGACAGGTGGTATCAGCGAAAAGACGTAGATATGATGCTAGTTACCTGTCGTTTGGATTTACTTGTACTGATGATAAGGAGGCGCCAGGTGCGGGTTGTTTGTTTTGCAACAAAATATTGGCAAACGTCTCCTTAGCACCAGCAAAATTACTGAGGCATTTGGAAAAGAAATCACACATCAGATAAAGGCAGAGATTTTACTTTTTTTAAAAAAAAATAAGTTGAAAGCCCTAATAAGAGTAATAATTTTATGGTGAAAAAATTCAACACGGATGATTAAAAGATAACATAAACATCATATAAAGTATCTTACCATATTGTGTAAGCAGGCGAAGCACATATTATTGATAAATCACTTATTAAAGTCTAAGATATCGTTTCGTAACTATTCGGCAAAAGGTATTGACAACAAATTGAAAGTATGTCCTTTTTTAACAATACTGTAAAAAGGTGTATTAATGAGATTGCTTATGACATTGAAATAGAATCTATTTCATGGGGATGCAGGCATGTTACATTTATGCGTTACTACTAGATGAATCCACAGACGTTGTTGGATTAACAATTTTGCTTGCTTTCGCTTTGATTTTAATAAAATATTGAAGAAGGTTTGCTTTTATATCTGAAAGTATAAACATTTTCACCGAAATTAACTGTGGAAAATGCATTGAAATATGTATCGATGGAGCAAAAGTAATGGCAGAAAAAAGTGAGAGGTACTGTTGCATGGATTAAAAATGTTGCAAAAAAATGTAATAGTACTCATTGCATTCTTTTTCTTATGGAAGTTAGATGGTTATAGCGAAGTAAAATGTTTGTGCAAATACATGAATTTAAAATAAAAGAAAGTCTGTTGCAGATGCTTAAAAACCCTAAATTTACCATTTATTTTTATAAAATGTACAATACAGTAACATAAAAAGTATTGATTATTTAAATACTTTTTTTTCCGTAATAGGTGTAATTTCATTGAAGGTTTTTAAAGTGATTATTAAATGTAATTCTAATGTAAATAAAAAATATTCTCATTAATTTTTGCAATTACTTATTTCAGTTACTAACAAATATAATTAAAAAATATTGCATATACATAATTACATGTATATTTGGATAAGAAATGTTTTTAAAAATTAAATAAAAAAATAATTAACATGAATATCGATACCTCCTAGAAATTTTTGATTTCACTCCTGGAAAACTCTTTAAAGCTCCTTACATTTCATTCTTGAAAATCTTTTCAAACCCTAATGAAACTAATTTTGTCCTCTCGAAAGAACAAGCATGTTGCTATCTTAGATTATGGCAAGACATCACACCTTTTCGATGCTACTTGGAATTTAAAGCTATTAGAACTCATTATACAGATAGATTTATAATTTTTTTTCTTTTTTGAGCAACTCAAAGTTAATAAAACTGAAAACGACTAAGCTAGTTAAATATTTTCAAATATTTGTGTACTTCTACAAAGATAATGTTCTACAGAGAAGAGAAAGAGGAGCCCGGTGGCTTAGTGGTAGGACTTCATGCTTTCAAGGCACAGGTCCCATGTTTGATCCTCATACAGGGCAAATTCTACTCATCCTTTCAATGAGTCGATAAAGTGGATACCAAACATGTTTGGGAGCTCAACATTGCGGTTTTGCATTAGGCTGGCCATCTAACCGGGACATATGCTTTGCTCCACAGGATCTTTGGTAGACATATAAGACATATTAGGACCTTAGGAAAACATATGTAGGTATGCATGCCTTGGTCCTCCTGTCAGCTGCCGTGCCATTAAGTTCAGTTTTGGAAAAGAGAATAAGATCTCAAGAACTGATCCCATGATTTCGAAATTCCGAGGTATTAACTCTTTAACCAATCACTGCTACCTGGGTTTAATGTGTGTATTTAACAGTTTTTTTGGGGTGAAAACATCAGCTGGAATCAGGACACAATAAACAGCAATATCATTTAATAGTATTTTTCAAGTCAGTACATATAAATTTTATAAGAGTCTTAATATTTCATGTACTACCATATTTCATCATATGTTTCAAATTACCACACGACGTATTCAAAGGGGAAAAATTATTCAGTGAAAAATCAAAAGTATTCACCGTAGTGTGAATCTTTTTCCTCCGGAGGGATTTAACATTTCATTATTCTTCCCTAATGAGTTTCTGTTCTCAGCGATCTTTTTCTAAATGACTAGTGTGTTGCCAGATTACTTATCTAATGGAAAGCATAGCTGTCGGCCTAAATACTGATACGGTTGAAGTTACATCTTTTCTTTTACCTTTTCTTTAGTTGGCACTAATGAGTGGACCGTCAAAATGAAGTTGAGATTTAAACTTGGAAAAAAAGAAAAGAAAAATGTGTTTAGAATGGAATTGTTTGATAGAAGTTTCATTATTCTTAACTTATTTCTTTCGAACTTTTTGAAAACTTTGAAATTGTAGAAATTTTGAAAATTTTAGTGCTTTGTGAGTGAATTATATATATATATATATATATAGCATTAAGTTATAGACGCATGTGGATATCCAATTATTTTATTTAAAAATAAAAAAGAAATGAAACATAGTGTAAGGTTAAAAATTAAAGTAAAACATGGTTATAATTTTAATCTCTGAGTTACAATATATGATTGTTATCCTCATTCCAATAATCGATTGGTCATTAATGCTAATAACAAACAATTAATAAATATTGACAGATGTTATCAAGATATTTTTCCTTTTCATATTACAAATGATTTCTAAAAGAAGAATTTGCTAAGAGTTTATAAAGTGTCTCTATTAGTTCTGATTAGTGTAGCTTTCACTAATTTTAGTTCACAAATAGAAATATAATTTAGATTTGTTTTATTATTCAATTCATAATTTCCTTATTCTTTTTAATGGGAGAACTTTTTTTCATCTTAATTTTTTTAGAGGAAAGAAAAACTATAGATGACTAATTATGAGTGATGGATAAACAATTATATTCACAGCATTGAACCAAAATTGTGAAATTTACGTTTGTTATGTTATCGACTCGCCCATTTCATGTTTTACGTGTTACAGTTTACACTACACAATAATGTTACAATTCGTATGATTCTTTTCATGAGTTTGAACAATATTTTTTGCAAAGCGTTTATTTAAAAAGTAAGCATGAAATGTATCCTGGTTAAAAGAAGTGCGTTTAAATTTTGTCAATCCACGGCATTGGTTTAGAGGGGCCTCAATCAATGAAATGGTGCTTTGAAATGATTTGGTAAAAGAGGTTGAAAACAATGTGTCAGCGGTACTGCCACACCAACAAAGATGATTCTCCAGATGGGTTTAGATAGCTCGTTTCAAATGAAAAGATCCCAGGTTCGATCCAAGCCATTGATCAAGCTATTAAGCTATTTGAGGGAAATCTATAATAAGTCGTATTGAGAATATCAAAGGAAACTTATTAAAGAACATCAGTCACTTGCTACTGCGATATATATTCCAGCTACTTGAGGATTTCTGTGTGTTTCTTATATTTTATTAGATTTTTGTTCTAACAAAAACTGTTTCCGATTCGTATTTAGTCATTTACTTTCACTCGTCTTTAGGTATTTTCTCTTCTTTCCCAAAAAATTTTAGGATGTGCCAGAATTTTTTATTAATTCGAACTACATGAATGAAGAGAAAGTATACAGGATTTTCTCCCATGTAACAGTCACACACATTGTAACAGTTGAGACATTGATAGGTAACACGTTTTCAGTATCTGTTGAAGAAAACTCCCAGACAAACCACCTTTTCGAGCTTACATCAGTGGTATGACTGCAGACCTCACAGCTGCTATCATATGAACCATTTTATGTGCAATTTCTTTGCATAAGATCATACAATAATAAAATCGATCGGCATTTAAGCCAACTGAGGTAGACTAAGTATAGTAGAGGACTCTTCTAATAATAGTGTACAAGACATCATGAGTTAAATTGGAATTTCTCCAAAAGAAGTGAAAGATTTTGAACAGCAATGATTTATATCTGTACCATTTATAATATTTTCATTTACTGGGAAAACGTAGATTTGAACATCAATGAGCTTATTTCCTAATGACATTTGTAGAAAAAATTGCAAACTTTCGTTTCGCATCCTCCATATTGTTCACTAAAAAGGTACATCTCACGAATTCGTATTTTTAATGTTCATCCCAACCACGCATGAATGATAACGAACCCTCATGAGATATGCACTTAGGCTGCATAATCATGGTTTATATATTATGAGGATGCCTCGCTATGTTTGTTTGCTTAATAAATGATGGATGAAAATTCGTGTTTATGAGCTATTCAATCACTTGAAATATAGTGATTAAATTATATCTGCTGGAGACAAATGAAATCTCACAAACGCCTTGTTAACAATATCAAAAACTTTATTTGAAACTGCTTTTGTAGCTGCCAAGAAAATTTAAGACATGCTTGACATGTTTTAAAATATATGATTTTTTGTGCATAAAGATATACGAATCATTCCTGGTGTAATAATTCCAGCTGCAATTGGCACCTTTCCTATCAAAACTGACAGAGTCATTCAATTCACCCTTAGCAGGCTTGCAACTGGACACATCAGGGGATACTCTTTGGATCAGTGCAAAAGGCCTATTGTAAGTGCATTAACTGTATCCCGATGATGGATTCTTCCGAGTACAAATTTAGATAGGGCTGATTCTTTTTTTTTTTTTTAACAATTCTTTTCTTTTTATAAACTTTTGAAGATTCATGGGCCCGTGGTCCAGCCTGCAACTATATCATTGGAAATACGACTAAATGAACAGCAAGGAATATGCTGCATCTTGTGCGGTGGTTATCTGTTCAAAATCTCTTTTAATGTCAACTGTATTTTAAATATGTTTTTATGATTGTAAACAATGAATAATATACACATTAATTTTCTATTTTATGTCCTTTTTGTCTTTTATTTCATGTCTAAATCACTATAGCCTTCTTTCTATGCGTTTATGTAACCTGGCATTTTGAAATCGTTCTGTCCATTTGCAAAATTAACCTTCGAATCACCATTCCGCAAATGATACCCCTTGATTGCAAAGCCTGAATCATTTGCACCTTTTCATTTCACTCGAAAGTGTAAATAAGACGTTTCTAACACTTCATTTTTATGATTCCAAATCTTTTAGGTATATTATCTCTTCTGGAGTTTATATGCATTTGGCTGGGACAGTTTTGTTTCTTCCTACATATTTATACATAGGTTTAGCTGCTCTTACCTATGAAGAATAAGCATAGAAGCCTTCATTTCAATAATTAATAAATTCAACTCTCCGTTTTGAGTGGAATTTATATATAATTTGAGTGGAATTTATATATAGTGGAATATAATCCTGAATCCAATGAAAGTGGCAGATTCCAATCGAATTCGTAATTGTGTGCCTAAATTTTCATGAAGTGATACAGTAACCAACACGCATATATTTTCCAAAGTTTTCAAATAAGATGAAAATTCAAATATAGATGAAACTATGCTATTCAAACACAGATGAAGCTATGCTATTCAAACACAGATGAAACTATGCTATTTAATATTACATAACATGCCTTCCGTGGCTTAAAATTTTCATTCAAATCATCTGCTTTTCGTACATAATATCGAATAAAAACCTTTACCATTATTTTGTAAGGCTGCCAAATCATTCACTAATAAAAATTTAAAGTTGAATATTTCGTTGATATTTGATATTCAACTGCTTAGATACTCAAAAGAAATATGTCTTTGAGAAGTATTTTCTACAAAAAAAATCAGAGAGGGTGAAGATGATTTTATTTTTATAGAAAAAATACTTGGATATTTTCCAGAAACAACCACCTTTCTCGTACAGCTGCTTAACTCACTTGTTCAAATTGTTCTTTTTTATGCTCAGAGCAATGCCTCAATCCCATATTTCCATTCTAAGAGTGTTTTCCTCTTCGAGTACTATCATAAATCGCCCGTTCTAGTATATGAATAACGAAGTTCTTTCCCAGTACCACTCACGTGATGTCTAGACAGAAAAAGCCCGAGAGAATGTTATCGATGTCTTTTTCGCCTGGGAAAGTTTCTCTCTTTCTTCCTCCTGTCATCTTGTCTCCAGAAATCTTCGGTGAGACTGTTCTTTGATCTCACGGCAAAAATGATTCACCTCAATGATGGGATCTTAGGAGCAGTCAAGACTTTAGACTGTTGCTGACAAATTTAAGTTCAACTATAAGAACTATTAGAAAAACATGGCATTTATCTTTTCAACAAGTGAATGATTTTAGATGTAAATTCATTTGAATGGCGAGTTTAAATTTTGTTTCATCAGAAATATTCTTCATTGCGAGGACATTCGTGATAGAATACGCGTGAGATTTTTAAAAATTAAGCTACACAAATAAAATGGCGAATAAATTAATTTTGTTTTATTATGATGAATATGGCGTAGACTGCATTCTAATAATTGAAGGTTATTGCTAGATACCCTCAACGTGTTGTTTCCGAAGAAATTTTCATGGAACATTTGTCATTACCTCAAAGAATAGAGTCTCAAATATCATCCAAGAGCCTTGCAAGGGTGTAAAACGGCAGCTCTGCGTGTAGAAATACTTCTTTGTTGAGCAGCTGCTCAGATCGACTTGCATTCTGCATAATGAAAATTCTGCTTCTAGGCAATGTTTTTCATACATTTTTAGGCATAACAGAGCGTTGCCTATCAACTGTGAAGGCTATTTTAAACAGTTCGAACATTCTCTTGTCTTACTTTCTGAAAGGACTTTTTATTCACAATGACCCCTAAAATGCACTCAGCATATGTGGAGATAGAATATAAACATTAAACATTTTTACAACAATAAACATTTTTAATAATAGACGGATTTAACCCCAGGACTTCCTGCTTTAAAAGATACGATCATGTCTCCAGATCCCCTTGAGTTTAAATCTAACAGAGAATATTTTTCACTTGGCAAATTAATTCGTAGTTGCTTCATTAATTTGTAAAATTGAAATATGGGTACAATAGATTAGAATTCCCTCGTATGACCAAAAAAAAATAAAAAAAATTAGATTTTCAAGAAGGTTTTGAAAAGGTGGTTATACTGTTTGAGAAAGAAATATCAATTATGAACTGAGTAAAATATGTATATCATCAATATCATCAGTAATAATGAAATTAATTGATTTGCTTATACCCTGTACTTATCCTTTATAAACTATAATTATTATTTACTGTATTTAATCATGATATTTTATTACCTTAAGCAATGAGTTCGATACCAGATTAAGCTAATCGTATGTAAGGGTTTACGTAGTGACCAACGCATCTTTAAATTAAGAGAACGTTGAATATCACACATTAGGAACTAAATTTGCTATTTAATCATGGATCAGATTTAAAAATTAAATCAGTAGCATGATAGCCCCTATATGAGCCAAAGCCTAGAGTGTCCATATCCGCTTTCGTAGCCAAGGGCCATGGGGTGCGAAGCGTGTGTCCCGGTTAAGTGGTGAGCCTAAGATGAAACCCAGAGTATACTTGGTTTAAACATACATGGTACTAGATTTAACAACCGAAAGAAGGAATGAAAGGCTGAATCAAATTTGCTCACCCAAGGATCGAACTTCATACGCTTGCCATCGGGCTTCATAATTCTAATTTATTCAGTAAATAATTGTGTTTAGTGTTTCCGAATAATGGTAAATCAATTTACAAAAAATGCATCGTTATAATAAGGATAGCTTAATTAATATTATTTTATTTATGTTAGTGAAGTCTGGTTAACACTGTTCGCTTTTATAGGTTAATGAAACTGAAACAGTGCGTAACGAGATTTTCTCAATGAAATAATTTCCTTTGAAAGCTACGTGTTTTCTCATTACTAAACGTACGCTTGATAATGATTGATAACTGATAAAAGTCTTACATTCTTTTTAATAGGCAAAGAAGATGAAAACAGAAATTATTGAGTGTAGTTTTTCCAATAAATTTTTTCTTGACAATCAAATGTCTTCTCATTAGCAAACATTTTTTTTAAAAAATAATTAGGCTATCATACCCTCAGTATCTACGAATTTTGAAATCCAAGGATTTTTTCTAATTAAGATATCCTATGTTCTAATAATGAATTAATATCACTAATTTTCACTAAAACGTATTAAAAAAAATTTAATATTTATGCGAGGATTATCTAAAAACTAACAAAATGCTTGCATTTTTTAAAATATGTGTTTGATTCATACTTTTAGTAGGGAAAAAGCCTACAAAGTTAAGAAATCATGTTTTTTTTTATTTTTTTTATCTAATAAGTAGTTTTAAATTAAAAAATATATATATTATTATAAATAGTACGAATTTTTTAACATCCCATGTGCTCCTCTTGTTTTCAGAGAAATTTAGCAAAATATTTCTTACAACATTTCTGGAAAATTAAAAATAGATTGTACAATCTTCCCAAAACTAATAAGGGTATTTTATGCATTCCATTTCCAAGAGCATTTTAGAAAATGGGCAAGTTCCTGAACTATTTGAAAATCCATAGAAAACTATAGACCTAACTGTACTGCGTTGAAAATACAGTTAGACTCCCAGTAAGGAGATATTTGCTCGTAAAAAACGGATTCATCCATAGTTAATGCATTGCATACATTTATTTCTTTCCTTGCTGTTTCTCTCTGTGCAGCACAAAGAAAGAGTATTCGTTTGCTTTGAGCCGTTTTACTATTGCATTTGCTTAGCAGGAAGACCCGTCGTGGTTATCGGAAATGTTTGGAAGCTCATCCTCGTGCAACATCCGTTGGGAGGGGCTCAACTTCTCGAGAGTCGTCTTCATTATTGTCACTTTCATTATTTTTTCATTTTCTTCCTCAACTGCATTGTCCTTAGAAATGATAACACTATGTCTTTGGTGTCAATAAATAGTCAAATTCTTTTTTATTTATTACCAAATTTTTTAACTGCGCTGAAATTCCTATTCATTAAAAACTTTAGGTATCACAGAAATAAATATTGTTCACTACAACCCATTTTGATCGTTAAAAGCGAGTTATTCTCCTATAGATTTAAAGTTCCATCAATGAAGTACTTTCGACTTCCCCATTCTATTCAGACTTTATTTATACAGGATTCGTTATTACGTACATCAATTTTAAAAAAAGGAGGGAAAAATCATATTTAATAGTTCATTCTAATAAATTTGTTGACTAAGTAAATCATTTAAATGAATTTAAAAACATCTGTAGTTTATCACAGGAAAATGTAAGAAAATTTGGAGAATTGTTTCGAATGCTATAATTACAAACATGCAAAGTGTTTCAATGATAAAGTGAGTTATACAGCAAAATTAAGCAAGTGTCATTTTTATGTAACTACGGTAATTTTACTATAAACTATAACTAACAAATATTTTAAGCAAAAATTATTATTTTTTAAAGGTAATGCAATAGCTTAATTAATTACAAACTATACTTTTTAAACATCAATATAATGCTTATAGTAAATTTTCTTTGATTAAATATCTTAAAGAGCCATTCTCATAAAATAAAAAAAAATTAGAGGTTTTTTTTAAATCTACATGATTTTACTTAAATTTTCTCACTAAACATTGTTTAAATAACTAATCACAATTCCTTCTTTTATAGACTTCATTTGTTTATGATAAGAACTCAAAATGATATTTTCTTTTGATTAAGATATTACTTACAATATGGCGAATTAGATAGACTACGCTGAAATTGTTGCCAAATCAAACTAGTGTCAGATTGTTTTTCTTTTCCACCGCCCACAGGATATTGACTTCTGAGAAAATACTTCATTGATTTCGGTTCGATTCACGTGTCTCGAGAGAGCAAAACAGGAACAGTCCTCATCGACCACAGCAACAGACACGCGTGTAGAAAGCGGAAATGAAACATCCTGTTGTTCATCAGTAGGTAGGACTAAACATAGAAACTACCATTCTAAAGAATGCGATTTCCCAAGAGAAAACAGTATTCGCTGCTTATAAAATAAGGTTAGGTAAGATTTTTTTTTCAATGTGCTTCTGGCTGCATATTTCTGGCATCCATTACCATTATATAAACACATCTCGCAATTTTAAACCATGTTTAAAGGAAGAAATCGACATCTGAGCTAGAACCTTCCTTTCTATTTTACAACAGATGGTTTTACATTAGATGGTTTGGCAACAGGTCTACCAACAGAACATTAAGCATGCCTTCTCAGAAAGATAGTGCCCAGTTGTATCAAACAGGATACGACTTGCAAAATTAATATTTTTCATTTCGTTGCACTGCATTGCTTACTGGTTGTCTGTTTACATAAAGAAGATCTCCTTGCATTGCTTAAGAGAGACGAGTTTGGCATTCACTGATTGAAAAGCCCTTCCTCGTACTGACTGAGGTGCTTCGTACTTTGCAACTATTTAAAATTTTTCTGCATTTTCAACACTATTCGATCTGAATGCGAAAATAATGCTGTACCTTTTATTTCTCCCCTGGAGTTAAGAAAGTTAAATTAAATTTGAAATGATACATAATAAGTTAATTAAAGCTTAATAATTTGCATAAAATTTTGTAAATGATACAAAGCTATTTCCCTTTTAGTAAATTATTTTAACTGATCCTTTAACATATTTAAATATTTCATAATTTTCTATTATATTTTAGTGATAGAGTTGACTCCTGGATTTGATCTCTAAATTTCATCATTGAGGAATGTTAAATATTAGACATTTTTAACATTGATCATTCATTTTTTTATTGAAAAAGGTATCGAAATAGCTACCTCTTGTACTTGAGAGGGATATTGTTTCCTATCATCATTAACACCGAAACGATCTCATGATTCTGAACTAAAATATGAATATCGACTTTCCAAGCAATCTTATAAAACTTTCCAATGAATGATTAAGTGATGTATATTAAAAAAAGAAGAAACAACAACTTTTTATATACTTAAATAAATAATAAAAAGAAAATATTTTGAAATTTGTATTCCTAAGGTAGAAAAATATTATTTTCTCTATCGATTTCTGCCAATCCTTTGTAATCATAATCGTCGGGCAGATTTATGAAAACATCAGCTTATATGCATTTACATAAGCCCTTTACTTTCCTTCCCACGCAAACAAGTCAAATAATCGATACTAAAGCTCAAGAGAAGAATCGTAATCGAAGTAGAAAGCAGAAAGAGAACGTCAAGTCGGATATGATCTCAGTGGAAGTGGATTCAGAGAGAACAGAAATGAAGAAAAATAGTGCCATTTTTTTCAATGTGTAGCATAAACTAGGAATATTTCATAGTCACAGAAAGTGTATCCTTTCCCTTGAGAGTAAAACTAGAAATTTTTCCCTTTAAATATTGTGTGGGAGTTAATGATGTTTGTATGGGTGTTTCATATTTCTGCTTGAGTTCTCAGCTAACTTGATTTTGACTTTCAACAAACTCACCCAATGAAATTAGTCCTTTGGCTGGACAATCAGCTTTCAAGAGCAAGAAAAAGATCCTTCACTCAGAAAATGCTAGCATCACGTAGAGGGCTTTAACATTTATATTTATGAAAAAAAGACTAATTGTATTATATTTTTAATCAAAACGTAAATTTTATTTAAAAGAAACAAAAGAAAACGTTTGAAAATATTAAAATAGTACTGAATAGTAAAAAAGCAAATTCGCTGATATATACACTTAATTTAATCTTAAAAAAAATAATTTATAAGAATGAAGTCATATTTAAAAAAACTTTCCGTTAGAGCATTGCCTTGATCCATTTCTAGACGAGTTGACAACCAAATGGTTAGAGCTCTGGTTCCACAGTTTGTGAGTTCGAATTTTGTCTGGAATGGTCATAATAGTTAGGAACTTTTTTGTCTCCCCCCCCCACATATATATAACTGTGTGTGTGTGTGCGTTTTTTTTTTCTTTCGTTGAATTTCGAACGAATTATATACATAATTCTTTCAACGAAAGAAACATTCTTGAGAGATTTGTCTTTGATTAAACTAACAATTATATATATCAGGAGGGTAAAAGGATGTTAGGATATTTTAAAATACATTCTTATCAAACACTAAATTTAACTATGTACGTTTCAAAAAAATTTTTAAGAGATAAAAGTAAGCACAATAATATTTCACAATAAAAATGTTTCCGTTGTTTTATCTTAAAAAGTAATTTATCAAAATTTTGATACATTCATTTCTCCAGCATTACACAGCATCCTATTTAATTTACCTAATTTAAATTTACATTTTGCTGCATTCTGTTTCTATTACTGTTCAAAATCTAGTTTTGCATCAAAGGATAATGCTTACATACAGATCAGCTAAATTCAAATCTAATGGGGCATAAAATGTTTGGAAATTCTATTTAGGTAAGAAGTTATTAAATATTAGAGACTGTACTCTTTCCATTTTTCATTCCAACGCGTTTTTTGTCCTCGACGTATTGGGGAAAACGTATACACATAAACTGCCATAAGTTAAATATTCTTCCAAAGCTTGAAAAAATAGATATCATTACATTTTTTAAAAAAAATGTCATTGTAAAAATGTGGATTAAAGGCGAAATCTGATATTGTAAATATTTTCTCTCTCTTCGTCATTTATGTGTAGATAACAATTTGAACAATGAAAAAGAACCTCCTCTGTTCTTGAAGCGAGTAAAGTTTTCCAAGAGACTCTCGAGTGATTTCGATTAACATTTGTAGTGGCTCTTTAATTTAGTTTCAAAAGCTACCGTAAAAGACTTGAAAGGAAGCGTAGCATGTATGTGAGTTATGTAGAGCTGCCCTCGTGAAATCATCTCATCTCCTGCTACCATCTTCAGTTGGGTTCTGGACAAACAGTCAGTGAAAAATACCCGCAGATAAATATTTTATTGATATCGATTATTTTTTTACTTATTTTTCTCCAAAATCAACTTAAATATTTCTAACTTACTTTGTAACTGTACCACTTCTATTTGAAATAAATTATACAGGGAAAGCAAACTGATCACAAGACTAAAATTCAAATATCTCTAATCTAATTTAAATATTTAAAATTTTACCTCCAATCTAAAATTCCAAGTATCCTTATATGTACATGACTATTTTTTATATTAGTTTTATATTTTTAAGATTACTAGAACAAGCCGAATAAAATATGAATTTTTTTTATATGTAAATCATGTATATTAGATTAATTTCTAAATACAATGATTTTAAAAATGATTTGAAAGAATAACAAATGCAGTTTGCAATTAATAAAATTTACTTAAATATTTTTACAAGTTTACAAGTTAAAGCAAGAAAAAGTTAGGATTTACTTCAAAAGTGATAAATAGAATATATTACAAACAAAAATTAATAAATATTCATGGAAATGTTTGATAATGAACAGTTCCTATGTAATGATACAGAGAATATTTAATTAATAGAAATTATGTATAAAATTTTTGATGAAGAGTGACAATATTCAAAAGACATTTTGAAATTAAAAATAAAAAAATTTTAGTAATTAAAAATAAGGGAAATATTGTTAAAACTGTTCTTAAGTAAAATCAGGAAGAAATACAGAAGTTTACTTTAATAAATGATAAACAGAGAATTTAATTAACGGGAATTAATAAAATATTTTTGAAAATACTTATAAACAATTAGAAGAACAGTTAAAATCAAAGAAATAATATAAAGAATTATTATTGTTTCTAATTTTTGTTTACTTTGTTAATTAATTGATAAAAGAATTTAAATTCTTAAAACTTTTAACAAGCAATAACAAGAAAAAATATAGTTTAAACCAAAAAATAATCAATAAAACTTTTATTGATTAAAAATTAATAAAGTACTTTTGAAAATGTTTTTAAGCAACAAAAAAGAGAAAAGCATATTCCATAAGATAAGGCTGACAAATTAATGAAATATTTTTAGAAATTTTGATACAAGAAAGGAAGATATTACTTTGCAACGATGAAATAATTTATTAAATATTTAATTAGCAGAAATAAAGCAAATATTTTTAACATTTTGAAAAGCAGCTACAAAAGACAAAGTTGAAATTGAATATCTTAGAGGTAAGCAAAAGTGTTTGAGATATTTAATTGACAGAAACTACTGAAATATTTTCACAATTTTAATAACGACGGAAACGTTTCACAGAAGAAATCAATGATAAATTTTCATCGACATAACGCTTACTAAAAGCTTAAAACATGATAAAATTTTTCTCGAAGTCAGTTTTCCTTCGAGGGATTTTGTTGTAACAATTTCCTCTTCAACCAATCACATTTAAAACTCTAATTGAAGAGCTAAAGTGACATGATGAGTAAACTTTTTTTTTACTCATTCCTAATGATTTATAAAGTTCTGTATTTTCTCTGATATTCAAAAAAGGCAAAGTTTGTCTCCAAAAAAGGGTTTACTTTTTGATACTTCTCATTAGTCAATGAGCTACATTCTTCAATTAGTTTGTCGAAACTAGCTTTCTAAGGTATTTTTAGATGGCGATAAATCAGGGAAAGCTGCCTGTATTTTATGTAAAATTCATTACTCATTCTTCTAAGACGCTGAGTGCTGATTAGTTCAAAGATATAACAGCAAGAGTGAAGGATTTCCAGTTGGAGACAAACAAATATGTCAACCGTAAACTAAATAAGAATTTTTCTCCAAGGAAGTCGTTAGGCTGATGGAGGAGTTGATTGTTCTACAGGAAGCTGATTTTGTTTGAAACTTTAAATGTGTATTAAAAATTTCTTATCCTGTTAAATGTTTTTTGTGTTATTTAAACCTGGTGTATTCACATTAATGTTACTCTGGATTACTTTTGTAATGGGAATTGCCAGCAAACAGATTTTATTGAGAAAATTCTACAAACTATTTGAAAACATTCCTTATTCTACTTTCTAACTAATTTATTTATGATAAAAATCATTAATAAAATTAGTTAGAGAGTACCTCATCCTAATATTACCTCCCTCCTAGTTATAAATACACCTATCATCATAAAAATAATATAAATAAATAATTGCATTTACATGTACAAAACCAAAACTCAATTTTTTGCTAGTCTTGCAGTAGTTATGTAACAATATTTCTTTCAATTTGGCAACGGTGTTTCTGTGAATCTGGCAACTCAAAGAATTAGGGAAAAAATCCCTTCTGACTAAAGTTTCAAATTAAACTTAAAAATGTTGAAATTCTGCAGTTGTATAGTTTTTTGTCAAGTTCGCCCATTTTGCAAAATGACTTTATTAATATCTTCAAAACCGTTTTCCTTGATGAGATGAAGTTTAATAGATTAACTAAAAATAAATTTAAAAATGTGTGTGTGATGCTTTTAAATTCTCTTTTTTAATGAAGTTATTAAATACATTGGAGTTTGAATTACTTTCACATACATTCTAATGTATTTTCGGCCAGTGGTGTAAAGGTAAAAAGTGAAAACGCATTTGTTTATAGATTTTAAAGCAATATTTTTAAGAAATAGAAAAAATCGTAAATATCGTTAAGCTTTAAAAGCAATTACGCAATGAGAATGTAAAATAAAAAGTTCATCTGTGCAGTAAATAATTTTCTCTCCACATTGAAAATCAATCTATGACAATTTCAAAAAGAGGAAAATAATCATATATTTATTAAAGTAGAAAAATCGCGGAGCGAAAGTTTACAGCGGTAAAATTAACTGTATTTTAGCATAAGTGACTGCACAAGGAGTTCAAATCAGTGTTAGTTATACTTTACTTAATTAAAAATACTGTATTTAAAATATCGAAATAAAATAAGTTTTAATTTTAATTTACTCAGAAACCTACATTCTGACATAAGTTTCATTTAAATCCTTAGAGAAGTTTTTTCAATCCCTAAGATATATATATATATATATATATATATATATATATATATATATATATATATATATATATATATATATATATATATATATATATACATGTGTGTATGAACGCACACGCGTGCTTTCAAAGTATGCTTTCCTAATTATCCTAATTAGATATGCTTTTTCACCAATAAATTCAATGGTATGATCTTTTCATCTTTATAGTAGTAAACCTTACTGAGAAATGAAGTATTACTTTAGTTTGTATCCATTATTTTCATTTCTTAACATATTTCCGATAATAATGTAATTTATATCATTCAATAATTCCACATTAAACTAAAATGAATTAACTATTAGGAATTGAGCAACTTAAGGTAATTTATTAAATCTTCCGCTAATTAATGACTGGTATATTTATAGAGATTTGATTCGTAATTATCCTTCTACTTTTGTTATTCTTCTTTTGAGAATATTTTTAGCAAAATAAAAATAACACAAGATTAAAATATTTCCATTAATATATTTGCTCCTTTAAAAATGGAAACATCATACCATTAATTAAAGATACAATAAATTATACTTCTTATTTTAATCGTTTTTATTGTTATATACAGATATTTAAAGCAATTATATTTAAAAAAAATTTTATTTTAAGAAATTCTAAAATTTTTATAGTTTTCTTATAAAAATAAAAGCGAATCTAGAAAAAAATCTATCTATTTTGACTATTAAAAATAAGAAACGGCTAAAGTAGGAAAAAAAAGAAAGGCTGCTATCTAACTTAAAATCAAATTTTATAAAAGAAATATATATAAATGTATGAAGTATAAAATATTTTATTCTATAATAATTTAAAGAATAACTATCAAATTTTTTCTTCTCGGTACTGTATTTAAAAATGAAGTCAAAAACATGGATTAAATCTTCACAGCTTTTATTGCTGCGCGAATACAGCTATAATACCCATAGAATTCAGTAAATAAGTGAAGAATATCCCTGGATTCCTTAAATTTCTTATTTGTCCATCCAAATCCAATCTTTGCTGTCGTCTACACTGGTGGCCCGCGATAAAATGAAAACGATCCTTTCGTCTGGCTGGAGCCTCTTCCTTCGCTCTGACCTTCAACACCCCATGGGGACTCTGTAAAAGTGTTTTCTCTTCTGATATGCGGAGTGCAAGGAGAAACAAAAACACACACCGCCTGCAGACGCAGGAAATTCGAGACTTAAACGGGCACTTGAAAGGCTTGTTTCTTCATCATGTTTCAAAGAGATATATATTTAATATATGAAAATAATATTATAATACGATTTATAAACTAATTATAATATTTAACATTTTATATCACATAAAAATTTATCAATTTGTTATACAATGAAACTAAATGAATTAAACAAGTTTAAAATTATATTTCATTAAATTTTAATGTTAAATATCAGTTTCTCAAATAAAAATTAATTAAATTTGTTGCGAATACTTAGCCAATTAAATTTAAATTAATCAATTTATAATTATTTTTTGTACTGTATATAATAAATTCTCAAAAATATTAGCACAGAATAGTTAATAAGGAAATGAGTGCCGAACAGTTAATAATGAAATGAGTGCAGAACAGTTAATAAGGAAATGAGTGCAGAACAGTTAATAATGAAATGAGTGCAGAACAGTTAATAAGGAAATGAGTACAGAACAGTTAATAAGGAAATGAGTGCAGAACTGTTAATAAGGAAATGAGTGCAGAACTGTTAATAAGGAAATGAGTGCAGAACTGTTAATAAGGAAATGAGTGCAGAACTGTTAATAAGGAAATGAGTGCAGAACTGTTAATAAGAAAATGAGTGCAGAACTGTTAATAAGGAAATGAGTGCAGAACTGTTAATAAGGAAATGAGTGCAGAACTGTTAATAAGGAAATGAGTGCAGAACTGTTAATAAGGAAATGAGTGCAGAACTGTTAATAAGGAAATGAGTGCAGAACTGTTAATAAGGAAATGAGTGCAGAACTGTTAATAAGGAAATGAGTGCAGAACTGTTAATAAGGAAATGAGTGCAGAACAATTAATCTTTAACAATTTAATGGTAAAAAGTAATATAAAAACCTAATTGTAATATTTTAACCCTTAGGATATTTTAAGTAGACTACAATCTTTTAAATTTTGAAAAATGTTTATCAATATTGCTTATCATGTCATTTATCCTACTTTTTCACCGTACCTTTGCTTTTTTTTCAAATAAAAAATCATTAAACTCTATTCTGTTTCTTATAATATAGAATACTGCTTTTTGAACATCAATAAAAGAATTTATCGTTGGAAATAAATATAATTAAATGGAAATTTTTAAAGTTTTCATTAAAATTAAAAAATTTAGTTTAAAATAAAATTTTGCATAAATCAAAAATAATTTAAATTTTGCAAGCAATTTAAAATGTAATTTTAAAATAATATCAAACAACATATATATAGTATATATCTACACCTATCTATCTGTCTATCTATCTATCTATATCTATCTATCTATCTATCTATCTATCTATCTATCTATCTATCTATATATATATATATATATATATAATATATATATATATATGTGTGTGTGTGTGTGTATATATATATATATATATGCACTTGCTTCTGTAAGCATTTATATGAAATAAATATATATAATGTTAAAGACAATTTATTTTTCCCTCATATTAGCACAATATAAATGATTGCAGTAATTTCTTTATAAAAAATATATCCTATTCAATAAAATTAATAATGTAATGTAAAATAAATGTGTTGTAATGAACATTTTATTTAAATGAAAAAAATATTGCCACATTTATGAAAGTAATAATTAATACCCTGAAAGCAATAATAATAAAGATATTTATCTTTTAAATTTCTGCAATATTTTATTACTTGTTAATTTTTAGTGCTTAACATTTCCATTGGAAAGTTTTAAATATTTTTAAACTCTATGTGCATTTTGATTTTAAGAAAGCATTTCTTGATATTATATTCAATATAAATAAATAGATATTAACTCACTGTTGACATTATTATGAAACGAATCTATTTCAATAATCACTTTATTTATTCTTAATTTGAACCAAGAGAATTTTCTCTTGTTCTGATACCTGAATGTTAGACTAGATTACATGAAATTAAATCTTCAAAATTTCTTTGGTATTATGCAAGTAATACAAGAAGCATGAATTCCTGATTCTTGTATTACTTTCGTAACTGTACGACTGAGAACTTAGACTGCTCTGATGAAAATTTTGTTTCACTGAACTTGAATTTAGAAAACAAGCTGTTACACATCTGTCTGAAAAATAAAATTTACAAAACAAAAGAATTATTTGTTTATCTTTTAAGACAAAACAAAAGAATTATTTGTTTATCTTTCAAGTATGGGCACTTTTATATGAAGATTCTCATAGAAAAGGTACGTATTTAAAAGATTACGTAATATTGTCTACAGCTGAATATTTGTGTTAATATATGTAAACAGTGAGTAAAAAAAAATCTTCGTACGCAGATACGAATGCAAATTAAAGTTTAATTTATCTCACAAAATTCATAATAAATTCATAATGATAAAAATGAAAACATAAAAATGAGTTGAAACTAATATTATTTAATATTCATTCATATTAAAAGAATGATAATACTGACAAAATTAAATAATAAATCTCTAAAACTCAAAAAATGCCGTAAATATGGCACAAAATAGTCTTCGTACGGTGCCTGAAGACACGAAAAAAGCTTACAAAAATGCAAAAGACATTTTACAAAAATACATTTAATGGTCAGTGGACTCTCCTTTGGCCTTTATCACTCTGTTAGACATTGTGGTATTACCCTTACAAGTTGTTTTGTTGTTTCTGGAGAAATATTACACCAAATGCTACAAATGGCACTTTTGAGTGCAACTTTGTTTTTTATGTTACATTTTTTAAGTTGTCGGCCAATTTCTTCCCACAAATTACCGATGGAGTTTAAATCTGGTGACTGGGGAGGGCTATGAAGTTGTTGTTTAACATTGTGAAGGCACCACTCTTGACAAATCTTAGAGGTGTGTTTAGGATCATTGTCCTGCTGAAAAGTAAATCCAGTTCCAAGAAATAGTTTCTCTGCCCTGGATAACACATTTTGTTTAAGAATATCCAGATATAAATATCGATCCATATTTCCCTTGATGAATTGCAAATTTCCAACTCCAGAAGCTCTCATACACCTCTACACTAAAACACCGCCACCACCACGCTTCACAGTTCCGCATAAATTCTCAGTTAGCATTTGTTCGTTTGGTTTTCTCGGTCATCTAACCCTTATGAATGTTATAATTTGGTCCATCGCTAAAAAGAATGGATTCTCAAAAAGATAATGTCTTGCTTCTTTTCAAACTCGAGAAACTTTTTCCTGTTGCACAAAGTTATATAGGGTTTCTTCCGGGCCGCGCGTCCATGATAACCACTTTTTTTTAATGAAATTTCTCACGGTTTGTGTTGAGACTTTATCGTTGTAATTAACCTTAAATCAGATCCCAACTGAGGTGCACTACTTCGTGGGTTTTCTTGAACTTATGATATTTCTTTTATGCGTATGATATTTCATATGATATTTACGTGTGTAAAAGAAATATCATATGTATGAACGTATAATATTTCTTTTATGCACGGGATTTAATTTTGGTTGCCTCCCGGATCAAGCTCTATCCTTAAGTTAATGAAGTTTACGATATTTTCAATGATATATTGCATAGTAGGCTTCGATTTTTTAGTCATTTCACTCATCCTTTTCATGGATAATCCATCTTTTCGCAATTTAATCTCTCATTCCCGAATAGCTCCGGGAACTTCCAATTTTTAAGGCGATCAATAACAAACTTGAACTCAACAACTATCTATATGTTGTTTTCTTATCAGTGACTAACTTTCTTACGTCAAAGGAAAGAATTTGCGTAACTGGTACGGAAACTTGTTTTGCTCTTCAATTTTTATTTTACCTTAGATATTGCAAATAATATGCTTTTCTCGTTTTGTAAAAATGAAAATTTATAAAAATGTCTTTCTATAAACTTATATTAAACACACATAGACAGTATTTAAATAAAAATGCAATACTTTACAAATTATACTCTTGTATTCTTAAATTTAGTGACCGTACGGAGACTTTTTTACCCTCTCTCTCTCTCTCTCTCTCTATATATATATATATATATATATATATATATATATATATATATATATATATATATATATATATATATATATATATATATATATATATATATATATATATATATATATATATATATATATATATATATGTATATATATATATATATATATATATATATATATATCTATATATTATATATTTATATATATATATTATATATATATATATATATATATATATATATATATATATATATATATATATATATATATATATATAGTATAATTAAACTATAAAACTATAAATACTACTGATATTGCAAACATACAAATTTACATGGAAAAATAATTAAAATACGAATATATAGAAAGAGTATCAATGCAGTTAATATTCTTTGATGAAGCTGACCATGTTGGTGTGTTTGATTTCCATATGCACGCTCATTTTGCTTCCGATTTTAAATTCAAATTTCATTTCTACTTTATGAATGTTTTCCTTTGCCTCTTAATATTTCTATTGTACAAATTTTGAAAATCTTGAATTTTGTGTATATGTGTGTTTAGGCATGCCCAAAAGCCTAGTCGAAACAAATGATTAAATATTCGTTAATCACACTGATGTTAAGGTAAATGTCATTAGTATTAGCATATTTTATTTGTTACTTCGAAATGAGAAATACTGGGATGATAGCTGAATAAGTAATTTGTTGATCTTCAGTTCATGGGTTTGATTCCCATTCCAGTTCTTGTTGTTTATTATTATTGAGTTCGGGATTCACTTTAAAAACAATTATGCAGAGAGTGATGCTAAAAATTATTTATTTAAAAACAATTATGCATATCTCGTGAGTAACAATTCATATGCGTCATCCTATGCGAATGTCTTTCCAAAATCACAGGCACAATCCATCATTTTTTATTTAATTTCTTATAAAGGCTTATGCGTACTCATTCGCATATCGTGTCCAATGATATTTCTCAATTGAACACTCAAATTGTGATTGAATGCTCTTTTCTGCTTTCAGAAGTATCGATATGACGAGGAGGAGCCAACACCCCTCAAGGATTTCAGTGGCCTCGATGGTCTGCCCCGGTCTCTGCTGGAGGGCAGGGGATCTGAACAGTTCGTGCCTAGTCTTCCAGAATCACCTAGAAGGGTAAGTCTGAATTCATCTCTAGGAATGGTTTCTGTACACAAATAACAGGAAATGCTTACGTCTCTTGTCAAATAAAAGTAGAGAGCAATAAGATTATAAACTTTAGCAACTAGCCGAAAGGCCATCCATCATAAATGCCTTCATTTCGCTTTCCGTCGGAATTAAAAGGCAGACATTTAAACATGCACATCATTTTCGATACAGTAAGACAGGGGGCTCCGTTAAAAGAGAGCGCCCATCAGAAGAACAGCCTCTGATTTTGGTCAAGGTTGAAAAATATAATACATTGCTCTTTCAATAAGATCCCCGCTTTTCTAAGAAAAAAGTCTTTCACAAAATAGTATATAGCGTGCAAAAATTATGGCCTAACTTTGCTGTTCAAAAGGGAAGAAGTATTCATCAACTGGGCTTTCACTTTCTGTCCATTAAACGCAGCAGTATAACACAACATGGTAACAGACGTACAAAACTCATTATTTAAAAATACTTAGTTTTGTACAATAAGTGTTTTTCTTATCTGTTCTTCTTTATATAATAAATAATTAATACTAAAACTGATCATCAGTTTTAGGTAACAGTTCGCATTGTATTTAAAAGCCATTGATTCTGTGTAAAACCTTCTTTCATTCCCTTCCAATCATCGATTTATTGATTTTGAAGGAATCTTAGGAAACCTCTGCACAGAAGCAACTCAAGTAATTGAAAATTATTGATGTGTCAAATGTTTTGAAGAAAAAAATACATTTCCAAATAATATTAAAATGTTTTCACTTTTTTTATTCAGATTAAATTTTAAATTGAATTTCTTAAGCCTTTGTTCATCATTAAAACAAAGCTTGAAATAAAATAATTGTTACTTTCTTTATAAAAAATAGAAGTAACTTAAATACAAACCCTTTAATTTATTTTCACAGCTGATTTTTCCAAAAAGAATATTTTAGAGGATATAAATTGGATGCATTAAGAATAAAACTTATGAAATTGAAGGTAAAAAATTTTTCTCAATCATGTGAGTTGTGAGTATGTCATCAAATGAATATATTATGACAGAACATATAATTCTAAGCATTATGTGTCTCGCTACGATTAAGATTTATCAGAAATCAAGACATAAAGAATGCAATCGAAAGATTCTCTGATTGATTGCAAGAATTAAACAAATTACTATTTATTTATTCATTACTATTAATAAACTTTATTTTAAGCACTATTTTGTCATTGAAGTAAGAACTAGTTTCTGAGTTATTTATTCAACACACAAGAAACATTCCCTTTCCGTGTTGTGCATTCAATACCACAGATGCACTCCACCATCCGAATTCAATCGCAAGAAGAATATTCCAGGAATCTTCACAGATTTCCTATCACCAAGTTCTGAGCTCACTCAAATATCTGAATTTACCGAAATCTATGGCCATCGTAATGGCCGTGATTACTTAATTTGGAAAACTAATCGTCGGCACGGAGGATGCAACCGGGCGAGAAGTGCAATTAGGGAACTTGTGTGGTACGATTTGAAATCATATTCTAAATGATGTAATAAGTAATACATTTAATTGCCATACTATCTCAAGCATGCCATGTTATTTATAGCAGGCTCACTAGACTTAATCTGTAGGTAATGATGCTGTCTAAAGGCCATTTTAGTTGAAGACTGAAATGTTTATTCACTTGTATATATATATATATATATATATATATATATATATATATATAACATGTGCTTGCAAATTTTTAAAAGTTTTTTTCTTTAATTTGAAAATTTATTTAGAAATTTTTTATAAGTATAAAAAAGAGTAACGAAACTTAAATAACACAACCAAAAAGTTTTTTCTTTTTCTTTTTTTTTTTAACGAGTTAGAATAACGTTTCCAATAAGAACAAGATGAAGCATTAAAAATTAAAGTTTAATTAATAACGAATAAGAAAAATCTAGCATTCACATCGTAACAGATCCAATCATACATAATTAACCACGTTGGAACTATATATCTATAGGTGGCGCTGTATACGAATATATTCAAGATAAGCTTATTTAGAATTTGAATTTGTTATTATTAAGATCATTTGATAAACATGATTAGCAATAAGAGAGCTATTAGAAAATTATTACAAACCATTAGTTTCTCAACAAGTTTTTTTCTGGTGGAAAAATGATATAAAAAATAAGAAAATGTTTATTGGAAAAAAATTTATTTTATTTTACTTTAACTGCAAAAATGTATCTACTATACTGAATTTATTTACTGCACCAAAGAATACAAAAAAATCAAAATACTCGTTAAAAAATTTTAAGTTGAACTTAATCAGATTTCAGAAAATATCATTGTTAGTATTCCATTTTTAAATATTTTGATACAGGAAAGGAAATTTGAGGAATAATGTTTTGCGAATAGATTTGTTACCATTTCATAGTTATTAAATTAAAGTTTTCAAAAAATAGACAATAGAATACTGGGAAGTGTAAGTATTGAACAGGATACAATCTAAAATTATGCAATTGAATTGACTGTAAAATTCGAGAACACTTGTTTGTTACTCAATGGATTAGGTTCTATAATCTGGGGAAGAGTTTCATAATATATCTACAATCCGTTATAACACATGATGTAACAATCAATCTAACAACCCATTTTAACAATAATTGCCAAATTATTTTGGCTATCAAAGGAGAGGACACTTTATATCATGACGCTCTGCTGTGGATAGGCAAAAACAGTGTAGGCTGGGATCATTTTACAAACACAGGTGAAGTCCTAATGAGTATGCATGAGAACTACAATCTTTACCCAGCATTGTGCCTCTCCCTTCAGCATTGGTTTTAGTTTAAAAACCAAAGTCATCCTCTCTCATCGCATTTACCGATGAGTGAACGTGAGAGGTAATCGACTGAATGCAAATTCAGATTTTACTCATCTGCAGAGGATTCTGTTGGGACAATCCGCAGAGAGACGAAAGTTCGAATAGTTGTTAATGGTAAATTCAAGTGCGCTGAGGCATTTTCTCAGACAATCCTATTATTTTCCTAGTCTGCTGATGAAAGATATTGTTATCACATTTGTTGCCAGATTTTGGAGTGAAATAATAACCTTCTTTTCCATTTAACGCTATTCACACTTTCCCCCCTTTGTTAAAAAAGAAAACAATATTTATATATTTCTAAATTATGATTAACATCATCAACATGATTAACAATTATGATACCAAGAAAACAAACACAAACCTGTTTTCTTGGAGCTAGGTTGATCGCTGATGCCTGCCATTGTGGACTCATCGTTCCCAGTGGCGTCCACTGACCGCATCTTTTACCTACGTTAAGATTTTCAATGCATGCTGCGAAAGAATACAAATCAATTGGACTTAAACTGTAAACAAGCGTGAAAAATAAACAGCGTAATCAAAAATTGCATTTATTGTTTTGTCAATTCAATACACTTTTGGACATATATGTGCCAGTTTCACGTAATGCATTCAATAGGGAAGCCATAAATTTGAAAGTCCCTTTCCTCCCAACACTTGTTTGGACTCAGGGCCATAACTTCTAACCTCGGTATTCGTGTCTCCCTGCCACTGCTTCATGCAACAGGTCTATGCCATCATATGCTGAGCGAGGTCCATTCAACCAGCTTCTAGATGAGAAAAGGCGTCCTTCTCAGGGTTTGGCTGAGACTAGCGAAAGGCAACTTGCACTTCAAGGCCCTCCGCTTGTGTATTAGAGGATGATCGGGTGTTATTGCAGTCCCGTGATCGCACTTCAAAATGAGCCGTATTAAGTGGCTGCAGTTTGGAGAAATAGGCATTCAAGGCAGTAAAACAAATAAAAATATTACATGAACTGAATTTGTTTAGACGTTTTGACTTTGATACCTCGACTTTTCTAAGAACTTATTTTCTGGTACAGTGACTATCAACGTAAAATATCTCCAGGAAAACGTAGTAAAAATTCCACACCTATAAAATATTATTCAAATGGTGCATATTTGTGGCTGTCTACTATAAGAACCAAAGCAAATGAAGAGAACCAACCCATCTTTCATTTTGAATCACCATAAAACGGACGAAATTTTTGATGTATCTGACTTCTTTCTCTATAAAAACTTCCACACAGTGAAAGCCACATTTTATCCCATAAAAGCTTAACGTACCTTCTCAGAGTGACGATCTTAAGCGCGATATCCAATGTCGAACCAGTGACTTTTGAGTATGCAAAAGTAGATTAATTTGATTCGCGAAAAATATCGCCGTTTAACATTTTTTTCAATTATAATATAAAATTTCTTTTGGAGTTTGTAAATTTTGAATACATTTTTAATGCAAAAATTTATTATGTATTTTACTACTTTTAATATGTGGTTAGTTATTAAGTAAATGTTTTGAAATTTATTTCAATATTTTTTAAAAAAAAAATAGTACAGTTCTAATTTGCATAGCGATCTTTCCAAGAAAAAATCATTTTGCTCATATTTGCTGTTAGAACATATCCAACACATGATTTCTTATGGCATAACTCAAGTTGACGCATTATCATTCAATCTGCTTCCAAAGATGAGCTAAAAACTGACGGCTTCCAATTCAGTGTCTCATTCCATTTAATCCATCTCACGCAACCTCGCGTGTGTTGCGGAAGGGGGGTGGGAGGGATGCATTTGTTGCTGCTTTGTGAGCGGGACCACCCCCAGGGATATCACTTTCAAAACAGGCTCTTTGAACCACTGCGAACAGCGGGGGTGTCCTCAGAAAACAGGGCTCCGTAATGGATGCCGAAGGTCATTTCAGCATTCATGAAAGTCTCCTCTCCGAGAAGGGACGGAATGGATTACGATGTCATTTGCGCAGACGATATTCATCAACGAAAAGCTGCATTCAGGCTATTATTTCGCATGCTAATACTATAAACTGAACTATTCAGATTATGGAGCTGACATCGTGTCCTTTTCCTTCGCCTTATAATCTTTACAAAATGGTATTAAAAGCGGGGTCGTTTAAAATAGCGCTTGCAGACTAAAACGAAGAAAATTCGTAAAATATTATGGACAATACTTAGGAAGGATTCATGCATAGAGTTATGATATCTAAAGCCTGGTTCATTGTTGGCAGGTTGATCGAGGAGGCAGCTGAATAATTTGTGCTTTCAGTTTCACTTTAACAATTTTCTGGTTCGATTCCTATATCAAACGAAAATGTGGTTTCAATCATTTGGTAACCACTTCACAATGTAAACTCCGGATTAATTATTCTCATGCACAAAAATTAAGAACTTAAAATTCGTGGCGACATTAAGTGCCATACGTAAAATTATTGTTGACATAAAATGTCACAAGTAAGTTTCTTGTCCACATACAATCATGTAGTGTGACTTTATGTCGACAAGAGTAGGTAAACCGAAATCAATGCACACCTTGGCTTAGGTTAGGTCCATTAGGTTATGAGAAATACTGATCTAACCCGGCTTCCTGAACTGTGTTCAACTAGAAGAATTGGCTGTTATAATTCTTTTTTTCTGAATGCATAGATGTCTAGTCATCTTCTCTTGTCCTATGTGAGTACAGCATTTTTCCCCTATATTCTTATCTTTAAGTCAATAAAATTAGTAGAATTTTGAAAAAAAAAAAAAAAAATATTTCGTCAATTATATTTTTACTGGATAACCCACACAGACTTTTCGCAAATGTTTTGAATGTATTTGTCCTACATTCTGATTTTAATGTTTTTGATATTAAAAATATGAGTAATTTGTAGTAGGCAGCTTATATGCTGAAAGATAATATACGGTTCTAATATTTATTTTCTTTTTTAAAGTAAATATTTTCATAATTACTGGCTATGTTTCTGCTTACCAGGGAGGAAACCTTGAAAACTTTTAAGCAGCAGCTGTTGTTTACAGAAGCAGAATTACAGGAACTGTCTCTCTTTCTTCAAAAGTGTCTGGAACGTGCCGCGGTGCTTTTGTTCGTTTCTCGCCTTACGATCATTTTTTTATAAACGTGTGATAACATTTTTTTAAATTATTCTCGGTCATCAGACGTCTTGCAGTGTAATTCGGAAACACAGCTCTCAGGAGGAAGGACTCCAAAGTCATCTTGAGAGCGAAGAGGGGAGGGGCAACTCAAAAAGCGTTCCCCAGTTATTTGCGCAGTATCACAGACAGGCCAAAGAAGAAAGTTGGCCGGACCAGTTCCAGACAGGTGGGGCTACAAATAAGGCCAAATAACGACGAAGGTTGCAAAAGATTTACCATAACCTAGGGTTTGCCATCCGGAGGTTTGCTACACTACACTCTTAGAAACAAATTTAACAACTTACTAACTCATCAGGAAATTACAGCTTAAAATAGATTTCGTATCACTACAAGCATCCATGCCGATGTGGGTACTAGATATTAAACTGAGATCCGAAAATTAATATCAGTTGTCAGCTACGTTCGCATGACGAATGCAACTGTATGCCTTTCAAGAAGGCTTTTAATAAGCAATGTTCACATGTTGTAAAGTAACGAGCACTCACTTGAAAGGTGACATGAAGAAATCAAAGATGTATCCCCTGTCATTACATAACAATCCCGAGAGTAAAAATTTGCATATTTCCCTCTATAGATTTCTACAGTGAACACAACGCCCTCCCACAGGGATGCTTCTTTAAAAAGCTCTCAAGATAGTATCGAACTTGAAGCCCCTAGATAGTAGCGAATTTGAAGTCATAAGAAAAATCTCCTTAAGAATCCACGTTTTATGTTCCTCATTCATTCAAAATCACTGTTTATAAATTCAAGTATGATTATGTGATTGAAATTATTTATTATAAACAAAAAGATTTTTTATTTAATAACTAAAAAATATGACTTATTTGTGATTAATTGTTCAATTATAAGAAGTTCTATTATAGATAAAAATATGTCACATTATTGATCTTTTCATCAACTTTGCAAGCTCTCTAATTATTCTAAATCATTACGTAATTATAGATATATTCATAATTTCAAAAATATTTCAGATTAGTTAAGTTTTAATAGGATACTAATTTCCAAGAAATACAAAAATTAATTTTTATATAGCCCTAAGTTTTTTTTAATAACACTCAATAAAATCTAATCTTCAGTCTTAATATTCAAAATTTTTGTGGTAAAAGCTTCAATTGTAAAAAAGTGATCACAAAACAAAAACAAAATAAAGTCAGAAATTTCCTTAAAATTCTTGAGAAAATGCCCAAATTAGATATCAAATTACCTAACATTAAATATTATTAAAAATGTGGTATATATTGTTCTACATATTCTCATAATATGTAAAACATAATTTTAAATATTTGTAATTTGCTTGAAATTATAATTGTAATTGAACATTCCTATCCATTAGTAAAAGTGCTATAAAAAAATTATATTTTCATTAAAAATTGAAAAAAAAAATTACTTTTTACAAAATTTTTGAGAAAATTTTTAATAATGTAAATAAAAACATCAAATTACAAAAAATTATGTGTTATATTTATTTAAAAAATATAAATTATATATTATCAAAAGAACTGAGTAAAAATATTATATTTAACTTCAAAATTATTCTTTGCAAATGTATTTTTTCGTTAGTAAGTTTTAAAAAATTATGTATATTCGCATTAAATGAATTAATTAAATTTATATTTTAATATTCAAATAATTGATTTAGTCAAATTCATGATTTTAGTAGGTTACATTAACAATAATTATTTAATTAATTGAATATCAAAACATATTTTTATATTTACACAATTAGTTATTTAAATTATATTTTAGTACGTGAATTATTTTACTAAGCCATCTATCGATTTGTTTTAAATATAAATTAAAAATTAAATAAAAGGTAGTACAAAAGATATTCATTTAAGGGGATCGATTTTAAGAAAATGTATAGAAATATGAATGAATTTATTTTCTAATTCAAAGTATGCTTTGAATTTATATATTTTTAATTAATAACAATCTTAAATCATAAGCAAATTTCAAAATAGTTTGCTCGTTATGACTATATCTGAAATTTAAAATCAGTGTATATAAGAATTTTCTCATTGTTCCAACTATTCGATTTTTCTGAAGTTTAAGTACAAACAGAAAATTAAAAATTATAAGAAATATTTTATAAATAATAAATATTTAATATATAAATTTTATATAATTAATTTCACTGATTATAAAATATATATAGGGGAAAATATATTTCTAGCTTATTCTCGAGAAAAAATTATTGAATCGGAAATAAATCGATTGACCATTGACAATTGAGAATGTTTTCCCAGTAGATATTTTTGAAAATACGTTCCTTATTCATTTTACTTAAAAAGATATATTGGTGAAAAAAAATTTCCTATCAAAATTTTGTGCGTTTAATTCGCAGCTTTTTTTTTTTTCTCACTCTTGAATTTAATATTTCCTCACTTTTCTCTTTTTAATTAATTGTAAAGTGACACGGTATCGCCATCTACATGTATAACAATAAACTAAGAGTATTACTGCTGTAGTCACTAGATGGCAGGACCAGCTATGATTGAAATTCACATCAAAACAGAGCGAACTCAATTTCAATACATATTTTTTACCTGTATTTTGAATTTATTTTATTTCATAAAATAAATTCAAAATACGAGTAAAAAATTAAAAAATGAGAAGATTGTCTTGAAAATTATTTTTACAAATGATGATTAAATATTTTTTTGTTTTTAATAAATAAATTCTTTTGCATAAATCACATGATTAAGTTTTAATAATATTTAAATTAAATTCCTTTTTTTAGATACGTAATGATTTGATATAAAAAGTTAAGAATGTTTTCTGAGACTCAAATATAAATATTTATTTACATTTATATATTAATTACAAACTTATATTTTAATAGATAACATATACATTAAATAATATAACACATACATTAATAATACAAATATTTATTTAAATTTAAATATGAATATGTATTTTTATTTCTGCGCAAAATATGTTTTAAATCAAGAACCTTAACATTTAAAATACATATTTTTAAATTAAGAATGTATTTTAGAGTTTAAAAAATTATTTGAACGTTTTATGTATACAACAACAATATAAATTTAAATTTACTATAAATCACTAATAACAGAAAGTAAAGCAGAAAAATCTGTATAATAATAAACTACGGGATTTAAAATTAAACTAAGTGAATTAACTAAGTGTGTGTGTGTGAATTAAATTAAAATTAACTATGATTTCCCAACAGGAAATTCATTAGATATGTTCAGAAAAAATGAATGAATTAGCTTAATAATTTAAATTTCTCTGACATACGAGCACGGACGGTAATTTACTAAAAGGTTAAAATTTTTAATTAGGAGTTTGTTTCAATTAACAGAAATTATTACAGTCGGAATGAAATACATAAAATATTAGCACAACTTCTTTAATAAAAGAAATGTAAAATGAATTTTATTAAACAAATTTCAAAACTTATTTTAACTTAAATAAATTTTACAGTATTTGAAAATTCGAAATAAAAAATAAAATTATTAATAGAATTTATTAATTAGTAAATTTAAAGGATTTGAATAAAAATTTTAATTTCTTAAAATTTCAATTTATTAATAATTACTGAGCAAAGTCGTAAGTATTATGAAGAGATAATATTTTTTGCTAATAATACCCAGAATTAGATAGTGTTTAGTAAATACATATAAATAAAATTGGCTATAATAATTTGTGAATTTATATTTTACATATTTAAAATATTTTGAGCCCTCTAATTTTTATAAGGTTTAATTTCTATAATATATAATTACAAAAGAATAGCTCACATCTTCATTTGAAAGTTCCCTTTAAGCTAATTACAAAATACAATTAGAATCAACAGAAGGTGCACAAAATACTTTATTAATTAATAAATTTTCTAATTTCTAATTAATGAGTGTTGCGTGAATTTGCATTCAGTGATCTAATTGTATATACTATAAAATTTGCTTACTTGCCTTTGGGGATTTGATACTAAAATATGCAACTAGAATTTTATACTATATTTTCGAAATCACAGTGCCCTCCTTTTATGTAAACAGTCGAGCAGAAATGCTTAAATAAGAGCAGAGTTAAAATTTCGAGTTAAAAAATATAATCCTACATGAAATCAGCTTTATTAGGTTTGATTTTATTTACACATGTGAAAATAATTTTACGTATTTTTTTGTACCTCATGTTGATATAAGATTTGTAACCTAATATTGGACTTTCTCCATTTATAAAAATGCAATTATACTTAAAATTCTTTCAATAATATATTTTCACTGTAAATTCACATGCTATTCCACTCACTTTATCAAGTACTTGTGAGAAAATCTGGATATCAAAGCGTATTCAGAATCAGTAATATTCTGTTACTTTTGGCTCTTAATACGTGGCTCATGATGTTTTCGGTCCGTCAAAATGGCAGCATTTTCAAGTACTAACAGATGCACTAAACGCTGGGATTCTAGACAGATAATTGTAAATACTAATATTAAGGGGTAAAATTATTTTCATTTTCCTCGCGTTATTATTAAATATAATTTGAATGAAAGATTTTCCAAAACTTCAGTATTGGGAAAATCATAATCATTCAAAAACTAGTTCTCTTATTAACATTAGTTATTACAAAGCAATGTAAAATTAGAAAGACATAGACAGTTCACTTTATCTGATTTCAAGCAGTAAGCATTAGTTATAGCAGAATATCTTTAAATAAAGAGTTTAAAATATTTTCGAAATGTATCACAGCAAGAGAAAACAGAAGTAGCAGGCAAAATTTTTGAAGGCAGTTAAAACGGGACCTAAAGCAGGAGATTGAGAAATTTTTTCTGCTGCAGGAGAGTGAAGTGATTCTTGTAAGTTTTATGATTGCTGCGTGGACGATCTACACGGAAAGTTATAACTGTCTTATGATAAAGCCATTTTAGTACTCTTTCGTCAGAAGGCACTAAAAAGTATGAAATAGGCTCTTAAAACAGTGGAAGTCATCAATGCTTTAAAGTTCTCTGGCCTGAGAAAAAAAAATCTCCTGCAGAAGACAACACAATGTTGTTGATGATAAAAACTATATTTTCTATTTGAAAATATTTTGCAATAAAAGTTTTAGTGATTTCTAAGCATTCTGTTTAAGTTTGGATTGTTTAGTGAGTACTGCGCCATGGTGTACCTATGTTTTTTCCTGGGTAGTATTCTAATTTTATTGTGGATTGAAAAAATATTCAAAATTTCAACAGACTTTTAAAATAACTCAAATTATTTTGCTCTGTGTTCGGACATTCTTTTTCATTTTAAAACTGACATGATGCACTTTCTGTAGTTTCTATATTTAAAAAGTATTGTAGGGGATTGGCAAAACTGCGAAACAAAGAGTATCTAAAGTGCGCCTACTTTTTCTTGGATGTAAAGAATTAGAAGTAAGGAACTGTGGGGGGGGGGGGAGAGTCGACTTATATTCACTTCCATAGTTTTTGTATTTTTGTTGATGAATAAATTTCCATACAACTTAGCATTTTTTCAATTAACTTATTTTAGTAAAATTAATTTATAAGTTACTTTAAATTATAATAATTTAACTTGCATTAAATGTTAAGTTTTCCTTAAGACACACTCATACACAACGCTTATAGATCTCAAAATATGTAGCCAAAGTATTGCTGTAATATTTTCTGAGATATCCTAGTTCCCTTGACAAGTTAGTCATGCAAATGTAGAACTCCACTTTATCCTCACACTTCATCACAACCTACTATCACCTCTTACTTCCGTAGAAAATATAATTAACAGGTGATTTTAAATGACATGTTATGTCATTGAACATTGTAACAATAGTAATTAAGGACTGTGTCGTTTTCTAAGCACTTCTATCCTTGGTGCAAAAGCCTGAGATTATTCCCTTTTTTAAAGAAAACAAATGACGAGTTTTATCTTTCAAAGCACGATGATTGGTTTGTTTCAATATAACCTTTACCCCAATTTATATATCCAACAAACTAACGGCGTTATTCTCAATTTATTTGGTGATTTCCAATATTTGTATTTTAAATATAATATTCATAGCAATGTGATATAGTCTTGCATTGCATTACCACCTATTTGACTCTAATCAAAGATCGAAATTATTCTTGGAATATCATTCTGATATGGAATATAAGCTTCAAACCAATGTACTTTGTTTAAAAATGAATTCTGTTTACCAAATGAAAAAAAAAACTGGCAAAATCTGTATATCTCACTGAAAAATATTAACTCACCTATTAGGGGCAAAAGAGTCCAGATAACTCAGATTTTAAAGATGAAAAGATTTTCATTTAATTCAATAAAAGTTGGCTCAAGCTCTACAATAAGCGAAATTTTCCTTAAAAATGGAGTTTAACCCAATCTTCAACAAGTCTTTTTGTGAGAAAACTTCACTTGGCGAACATCGTCAGAGATAACACTGTTTAGTTTCCTATTAACACTTCTCAGTCTTGACGCATTCATTTTAGATTTGTTAACACTACAAAGTTCTAAGCTGCAGCGACACTAAACTTGTGTCTACTTGCATTACGTCTTTTTTAGGTACACTGGCATCATGCTTTGTTCTGCGGACGTTATTATTGGATGCACCGACATAAGTCGTTGCTCATCAGAGACAGCACTGATTTATTCTACGCAAGTACATTGAAAGCAATATTGTATTTACTAACTCTATGGCATTCTTGAGTTCACAAAATCAAACATGGGTTTACAACATTTGGCACTCAATTCAAGTTACTGAGTTCATTGAGTCTGTACCAAGAATTGCTGCTGAATTAAAATAAAGTTTATTTTTGGAAACATTGGCACAGGCCAGTAACTCTTGTGAATACATTATAATCATTTTTGGGGTCTACTTATTCCACGTCATTATTAAAAATCTTGACATAAGTCCTTACATCAGTGTTACACACCAATTTTAAGTGCATTTATTTTGGATCCATCTCTCTCTCTCTCTCTCTCTCTCTCTCTCTATATATATATATATATATATATATATATATTCATTCTACACCCATATTGAGTTTCATGATGACAATATTCTCGAATTTACTAGCATTGCGTCATCTTTGGCAACATCCTAATCTGTTTCAGCTTCTACTACGTCATCCCTTGTTGTGTTGACGTCAGTCTTGTGATAACAACGTCATTTTAACTTTAATTAGTCCACCTTGGATCAATTATTACTGGGCGGATTTCAAATATTATAAGTTACTGAAAAAAAACCCTAAATCATAAAAAAATGGGATAAATAGAAGTTCTGATACTAGGGAATCATTTTTAGAATTAAAACATTTATTCATCTTGGAGATTTTTTAACTAAAATATAATATATTTTTCAAATGTCTATCTATGTGTATATATATATATATATATATATATATATATATATATATATATATATATATATATATATATATATATATATATATATATATATATATATTATTTGGATAGAAAAATGCGTTACAATAGTTTTTGTGAAGTCAACAAAATTTGTTTCACCAAGAAAAATAATCATCTTTTTATTTTTATGCATTACATACGGTTAAACATAAGACTTTTAATTATTTCCCATACATAAGAAAAAAAAGAAGCATGAATAAAATTATAAAGTAATGAAATGTAATAAAATATTAAAAATAAGAAATTATATTCCCATTCACATTTTTATACAACTAATTTAATTCTATTGCCATCATTTGGTTTTTCAAATGAGGAAAAGGAACTTCAAAATCATATCCGACAGATGAGCCACACTCATCAAATCTCTTACAGATGACACTACTGTTTACGGAATAAAGTTCCTTGCATAAATTTTTAATTTCCCGCGAAATCAAGGAATCTAAAACATGTAAGTGATTCAACGAATTATTTTAATTTGTTAACATTAGTTTTGTACCTGAAGTAACTTTATACAGGATTTCTTGCTACTGAATAATTCTTATTCTCCGAAAAATTCCATAATCATTTACCCGCTTAAATTATAAATGTGAGTTTAATACATTAAATTAAGATTTATGACATACCGTAACAAGAAATAGGTTATTTGAATCCCGGAGTTTGTTTTTGGATTATAAAAAATATTCCAAGTTCCAAACTTAACTATCTTTCTAAAAATTTTTATTTTTAAAATTACAGTTAAAAAAAAATTGTGAAAGTTTTCAGCTGAATCTCACAAAGATTTAATATTAAAATTGCTGTCTTTTAAATGTGAAATCAAGAAATAATAAGTTCTGTCAAAATTAAAGGTTGTTTTGAGCAATGTAAGCTGCACTTATGAAGGACATTTGTGCTGGAAGATAGGAAACGCTGACAGGATTTCTGTCTTTCAACACGTGAATAGGATTTAATAATAATAAAAAGTTTTTTTTCTTTTTTGAAATCAAGGTTTATGAATGTGGAAAAAGCCTCAGAATTTTATTATATAAATACATCTCTTACATGGAGGCAAATACAGTTTAAACAAATATGGTTCTTCACCTTCCAAATACAAAAAGAAAAATGGCAAATTAAGAAGCATAATTAACAGTTTAAAGGGTTAACCCTATTTTTGACATGAGTTTTTATATAGTGCAACGAAAAATTACGATTAAGTTAAAGAAAATATTACTTTTATTTTGATATTTAATGAAGTATATTTTCAAACCAAAATATTATAATAAATAAAACCACGGTAAACTGACCGCATCATAATTAAAGTTGCTTTATGATTTTGGTAAATATAATATCAGTCACCACTCACAGCAACGAAGCAAATATTATAGAGACTGAAATAAAAATTATCAAGTATCAAGAATGAAATTTATCAAAAATATTATGGAAAAGTTTATTATGTGAAATAATTACGTTCAAAAAGAGATAATTAACTGAGGTAACAGTTAATAAATGAATATTTCTAAATTGTCTTTATTTTTTTAATTACATATTTTATGCTTTTTTAACTATGGATATCATATCTTGAACATAGTTTTCTATTAGTTTTAAATAAAAAAACCTTTACTGGAAAATTTTTTTCATTATTTCCAACATTTATCGAGAATTTTTTAAAACATTTTTCTGTAACATAACTTTTTATGGCTAAAATTTACTTGATAAACAAAAAAAAAAAAAAAAAAAGACAAACAATAACCACCGAACAAGTTTATCTTTGAAATACGCCCCCAATGTCTGCATTAATGAACCATCAGCCAATACAACAAGCAAACAATTCTCTTGTTGCAGTAACTTTCTTATCTTAATGAACCCATTCATCAGAACAGTTGAAATGAGTGAATCGGGCGTTCCCGGTCGTTTGCTTGGTTATAATCTCCGCTGAAACACTCAGGCGATTCCACGAATTCGCGTAATTGCTTCGTGAGAGAGCGCTGCATCTGAAACATTTCTCGATGAACGATTCCTTGCTTCGGAGCGACTCTCGTGAGCAAACGATGTTGCAGGATGAATAAGTTGAATCGATTAAATTAGAAGTTAATTAAATTCTCCCTTCCTCGATAGTTTAAAGGAATGGAATACATTTGTGTTGATGGTGATTGAAAGTAATAACTATTTGAGAAATTCTTATGGTTCAATATGGATTTGTCATGATACCATTTTAAAATGCAAAGTATGTAACGATTGTGAAGAGAGATTTATTATTTTAGTTCTTTAGTAATTTTAATCTATAAAGAAATGAATACCGTGAATGAAGAAATATGATTCTAAATTGAATTTCATCTTATATCGAATGAAAAGAACGGTACTAATTTAAATACAGAGTTGATTAACGAAATAAACTTTAAGTAAATTTTTACAGACCAGAATCAATTTTGTTTTGAGTAAAATATCAAACGTATCATACACAGAAAGTTGTTACACGCGAAATATTTAATTAAAAAATGCTTAAAATTTTTAACTGGCGATAAGTTTTGATCACCAACATCTATCTTCTAAATTTCCAAATATAGAAATATGTGAAACTATAGTTTTAATCCAGTATCTTCCTATGATTTTGTACTTAAAGTAGAAAATAAATTCGTTACCAATGTAGTACCTTTCATATTTGTATTTCCATATTAATTCATGATTAATTTTTGTAGATGGAATATAAATCATAAGAACCATTCTGAAAGCCATTAAATGGTTTGGTTATTATTAATTGAAAAGAAAAGGAACAAAAGATTTTCATATGCAAAAAATTTTATTTTTTCTATGAAAATATTTCCTTATGCAATAAATATGTTATTAAACGTCTCTTAGATTAATAGGTTTTTAATTAAAAGAACTATACAAATATTTTTATTGATATGTGTTATTTTAATTACGTACATATTTTCGTAAATAACAAATACCTGTTATTTAACTTTGTAATACAAAAGAAAATACTTCCATAGGGACAACTACTTACCAAGAGATAGCAACTAAAGTCTATGAAATAACTTAATGAAAGAAAAGGAATAAAAAATTACATTCTAATGAAAATGTGAAAACCATACAAAAAGAGATATTTTCATCATATCTTTGACATTATCCAATTTAATTTTAAGCTAATATATCCAATTTAATGTACCTTAATTGCTCGTCTCTAGAACAAGTCTATTTTATAATTTTGAGATTCTGTGTTTTAAAAATGTTTTGGTTAAACAATGAAATCAATAAAAATGTAAATAACTTACAGAAACATTTAGTTTTAGGAAAAGATTATTACTTTAAAATGAGTTTTTACTAAGGAAAAGCGTCAATTCCACCTGCTTAAAATAAACCGTTTAAAAAGTCAAATATTATTGAGTACCAGGAATAATATTCAATCAAATATTAGGAGAAAATTCTAAAAATAAGCTGGAAAGAATCTTTCCTCAAAATGAAAAGTAATCACAAGACATGCACTAAACTAGTGGCATCGAACAGATTTTAATTATAGATACTTTTTTCAACTTGGGTAGAACTGAGGTCAGGTGATTTTCATTACTTGCATAGGAGTATTTTATGTCTCGTGTCAACATTCTTAGTAGCAATGATATTTTTGCAGAACTAATAATTAAAATATCAGCGTAAAGTAATCTGTCGGAAAGTAATATGTACATCCCAATACAATATCTCAAAGTAATCTATCCGAATGTCATCTTAAAATCAAATATTCTTAGTGGTTTCGAATTTACACAAGTCTCCTTTAAAATAACACTCACCTGCAAAAAAAGTGACTAACCAAGCTAAACAGCAGTTACATATTACATTTTAAATGTAATTTTATTTAACATATTTATCATTTATTTAAAATACTTTTTGAAATTTTCTAGCTAGACTATCTCTTTTATTTCTGATTACAAACAATACAATTTCTTTAAGCGGGATCCTAAGATAGATGTGATTTCAACATGAACCTTAGAAAATTGTTTATTTTAAATGTGGACCTCTTATAAATTAGCATTTGGGGCAAAACTTGTCCATAAATTAAGTGTTATAGCAACTGACATTGCGACGTGAATGGAAGGTTTAGTATTTCACCTCAATACGCTGTTGAATGTTTTTTGTTAATGGGCCCTCGTTTGGTATTTGTGCTCTCCTTTGAGAATCATAAATCACTTCAACAATCCTTTGCGAAACATAGTTTATCACCCTTGAAGCACATAAACTGCAGATAAATAAATGCCTTACGATTGCTTTTATCTGTTGGGCTATCCGCTTCGTATATTCATGGCAAAAAATAATCAGAGAACGATTAATCAAAACAAAGTATTTTTGCTTATACAAAGAAACATTAGTTTTCGAATTCCTTTCTATTTTTATTTCTGTGTTCGCTATTTCTCTAAGCAAACAAGACAATGGTAATATTTTTTTAGTATTATTCTTGTTACTGAGTTTTACAGTACCTTACATTTTCACATAGAAAGCATTAATCACTAATATGTAAGACCTTCATAAACAATACATTTATAATAATAATCATTTCATCTTTACAACTCTTGCAACAAAGGAGATCCATCTGTACTGTCGGAAACTAGACGGAGTCTGTGAGTCAATAAATCTACTTGATTCAACAGCATGGAGAGCAGTTACGTGAGCGCAGGGCGTGGCCGAAGAAAGTATTAGCGCCTACACAAAGGATCACAAAGAGCGATAAAAACCCTGCCCGATGGCGGCTCTATCGATCCCAGGAGAGGTGGGCGAGATTCGATATTTGGACATCCCTCCTCGATCAGGTGATTGGAAGAACAGCTGTTGCCTTCCTGCTGCCCTTGATAATCGCCTTCTTCTTATTTGCTAAGTGATGGGACATTAAGAAAACATCTTTTTTGATCCTCAGTCAATGTAGCGATTAATCACTAGGGTCTGCGGCAGCTCATAGACACCATTTCTTAATGCATATTCAATAGGGAAGATTAAGGTCAATTCGATGGGAGTCATTATTTTCCTTTTGACTGGCAATAAATAAATAAAAAATCTACTAACTTGTTTTTATTATGATGATATTATGTGTAAAGGACGGAATTATGATAAATTTAAAGATTATTTTGACATTTTGTGATTTTTTAAGGTATTTGAGGTAAAAGAACAATACTTTAACCTCGAAAAAAATGATGGGGCCCAATAAAGCTGCATCACTAAACCAAGTACTTATTTTTAAAGTTTAAGTATCTTCTCTTCTATTTGGTTTCAATTTTGCTCAGCTTTTCTTCAAATAGATATTTTGGCACACATTCCAGTAACATGTCAAATCAAATGTAAAACTTTGGGAAAAACTTCGGCTTTAAATATAATAATAATAATTTTTAATTAATTAAAATATACATGGTTAAAATTTTTTTGTGAGTTTTAGTCATTCATACTTTATAAAATTGTTTAATTGTTTTCTTCCAATGAAAATATTTGAGAACCATTACTACAGCAACGATAAACCATTTTTTCTTGTTTTGTTTTTATTTTTGAAGATCTACTTTTGAAAAAATTCATTTTAAGTCTGATAAGGTGCTTATGAATAATTTCATCACACGGTTCTATTCAATCGTTTTATGTTGTAAGGATTGCATAAAAAAAAATTATGGCAACAATTATTTGCCCATGAGGTGTCGCTGTCATCTTGCTACGTAAAGACCTCTGAAAGTAACTGTTGGGATGTTTATACATACCAAACTGATTATGTTATTCCCTTGCGTACAAGCTTTGTATTACTTAGTCAATATAATATTTTATTAAAAAAATTATTATATTGACTAAGTAATACAAAGCTTGTACGCTTTGTATTACTTATTTTTATTTGTGATTTTTACCAATCCCAGATTGTCTGGCAAAGCTATACAATCTCCATAAATCCAAAAATAAACAAAAGAAGTCTAAAAAAAAGTTGTGGAAGAGTGATGGAGGTAAAAAGAATTACTGTGGGTTCGACACCTGAATCTGTGGAAGATAATCCTTCTAGTACAATTGACATTTCAAATGCACATTGGATCTTCTGTTGCGTTGTCACTTGTCTCAAATTGCCTAGCAAAGCTATACATTCTCCATAAATCCAAAACCATACAAAAAGTCTAAAAACAATAGAGGATCCTGAAGGACCTTTTTAAAATCTAAGAAAAGTAAAATATGGGTTAGGGTCATCCTGTTAACCTTACACCAAAGGCGCTTCGGGAAAGGTGGCTACTGATGAAGTGCCAGAGATCCGTTTATCATTTTCTAGTAAAATAAGAAAAATCCCACCCGGGCTTCTTACAAAGTACCAAAGGTGCATGCAAATAATCTTATCAAGTCGGTTCAATTCCATTTTCCTAAGGAAGGAGATTTACAATCGAGCTTCCCATCTAACTGGACTGCGGTAAAGGACAAGACACGCAAAACTTCTCGTCCAGTTTTCTTCGGGTCACTTTATCCGTATTAAATGTATCCCATCTCATGTTGGGGTCAACGGAAATGATAGGACTGACTACCTAGCCATGACTGGGACTCTCACATATAGCATGACTATCTATTGTCTTGATTATTGGCAGCATTATTTTTCTGCACATTTCGTAGTATTTCATTTTAATAAATCTCAGTAAAAACTTATATAGGAAATAATATTTATACTAATAATATAAACTTGGTGTGTTCTTAATATATAATTTAATTATTATATACAAAAACTTTTAGGGACTTTCCGAATCAATACTATAATTATAATAATAATAATCATTAAAATTTCTTTTAAAAGTTCTTATTTAAAATGTATACGTTTTTTAGTACAAAACACGTAAACATTTTATTTAAAAATAATTTTGATCATTTTACGAGTTTCCATAAGGTTAGCTTTAAATAATTTCTAATTGCTGCAATTGATTTTTGTCATTTTTATTAACTGTAAGTTTATTCCTACATTTACCATTGAACACAGTTTTTAGCTACTTTATATTTATTGTTGAAAACCAATCGCATTTAAAAGCGACATTGAACAATAATATAAAATTAATATATCAAACTGCGTTGAATTTGAATCGAACATAACAATCACCAAGGATTAAATGTGGAGCCAAATCAGGAGATTACGAAGCCAAGCTGGATTCTTTAATACAGCAAATTTAAAGTGTCTATTCTTTGATCATTGATATGACGGTTTTCGAATTGCGCATTTATTGGTTGGGATTCTATCGTAACCACTACTAAATAAGATTTTTAAAAATATTCCACAGACGAAAGTTTTTTCCCTTAAAATATATATTAAAATGATATGATATCTTTAGAGAAAAAAATTAATTTGCAGGAAATTTCAGTAACAAATGATAGAATTCTAATATTTCTGGGCCAAATATTTTAAAATTAATTAATTCATTCAAATTAAGAGATATAAAAAATACTTAAAAGATAAATAATATATTTTAAAAATACAAATGAGATTTTCATTCTAAGCGATTGAATAGAATAAAAATACAAAACTAATAAATTTACGTTATCGTTTAGTTTTAAAACATGAAAGCACTCGGGTTCTTTTTAAAAGATTGCATTTCTTCACGATCTGTTGTTTTACAATGAACGATAGTCCAGTATCATAAGCTCATACACAGCCGAATTTTTCGTGTTATTGAATGATAGAGGTTAGAAAGACATGATTGAAAGGTGTGTGAAACTTAATTTAATTCCTAAATCACATATGAATGATAAAGAGGTAGTGAACGACATGCAGTTGTAAATTTTTAAATGATGATTCAAAAATTTATGAACATAAATGTAGGATGCCAAGAGAGAAGGAAATAAAATAAGTATTTTTATTATTTCAATTATATTATTTCTAAATTATTAAAAAAATTGGAAAACTTAAGATTTTTGTATTTATGACTTTAAAATAAGAGTCAGACAAAAAAAATTATTTTCAAAACTGAGCTTAAAAATGTTATTCTGGTTAGTCATTTAGTCATTTAGCTTTATTGCCCGATTGTTGACCACTGCGCAGGAGCATTACCACTGCGTCTGCGCCACTGCCCCATTAAATAAAAGTGAAGATATTGCAAAAAATGCAATATTATTCACACCATTGATATAGCTGTATTGCATGATTAATTGAAACGAAATATTTAATAAAAATCAAATACTTTACATTTTTATATCATGTATAAACACGTCATTTCTTTTTTCACGTTATATTTCCTTATATTTTATATTATAAATGCTCATTAACTGGATAAAATTATCTTTTTAGCATTTTGCATTAATGTGATATGCTGGAAAAAATCTGAGCATTGGAAATTTTATAAAATCATATAATTATGTGAATAATAAGAAATATTCGAAGTTATATTATTCAAAATCAATTAAAATCGCATAAAAATGCAAATAAAAATAATACGGTAGTTCAAAATCACGATATATATTCGAATTTATAAAATCTTAAAAATATCGTAATCAAAAGAAATATTTGAAACCACAATTTTCAAATTCCGTCATCACGTGATATCGCATCATTTTAGTTCGTGATAAAATAAATGCTTGTAGCTCTTTTTCCAGCTCTCGATAAGTGTTAGGCCGAAATAGGAGATCAAAATTATTGTTGACAGCCAATACTCGACAAATCAAAGAGATGAGCTTGTAGACTGATAATTATCAGTCTGCTCTATGATTCAACGTCTCATGGGTTCAAATCCCACGTCGACTTTGAATATTCGCTGTGGCTCGGAATCCACTTAAATGTAAGTTCCTTTTAATAAAAAACCGCGTGATAAAATGACTGTTAAGCGACCAACATAAGCGAAAGCATAAGTTTAACAGCTTAGCAAAGCCAATAATATCGTCATTTTGATGAAGTGACGTGATTGAGCAGATGAATTTCCTCTCCAATGCACTGCTATGGAAAGAAAAAGACCTTAAAAACTTCCATACTTCCCTCATTTGAAGAGTTAACGATGTACTTTGGAAAATTTTTTAGCTTTTCTAACCAATGCATTTCAATTTGATGGTTCACTGATAAATCTGAATAAAAATATATTTAAACTACATGGGAAAATATACATATATTAATCTATATCCTAACATTTAAGAATTATTTTAAAAAATAAGTCATACATTAAAATACATCTTTATTTTAGTTTAATACGCATGATAAATATTAGAATCGAAATTTGGAAAAGAAATCAAAAAAGAATTATAATTGTTAATAATAGGGAGAAAACCACTTTTTAGAAATTAAAAAATATTTAATAATTTTTTTTTTTTGATGTTTTCAGAATAGGTGTAAATCAAATAGAAGAGCGTGAGCACACATTGCTTACAATCACCCTCCAGTGTTGATCATCCCCCAGTCTTGTGCGCTCAGCTTTCTATCAGATTATAAAACACAGAAGATGCAAACAATCCAGGATACGGGCATCATACATTATGAAAAAATCTCGAAGCCATTTAAAAGGAATAATTTTATGGGATGTATCATAGATTTATTATATTTATAGAATTTTATTCATTGGCATCAGGAGATTAAGCAGAATAAACTTTAAAATGTCTCTCGAACGAAATAACAATTCTCTCATAAAAACTATACTAAGGCACTCAATCTTACAATAGAAAATACCAACTACTTAAAATTTTTTTTATTAGATTCAGTGTTAACATATTATTACACTTTATGTAACATGCGTAACATATATTTAAACAATGACTTATCAATCAACCATAAAATATTAAAAAACAGAGCCAAAAAGTCAAATGTAAATAATTGAACAATGTACACATTACTATAACGTGATGTGCAAAGCTGAATGAAATTCAAAGAAGTTCTTGAGTTCATCCAGGTCAGTGGTGTTTGGATCAACGATTCAATAAATGTTCCAATAACCGAAGTCAGAATTCATAAAATCATTTCGTTATTAGATAGAAATCTATTATAGTACTTCATTTTGTGAGAATGTATAATGCTGTTTCCATCTTCCATTACAGAATGTTTATACTTGCATTTTCTTAGTTCTGTGATGTACTTACAGGTTGGTTTTGAAATAAAAAATTCAACAACTTAATAAAAACTTATAATTTCTTAACTGTAAATAAGCACGCATTATAGATTAGGATGCAGCTTTAGTACCCATTTGTTGATTTCAAAGTATCGCTGGGGGCCAAGGTATATTTTTCTAGACAGAATAATTTGTAATTCTCTCATTAAAATCAACAACATAAAACTTCCTTTAGAAAAAAAGGAATATAACATAATAAATATTTACCAAGTGATTCAGAGCAACAAAACATAAATTTTTATGTAATAATTTCTGATTAATAATATTCAGTAAATACATTTTACCAATGAAAATAAGGGAAACGTTTACAAATATTAATAACGTGCAAAATATTTTTTGGTATGTGATATATATTTGGATTTTTCATATTCTACAACATTTTACTTAATAATTTAAAATTATATGTTAATGATAAGATGAATCTTGGATTTATGGAAATGAGCTTAAAACAAAACTAAAGTCGATTGTGTGATTTTTCTAAGGTGAGAAAAATCCAGGAAAAGTTGTTTGCAGAAGGTGATATTTTTATGATCATTCTTGATTTTCTCTATTGCGAGAATATTTGTTAATAAACTTGAAATTTAAAAAATAAGTTATATGAAGCGGATTAAAATAAATAAGTTATATGAAGATGAAGCTGCAAAATACTTAAAACACATGCTAGTAGATGGCAGCACCAATTAAGTTTACTTCGCGATGACGTTCCTTGTATTTTTATATCATCGTTTTCTCATTTTTTTTTTTTTTTTTTTTTTTTTTTTTAAAAAGACGGCTGTCAGATACATATACTTATCAGGGAAAAACACAAAAGGAAGGCGAAATACATTTTAGGTACTTATCTTCCTTATTTGCTTTTTTACAACAAAAACAATTTTATAAAAAAATGGAACACAATAATAAGCTTTTCAGAGGAGGAGATATCGCAAATTTTAAAGCTTTTTGGAAAGCTTCACTGGTTCATAAATCAGGCTTATGCACTTTTTCTGGAAGAAAAAAAATAGAAGGTAAAATATGAGTTTTATTTTAATGTCTTCTCAGTTTTCACTTTTATTTAATGCGCATTTTTATCTTGTGTAGTTTTTGCTTACATCGCTGAAATGAAATTTATGTTATACTTCCACTTGAATGTTTTAAAAGAACATATTTTTATTTAATGTCTATACTATACTATCAATACTTCAGTTTATTTATTTATTTTTCAGAAATGCTCAGAGTTAAATTTTTATGACGTCCTCAAGATGTGTAGTGGTGCAGAGAAAAAAAAATTTCGAATCTCATTTATTTTTATTTATTAAGTGATATATTTGCATATACAAAATTGATAGCAAACATAAAATTAAATTATGTTCTACAAATTAAGCCAATTTTCTACGTTAAACAACTTTTTGAAATTAAATTAATACTGATGAAATAATAACATTTCGGAAGCACTATACCAAAAGTTGGATTTTTAATATTCCACGTTTTATACATAATTTGTGACACTTTGATTTTGAGTGACAGTTGTAGCTTCGTTTTTGCATTACCTGAAAGGTAGAGGGTTGAAGTCCGAACTATTAAGAACATCGTCCGGCTTTTGAATCGCTTGATTACCAACGTTAGGATCACTTTCCAGTGGGTTCCATCGAATATATGAATGTGTACGGTAATGGAATTGCTGATGGTCTGGCCAGAAAGGGCAGCCGTAAGGATACTGCTCATGGTGGCTTTGATGTTGCTGGCAACCAGGAGGGATAACCCAAACAATTTGTACATAGATAACGCATTTTATTGAAAGGAGTGTAACTCAAGCAATTCTGGAAACACTTGGCACTGTAAAAGCCATTCACAATTCTAAATACCTTGTTCATTTTATTAAATATTCAATAATCTGCTTTCGCAAAAATGTTTTGCCTATAATCTGCTCCATCGGATGGAAAAAATTAGAAAAATAGAGGTTAATAAAGGGAAATTAATGGATGAAATTTAAAATAATTAATAAAAATATTGATTTACCATCACATTAAAATAATCAATAATAAAAATATTAATTGATTCGTCACGGGCTGATGTTATCATAGGTGTTCTGTGCAAAAGTTCTGCTTTTTCGTTCCACCGTTCCTTGGACAATAATCGTAAAGAAGCTGTATTTTATACAATCTTTGGACAGCGGAAGTGTAAATGTATATAATTCACCAGCATCCCCCCCCATTTACACTGAATGTCCTGCTTTCACTGGTTATCCCCTTTTGATTATTTGGTCAAGATATTAATTTCAATTTATTAAAAACCAAATAAATTGTTTAAAAACACTGAAGGAAGTCAGAATAAACAATGCGTTTTCGTAAAAAAGTAAGAAATGCATGTTTTCATATAATCCATCTGTTTTTAAAGTTACATTGAATCAAATTTCCTTCTATTCTAACATAAAGGAAAATAGAAAATTCATTGATGTATGATTCAAGATAGAGAAATTATTAAATAATGAATTTTCTAATTTAGTTCGCAAAAAATATACTTTATTTATATGAAAGCATGTAATGAAAAACAAATTGTAAGGATCACCCAAAAAACAATGGTGTAAAAGGGCATTTTCTTTAATTTTGATAATAAATTTTTCATTAATTTTTGAAAACAAAATAGTTTTAGTAATTTTTATATTTAATTCTTTGTAAGAAATATTTTACTGCATAAAAGTAAAAGAGTAAAATTGCGATACAAAAATTATTTTATATCTAATCCCCATCTCATGTTAATATGGGTGAACAGATCCAATAATTTTAATATTTTTAACAGATCCAATATTTATACATTACATATTTTCACATATTTAAATTAGCTCTACATTAAATATTTTTTGCCTTTACAGAATTGTTATTGCTTTGATATGCAAATCATTATAAGCTATAAATTTAGAGAAAGATTGTTTTTTTAAGTACTTTAGATTACAATAATGATTTATAACTACTTTCTCCCTTTGATGGTTATAAATAAAAATATTTAGCTACTTTTGATTTGATTAATCAAATATTTTTAAATAGTTTTTATTAAAGAAGTAAATACTCACAAAATTTATTTTTGTAAACATAAATTAACTAACCAGAAATGAATACTTTGTCTGATTCGAAAGTATTAATTTTATATAAAGTTTAACCTGTTAAAAATACATATCGTAATTTATTAATTTATCACAAAAATAAAATTTATTTCTTATGCTAGAAACATCTTATTGAAGATCAAATTACTTAGCTTTAATATTAGAAATAAATCATTGAACTTTATTTTCGAAAACATACTAAAGGAATAAAAAAAGCCACATGTAATGCTTATTTGAAGTATTTTATTTCAAGAAGGTTAAATTATAATCTTAAGTGTAAAGCTGTAGATATAGAAGTATGTGAGAAAAAATTCTTAATACTTAAAATGTAATCACTAAATTAGTAAATGAAAATATTTCTTTTCCATGATAAAGGAAATTTCATACTTTTCGGAATTTATAATTAACTTTAACTTTAATTCAGTGGTTTTAAATTATAGTTACAAAATTTTAGTTTAAAATAAGCTTAATTTTACAAAAAAATTATTGAAACAATTTGTAACCTTACCATAAAGATTTTAAATAATTTAACATATTTTCAGATGCTTTTCTTATATAAAAAAATGTTTGTCATCACTAAATTCAAACATTTATTAAATATTTAAATTTGATCATTAGAGACACACACACACTCACAAAGAGAGAGAGAGTTTATGGTGAAATTATATTATAATGTCTCTGAAACAGATATGCATTTCTTAAACAAACATTAAAGGGAATATTTCTCATAATTTTTCTGAAATTAGCTATTTTTGATGTATTTTAATATCTTTTGCAAATATTGTAGCAAAATGTGAATTTAAATAGTAAAAGTTTTAATCAAAATTAAAAGTTCCTTGTGCTAAAAATAATAGCTTCCATGTAAAGTTATAGACCTTAATTGTAACAAAATAATATAATTTTATGTGGAATAAAGAATAACATAAATCTCATATTCTAAAATTCAAAAATATTTATGTTATTTTTCCTTCATATTTTGTAATTACCTTCATCTTGATATGTTAGCCAATGCTTGAATTATCTGTACTGAAAATTTGAGTACTGTGAAGCTAACAACAATATGAAAAATTTCAAAACATGTTTAGTCAAATTCTCAAGTAAACAAAAAACAAATGCGCATGTAGTCAATTTTAAATTATCTATAAGTAGAATGAAGATAGCAGAGGAAGCAATTTGTGTTTCTGATTATGTCAATTTGACATCAGGATTGACAAATGCCTAACTAGTGGAACTTGGGAAATTTTTCAAATTCCGTGGGAAACCGATAAATATCAATTTAAATCAAATGTAGAACTGGTGTAGTGGATGCACATTTCCAATCGAATTATCTTGGAAACATCTGTTTCATAATGTATTCCACGTGAGCGTGTCAATAAATCGCCTTCAGCTGCCCAGAACAAATTATTGAATGACATATTGTTACTTCCCTATTCTTGTTTATATATATGTGTGTGTATATACATACATACATACTTATATATATATATATGTACCCACGTACACAAACATATATATATATATATATGTGTGTGTATATACATACATACATACATACATACTTATATATATATATATATATATATGTACCCACGTACACAAACATATATATATATATATGAGTGCTATTTCACTCTCAGAAGTTATTCTAATAGTTAATTGTATATGTGAAAATATAACCAGCTTACGAATATAATGTCTGATTCAAGCAGTGAAGAAGAATTTTATTATGAAGATAATTTTTCGGACAGTGAATTCGATGATCTTTCTGGGGCTCGTAATTGGTAGCAGTCCACAGTTAAGCAGTTCTGATTTATTGACACTCTTTTATAAATTATAGAAGCATTTTAAAATAAGATAATTAGTAACAAGTTATTCAATTTATAAACTAAAATTAAGTACATTGTGAAATTAAATAATACCTGAGAGATTACAACGATAAAATATTCGCCGAAAAAAATATATAATCTAAATTTAATAAAATGTAACTCTAAAAAGTGAAAGAACTTTTTATATTTGCATTGTATAAAAATTAGATTATATATTTTGTACAAAAATCATCGCAGAATTGTTTAAAATACTAAATTCATTCAAAAGTTTAAAAAAAATAGCATCTAATGTATAACTTATTTTCTTCCTTCTAATTTTAAACAAAAGTTTTAAGATTTTAAAACTTCATGTTTTTTTAACAAACAAGGTAAGAAAATTTCTCATATTTTAACCTTATCGCCAAGTCACATATTCTTATACTATGAAGTTTATAACTAATTATATATACATATATATATATATACATATATACATATATATATATATATATATATATATATATATATATATATATATATATATATATATATAAGATAAAATATGAAAAATATGAAATTGGAAAAACAGTGAAATATAAATAAGATAAAACATGAAAAATATGGAGAAGCACTGAAATATATGAAACAGATGAAAAGAAGAATACATAGGGGCCACGTCTTCATCAGGAGGGAGATGGCCAGCTATGCTAAAAGAAAGAACACTCTTTTCTGACATGCTCGAAGGACAAATGTCTAAAGATCTTCGAGCAATTCCCCCAAAGAGTGTTCGTATTCAAAGAACCTAGGTTAAAACATTTGAATAAATATAAATGCAGAAAATTAGAAATACCTATAAATTAAACACAAATGCAATTAGAGATACTCATATAAATGAAACATACATACAGTAAAAAATTTAAATACATAAAGCCAAAGTCAGCAAATCAGATGGGATTTATACATGAAAATAGTATGAAAGTTGCCAAAAGTAATTTTAAAATTATAGTAAAGAAGTGTTGCCAGTTGTAATTAGATTAAATTTAAAATATAAATGTAGGTGTTTTAAGGATTCTTGTAATAACTTCAATGCTTGGGTGGCCCTTATGTAGTTATAAAAACTACGCATTACTTCAATCTTACAAGCGATTCCCTACTTCCTACATATTTTAAAATAAAATTAATTGGAATGTTATTATTTTTTAAGTGATCTATCAGTCGTTTAATTTGATTTTTAGTAGATTCATGGTTGTTGCAAATATTATAAATGCGATTAAGTTCATTAATTATAACCTTTCTGTATATTTTTAAAGAAATATTTGAGTTCCAGGAAATTAACTTATTAACATGAAAATTAAATTGATTGACAAAACAAATCAATTTAATTTTCATTTTTTTCACCTATCGTATTTTATGCACGTTTTAAGAAACGAGATGCTTTGAAAACAGATTGGCATGAATCACACAAATTTTACAAATGCTTTAAAAGGAAAAAATAAAACTTTTTTGAAGGAAAAGAAATATATTTATCACCAAGAAGGTCAATTTCAAGCTTGTTCGAAACAAAATGACCCGAAAATATGTGCATTGAATCATAATAAAAAAAAATTGACAACTGCTTTTAAACGTAAAAAATGTAATATTTTATGTTCAAAAACATTAATTTCATCGGTAAATCCGTAGTTATGTGTATAGAATACTTACAAAAATTTGACTTACCAAACTTATCAAAACAAAAACGATATCCAGAATCCCAGAAATAACCAACGTTGCTAATAATATAGCGCCGCTAAATTGAGAAATCGAGGGATACCCTAAAGTATAGGCCACCCCATAACGTAGCGGGTTATTTGAGTCTATGAAAACCTCTTACATAATTTAGTGCCCATGAAACCTGCTTAATAAGTTGACCTTCACTCGGATCCGGTATCGAACCCACTATATTCTAAAATTTGAGAATGGGCTTTTTCCTTATCAGCCTATTGTAGCCCATTCAATCCTTTTTCATATAAAATTTTGTTTAGTTTAATGTACCGCATTTTGTAATTTATATTTTACTCTTCCTTCTAGAGCAGTATTTTATTTTTTTATTTAAATTTTAAGTGCGCATTCTAAAATATTATTGAGGAACCCTAAAACTATCCAGCAAATGTAAGCGTCTCAATTTTTAATACCCATTGCGGATAAATAAATGTAAAGTAAAATGCTTTGTAATTATTTCTCAGTTTTTTCCATAAGAATTCCCTTTCACAGAATTTCACAACAAATCCATCTTTATCAAAATAAGTGGGTGGAGTTATTCTGAAAATTCCCCAAGCATGGCTAGCTGTAAATAAAAACGGGAGAAAAGGACAGCTGGGGGAACCGTCGGAGGATGATGGATAACGCGTCCAATAAAAGAATAGGGAAAGAGAGTGTTGTCTAGAGATTAGCGTCGTTTTCCTTCTTTCTCTGCCCATACAACATCCGAGTCGGATGAGATTATGGACGAGGACAGTACAAGGTGACGATAAACAAATATTTCTGACGCTCCTCATATATATATATGTATATATATATATATATATATATATATATACATACATCACAGCTTTATTTTTGCGATAGTTTAGGTAAACTTTCGAGAGGTTAGCGACCGTGGCCCATCGGGTCGTTAATAAACAACCCAATAAAAAATTCTCGGAAAAAAGCTCGTATGGTGTATTTATCTTTTTTTTTTTTTTTTTTATTTTTAGAAATTCAAATTATTGAATAAAATGCCACACATTCTCTTAAAGTGGAATAATAAAGCAAAGCCACAACTTTTTTTATGTAAGCTACAAAGAAATCATGTTTAGTATTTATGTAAAAAAAATCATCTGAGAAAATAACTTTTTAGATTTAAATTAAATTAAATCCATCTTAAATTAGGAATAAATACATTCTCATTGATTTGATTTTCTTACTATCCTTACGCGATTGAGCCTTTCGCAGTTTAAAAAACTTCAACGGATGCTTTTATATCTAACAGTTATACTAATCAATTAAAAAATAATATAAAACTTTTATGAAAATATTTACAGTAATTCATGTGAGTTCTACCTTATAAACAATAATATATTACCAAAAATTATGAATTGATAAATTTCTAAGTGGATATTCATGAATTTACAAAATGTGAAAATCAAAAATAATGTAAAAAATAAAATTGTATTAACATACTTTTATTTAAATTTTAATGCGATACGCATTTACCTTTCGTTTCAGAATTGAGAAATACAATTTCTATATAGTTTTCCTAAAAGTTATAATAAACAAAAATGTTTCTTGCTCAACTAAGTACGTAAAGAAAAGAATTCATCATTGTAAGAACACAAAGTTGATAAAATTATTATTTTTAAAAATATTCGATCTGTTCACCCATATTAACATGAGATGGGGATTAGATATAAAATAATTTTTGTGTCACAATTTTACTCTTTTACTTTTATGCAGTAAAATGTTTCTTACAAAGAATTAAAAAGAAAAATTACTAAAAAAACTATTTTGTTTTCAAAAATGTATGAAAAAATTATTATCAAAATTAAAGAAAATGCCTTTACAAACCATTGTAAAGGCATTCTCTAAAATAATAATACTAATATCTTTTTATTTTTCTCACAACCTGCTTTTGTTAATGAAAACCAAAAAGTATAGTCTATATATCATCTTTTCGTCTTGAATCTTATTTAAATGCTATGCATAAGTGAGCAGGTTTCTTCACTCCTCTACTGCAGGACCCTCACTTTCTCTCCACACTAGCGGAAGGATTTAGAATCCAACGAAACTGTGACACCGCACTGTGGATAGCCTAACATCTTAAAGCTGTTGTAATGCATTCCAGTTTTAAACTGATAAATTGCCTTGTGGAAAGACTTTTCATAAATAGTAGGCCATATTTATATGTCACAAGGTAGGAAACCCGGAAAACTCCCACGCACGTACCCGACGTGCATGCAGAAGGCATAAAAGCAATATTTGTCCCGTTGTTCAACGATGATTGGGATAGAATCCGGAATCTTATGCTCCAAAGACCACTAAGCCACGGTACACTTAATCTTAGAGATTTTAATTGTATGAGACCATACGGTTATCGTATTTATCTACATGCCTTTATCTTCTTTTTGTGCATTTTCCCCCTAGACTACATGCATGCATATCGGTGCAGGTGAACCCCGGAAGTCAACGGGTTTGGAATACTCGACCCTCATCAAATACCTCGTCATTTTGAACCACGGTCAGGTGATGAGGTCAGATCCAAGGTGTCAATCTCCTCTTCACATACACGCCACACCAGAGGAAAGACTTTAAATGTTTTAGATGAGCATGGATAAGTCCCCACATGGAGCTCCAGCAACCCAGTGAGGGTAAGTCATCCTCCCATTTACTGTCCGGTACAAATGATCCTTCACTTTGCTGATCTTAACGGGAAGCGACGTGAAGCTACTGAGCCCCACTGGAGCTCTTCCTCAGGCTACAGCATCACTAAGGAAACAATCATTCAACCAATCACATTGAATAACGGTTAACATGCCAGTGAATTTCTTGTATTATATTTTTTTTATAATTTTCATAATATGAAAGTGTACCTAGAAATGAAGAGGCCCAGGGAAAAATGACATCGTTCCCGTAAACGGTAAGTCATTTACCTACCCCAATCAAAGACCATAAGTCGTCAATAAGATCTTTGGTGTATGAAAATGAAAAGTTCCGTACTTCGTACGTGCGACTTGGAGTGAAGGAAAGGTCGGTGTTGACCTCATGATTGAATTATTCTTCAAATGACGACATGAGTGGTTGAGTTAAGCAACTTTAAAATGTCTCTCGAAATGAATAAAAAATATATATATCAGACTAAATTGTTAAAAAATATTGTTAAATATAGAAATAGGGTCAGTAATCTGTAACTGTGAAAAGATAAAATTCATAAATGTGATTGAAACTTGTGATTTCCTACATTAAAATCATTTATATGAAAAGCAGAGTTGAAAGTTGAATGTTTAGTGCTCTTGCCTTCGGTTTATCAGTTCATGAATCCGAATCCCATCAAGAGTTTGGATGATTGTAGGGCTCGGAATCCACGTTAAGTTTTAGGACTTTTTCTAATTAGCTCTCGCCAACCATTAATGACCCAATAAACTATGTCAAAAAGGAATTTCAGCCGAGTTGATCACCAGAATTCAATCTCCTCAAGCAGTTTACGCATGGTTTGATCCGTGCAATAAAGAAGAACAAAATTATATAAATGTGCAAACAAATCATGTGAAGAAATTCACTGATTGATATCAATGGAGACAGCAACGGCTTCAAAACTCTCGGTAAAATTTGCCTTCTCGGTGAAATTTCAATAGATGAGGTTTATAAGCATGGGAAAATGGAGGGAAGCGGCCAAACATCCATTCCAGTGATTGTTGCATAAGAATAACAGTGATTGGATTTCAACGCCGATTCTTTTGTACAATTTATTGAATTCTTTTATTGAATTTTATTTTGCAAAAGTAAATCAGTTTGTTGAAATACTGGGTCATTCTTCTCGCTTGATTTGAAATAAGTATTTAAAGGAGCAGAGAATCAAATATTTTGGTTGCAATCACATATAAACTATAGAAATATCCCATAATAATTATTATAACTTGCAGTATAAATAACTAGTTTATATTCCTCCAAACAGTAATAGAAAATAAAAATTATTTGTATGTTGATTACAATGAAGATTTAATGATGGAACTAGTAATATATATGCTTAATACTCAAATATGCAAGCACAACAATTAGTCAATTTCCATTTGAGGTCCAAAATAAATATTTTCTCTTTAAAAACAATTAATATTTATTACCATTCTCGTGTTTAATCATTTTCTTTTCTTTTCTTGTTCTTTTTTTTTTTTTTTTTTTTTTTTTTTTTTTAAAAAAAAAAAGAAGGAAATTGCAAAAATGGCTTTGACCCCATTTTATAAATAAAAGTCACTTGAGTACGAATAATTTGATATTTTTAAAATACTATCATATTTTTAAAAAAATCAAGAAAACTCTGCCTGCACAGTTTCTCTTAAATATCCAAGCTTTTCAAGACCCTAATGAATTTCTAGCGTAAACATCTACTCTTGAACGACAGTTGTTTTTCTCGACATCAACTCCTTCGTCATCTAGCTGGCATAATAACGTCGGTCCTTTCCTCGAGGGTAAAGAGAGCGCCTTTGCTCGCTGCTGGAGAGAGGGAAATTTCCGTTCTAGTCGATGTTTGACTTTTTCCCCGTCACATTTTCCCTCTCTTAAAGAGTTTAGGGAATTGCGGGGCTCGCTGCAACAAGGAGTCGTTATGGCTTTACGGCATCCTAGGTTTATACCGAGGAGCAGCGTCTACGCCAAAGACTGCTGTAGGAGGGAGAGTTAAAGTGTTTCCTTCCCTTCCAAACATTCACAGAGAAGGGCTTCGAAACTTGGACTGTTCTAGACCTCGTTATAGAAGCGCATTTCCTTTTATTCACAAAACGTGATGATTCTTGGGGAAATACCTTGGGAGTGAGTTTCTCGCATGGAAGCGATCTATTTATTTATTTTTTAAATTTAGATAATTTTGGATGTGATTATCTCCAAAGTGATAATTCACTGCATATGTAACTTATTTATACGGCATATATATTTATTGCGTATATAACATATATATTTATTGCGTGGTTGAAGATAAATAAAATGAAAATAAGAAATTATTTATTTATTGTGTGGTGGCGGCCGATGGCTGATTGGCTGGCATTCCTGCCTCCAGCGCTGTTAATCCTAGGTTAGAATCCCGATTTGAACCCAGGCATGGAAATTTCCTTCTGTTTTACTACTCGCTCCCTTGAATTAGCTGACAGGTGCCTATCGGGTAACGATAAATGAGTTTCCGTTGTGACGAATCCCCCAATACCCACTATTAGAAGAAAAAAACATCTCTGGTTATTTATTTCTGTCAAATAAAATAATCGAACACCATCAACCACGTAGGAGTTTTGAATCTGTAACAGTCAAATGAAAATATTTATATAACTAGAGCTACAGCTTCCTCCCTACAAATCAACACACATAAAAAATAATATTAAGCCAAACAAATATTTAGTATTCATATACACTTTCAAGACTTCTGCTTGGTGTTTATGCTGAGAAAAATATAAAAAATCTCATACCAAAATGCAATTGTAGCTCCAAGCCATGAGTTGTGTACTCAGTAATAAAGAAATATTTCTGCATTTAATATATATTCGCCATCAATATTTTAATATTCAATTAGAAACAGTCGTCGAATCAGTACAGCCCACGTGTCTTGCTTAATTGTTTGGTCTGCATTTCTTGTGGTCTATTTCTCCAACTTGAAATCGCGAGATCAGCAAACAACTTTATAATTTTAAACCATAGTCAAGTAATAAATGCCGAGACTTTCTTCAACGAAAATGTTTTCTCTAAATAAGAACTCAGGGCATTAAATTTATAGATTTAAAAATTTTATTAACATCAATAAAAACAGCAATTAAAAAAAACTTCTCCATAAGCAAGGTAAATCGAGAAATTCGAACAAATATGAATGACAGTCAAATTGTGTGATAGCAATCTCCTTTATATTAAACTTTAACACCGCCCTAGAAAAAGACCATGACTAATAAATGTACTGATATTAAAAAGGCAACTTTTTCTTGAATAACACTATTTATTTTATTACCTATCAAAATTTTTAGGAATTGCTCATTAGTTGCTGTTTCTAACATAAAGAATGCTAAATATTAATTTGTAAAATTAAAATTTAAAATTTACATCACAATCATTTAGGATATGTTATAATAAATTTCAATAAGAAAGGAAAATACTGAATGATCTTGGGAATACACATTTAACGATGTGCAAGAAAAATGCACCCGAAGTGTAAAACAATAGCCAAATTCATTTTCAGGAGCCAACATTTCACAGAGCTACTGATATATCGGGAAATTTGCAGAGAAGAATATCTCCATCATACATTCGCATTAAAAGCGAAAATGGCGAAAATTTCTATTCTTGAGCTTTGCCTCCATCCTCTGTATCTAACATTTATCTGGTTGGCCGGCTTGCTCCGATAATTTGCCCATTTGTCACGGAGCTTCCCTATCGTCTTTCTTTCCACAACCAGCAAAGGGGAGATAAAAGAAGAGAGAAAACAGTTTTCCCTTTAACCATTCGTCTTCCCCGGCCTTCTGCAGGTGACGAAGAAGGCGGTGGAAAATGAGATTTTGAATCGCCAATCTCGCGAGAGCGTGTACGAGTGTTCGCCAATAAACGCTTCAACGGAGGCAATTTGCAACTGGAGATGAATTTTGACGCATGATTGCAGTTTTGTCTGGAAGTGCTCACGTGACTTTGCGAGGCTTGAAACTGATTGGCTTGTTATTTTGATATTCACATATTTAAAGGAATGGGACATCGGACCAAGTGATGTGTCTGTCTGTAAACTTTGCAAAAGTTTTAGTAATGTATACTTCACCCATTTTGAAATGAAACTGGATACAATTTGCATTTATTGATTTCAATTGTTACAGTTATCAAGTAATTAGTTTCAATAAACAATTCTTAATGTGTTCAAAAATAATATAGTTTAATTCATGAAACAAATTTAATATGTGGTAATAAATGATTTATTAATTCATTATACAATATACATACTCGAATCAAAAATATGGAATTTAATAGTGCCTAATACTCTCAAATGATGAAAAACTTTTCATTATTTTAAAAAATTAAAATAAAGGAATCTTATAGTTAAAAGTTATTAAAGCTTTGGTGATTGGACAATATGGACTATATGCTAAAGTAAAAATTTGAGGTTAATAAATTCTAATTTTAATTCTAAGTTTTAGCCAGAAATCGTTTTTGAATTTTTGCATGATTTTTTTCATGAAATCTAATTTACACAACTATATAGGGATATATTTATAAAATAGTTAAGGAGAAAAAATACTAGTTTTTTTTTTTTTTTTTTTCAAAAAATGTTTTAGAACTACTTTTTGCATTTATTTTTACTTTTAGGAAAAAAATATATTATTGAACTTTAAATGGAAGCAAAAAGTGGAAACACCTTATGAAACAAATATTTCAAGCCAAGAAAATCTAACAGAAAAAAGTCTAACAACAAGAATAATTTTTCTTGTTAATTAAAACTGTTTGATAAAAAAATTGTTTGTATAAATTTCACATAATTTTATTAAATAAACAGCATAGTTTTAAGAAATCTTTCAAAGTAATCAGTAACATTTTAGAATGACACAGAAAAGTGCGTCTTCTGTAATATACTTTCCAAGTAAACGCCAATTAAAAAATATTTAAGTTTCATGTTACAGAATAAAGTTATAATAAATTAAATGTAAGTAAGGAAGAAAAAGCACTGTCTTTAAGTTTCGTTTTTGAACTGTGCAACTCTCTTTAGTATCTTCGAATTCAAAATAATTTTGTGCAAGCATGCACAAGTAAATTTTTTGTAATATGAACGTTGTATAGTTAAATAAACAATTAAAGTCAAGAGATTTCCTAAATTCTTAAAACAGCAGGAATGTTTTTCTCTTATGTAGCTAAAATTTATATTTTGATTTTTTTCCTTGTCATTTCTAAGAAGTACTTTAATCTGCTTAGTCTTTGTACATGTTTAAATTTTCACGAGATTCATTTCATAATATTTTTTCAAGTCTTGCTCATATAAAAGTTTAAACAATCTTGTTTCTTAAACACAATCTTCTCTAAGCGAAATGTGAGAGTGCAATTTTTTTTCTTAACATTTATGGCAGAAAACATTCTTTGCAACAATTTGAAAATTTTTATTACTTAAACATTATTTTCTGAGTCTCTTAAATTATTTTCCATTTTTATAGTTCTATTATTCTACCTGTCACACTTTAATTTTTATGAAACCTAATTTCTTCGGTTATACATTTTATAAAAATTCTATTCATTGCTTTGAAACTCTAACAATTAAACTTTTATACAAAGAAGAAGATAATAGGTTTAAATTCTTATTCATGCTTAAATTTCTTTAATGTTTTGCTCTTTTTCATTTTTAAAACACGGCTGTTTTTACTGTTTAAACGTAATATTCTTTCTCCATTAATCAGAAGATTGGAAATGTCAGAGGACATATTTTTATTTGAAAATAAAAGAGCAATAATAATTTATTTATTTTTTTAACTATGCTCCAGTAAGATATAAATTTCTGACTCAAACTCATTAAATAATATACGTTTTATTACCTTTCTTAGAGTAATTTCTTAATCTTTTGGATTGCTATTTCGAAAATGTTCTAACCAGAATAACATTGAAAAATAAATTTAAAAAATATTATAAGCTTCTTATAATTTTTAATTTATTTTTTGTCAAACTAGTTATTATAGCATTTTTTCCAATTAATTTACTGCAAAATCGATAAAATAATTCCTTTGAATGAATGCTATTCGATGGATTGATTATTTTAGAAATTGTCGGAAAGAAGAAAGAATAGATCAAATATCTCATTTATATTTTAATCGAGACACCAAAAAAGTAGGAAAGAAATTAACTAATCAGTTTCACATTTACTTCAGTATTACTGTAACAAAATTTAGCAAGATTTTGTTTTTATTTATTCAAAAAAATAATAATATACATTTCTCTGTGCACCACCAAGTACCATATAATATCTAAAAGATACAAAATTCAGGAAAAGTTTAATAAAACTATGAAAAATTTTACATATTTTATTATTTAAAAGTATTTTGTTTACAAACCATTTTAAAAGACAATTCAGAGGGGGATAGCATCAGTTTTACCTTTAAATTTTGAGAAGGACTTCCCTTTCGTAACATTGTTTTAGCAATTAAGAAAAATATGTATGTAGTTTTTCGCGTTTGTAAATATTGCTGTTAGACAAATAAAAACTTCAGCAAAGTTTATAATGATTCTATCAAACTTGAGAAAGTACGACTCTCTTATCGGCTGTTTAACTTCATCAAATAAAAACTGTAAGATTTGCTAAACTGAACACAGGCAGAATTATACTTTATGAGGAAAAATTAACAATTAGGTATTAATGAACAGACAAAATTGGATGCAGTGAATGTGTATGGAAATGTATCATGGAAAGTGGGTATAAGCATTGATAAAGATAAAACCAAATTTATGATTGCAACAAATACAGCTATAGATTTGTTTTCTTTGAAGATCAATTATGTATTTTAAGCAATAAAACAGCTTAACAGTTTGAATATTGTGATTTTACGCTAGAACAGCGTAAACATTGAAACTAAAAGTGAGCTATTTATTGCTTATAGATATTTTTATACAAAACCGTATAATAATAAAAGCATTTCACTATAAAATTCCTCAAATCAAAATATATCAGCAAAAAAATAATATAAATCTGCACAAAACTCTATTAAACTGGTTTTTTTTTTTTTTTTTTTTTTTTTTTTTTTTTTTTTTGCAAATGAATGTTGGAAGTTGATCAAATAATAAGGTCTGTAACTGAATTTTAAACGAAAAACATTGAGGAAGATTTGTAAATCGATTATAAACAAAAGGACATGCGAAGTTTTATTTATTAGTCAGTTAATTTGCAACTATATGTCTATAGGTGGCGCTGTATACGAATATTTGTTTACAAACAGAATAAGATTATGCGCCTAGCGAGGTAGCTGTTTGTTCTATGTCCTGTCATGTTTTGTATTGTCTTGTTTATGTACTATGTTTAATAAAGAAAAAAAAAACCTGCTCAAGGTAAGGTTATTTAGAATTTAAGTTGATTTATTATTATCGACATTCGACAAACATGATTAGAAATAAGAGAGTTAATAGAGAAATATGACATGGTGCCGAAACCCGGGAAACCAGTATTAGGATTTAGATTATGAAATTTATTTTGCATTTGATATAAATAAGTAACAGAATAAAGCAGTATTTGATTTTATTATTTGTTTTTGCTTAGATGAGAATATATTTAATTATTTTATTGTTTCTACAATATATTTGAAATTAAATATGTTAGTCGAATCAAACGAGATAAATTGAAAAGAAAACGCTCAACCATTAGAGGTTTGTTAACAAGAATATTAAATAAGGTTAATGAGCAGCTCGAATTAGAAATTGTTGATAAAGCGACTCTAAACGAACTTTTACAACAATTATGTGAATAGTCAGATCTAATTTATGAATTAGATCTACAAATTGAAAATTATATCGGTGATTTAAATCTGTTAGAAGCGGAAATAATTTCGAGTCAGGAAATAAGAGAAAAGATAATTTTTGCTAAATCGAAAATAAATACCCTTTTGAAATCGGAACCGAAACTGTTAGAAGTAGCTAATGTACCCGTAACATCGAAAAACGAGATTAATGTGACACTACCAAAAATAACTACAGAACCATTTTATGGTAAATACGAAATGTGGCAAGAATTTTGGAGTTAATTTGTGAGGGATCGATACATGAAAATAAGAATTTATCGAATACGGATAAATTTGGCTACTTAAAATCCTTTTTAAAAGGTGAAGTTTTGGTTTCGATTCAGGGTTTGACTTTAACAGAAAATAATTATTATACTGCTGTAGAGTTACTTAAGAAAAGATATGGGCAAAAAGATATCATTGTTAGAGCTCATATAAATGTATTATTACAAATGCGTCGTGTGAAATCATGCGGACAGTTAAAAGAATTGCGCCAGTTATGCGATACATGTTATGTTCAAGTTCGCTCACTTGAAGCCGCTGGAATTCAATTAAATAATTCTGGTAGCTTATTATTTCCTATTTTGTTAAAATTGTTGCCAGAAAGTATAGTTTTAGAATATAATAGATATAATAAAAATGATGATTGGGATTGCTTAAAACTTTTAGAATTTTTAAGAAATAAAATCGAAAACAGAGAAAAAACAATTTTATTTCGCGAAACGAATGAAGTGAAAGACCAATCGTACTCAAAGGGATATCCGAAGTATTTCCCTCTGAAAGGTCATAATTCTTTTCACACACACAAAAATACAAACAACAAAATGCGACTGCGCTGGCGTTAAATGTCGGAACCGCAGAAAGGGAGGGGGAATGCGAATTTTGCGAGAGTGACACCCCAAATAAACACAGTGGTAAAGAATTTGTTAAATCTGTTCACGAGAGGAAAAATGCCTTAAAAGGGAAGGGAAAATGTTATTTATGTTTTAAAAGAAATCATACTGCGTACAACTGTTTTTCGAAAATATGGTGTAATAGTTGTAAGGGGAAATATAATAGTTTATTGCATGAAAATACAAATAAAATTGATATGAAATCGGATACTGCTGTCACTTCTGTCTCAGAAGAGGACAAAATTAATAATATTTATTTGTAAACCGCAACTGTAAATATCGTAGGAAATAATAGAAAAAACAAATTTCGATGTTTGATAGATAATAGTAGTTGCAGATCTTTCATCCTTGAGAGTGTTTCTAAAGAGTTAAATTTAGAAATAATAGGACAAGAAGAGTTGAAAATTTATACGTTTGGTTCTACTGAACCAATTATAGAAAAAAGAAATAAAGTGAGAATTGAAATAAATTGTCCCTTTAAGCGAAAACATTTCGTTATCGAAGCTTTAGAAACACCGAATATAAGCAGTGCTCATATAAGTGCACCTGCAAAAGATATCATTATAGAATGTAAGAAAAACAGAATAAAAATAGCAGATCAAAGCTTCAATGAACGACATTTACAGCTTTCTTTGTTAATTGGCAGTGATTACTACTGGAAAATTGTGACTGGTAAAGTTCGTAGATTGTCAGGAACTTTAGTTGCTTGTGAAACGATGTTAGGTTGGACAATTAATGGTTCAGCTGCTACATCAAATAGGATGATCACACAGCAGTCTGCGAACGTTATGAAAGTCGCTGTTCATACAATAGGAAGCAATCTAGACGTCGAATCTAACATGATATTACGCAAATTTTGGGAAATTGAATCAATTGGAATTAAAAACGAAAGTGATAATACTGCTAAGGAAAACGAAATTTTAAACCAGTTTGAATAATCCATTAGTCTTAAAGATAACCGTTATCAAGTTAAACTACCCTTTAACGAAAAAGTTGGTGAGTTAAAAGACAACTATCAAATAGCTTTTAAGACTAAATAGTTTAACTAGGAAATTTAAGAAAAATCAAGAATTCTTCAAAAGGTATCAAAGAATTATCGATGGTTACCTTGAAAGAGGAATAGCGGAAGCAGTTTCTGATAATTCCGAAAAAATATCATTTTACCTCCCACATCAAGGAGTACTTATAGAAGATAAGGTTACAACAAAACTACGTGTGGTATTTGATGCCTCCGCTCATGCCACAAATTCCTTTTCATTAAATGAATGTTTAGATGCTAGACCAAATCTTAATCCAGAATTATTAGGAATATTAATTAACTTTCGACAACATAGAATTGCATTTACAGCAGATATCGAAGAAGCATTTTTGCAGATCTTACTATCACCTGAAGATCTAGATGCAGTTAGATTTCTTCGGTTAAATGGGAAATTAGGAAAAGAATATAAAGTACTCAGAATGACTCGAGTTATTTTTGGAGCAACTTGTAGCCCATTTTTGTTAGCAGCTGCACTTAAGCATCATGCTGAAAGTTTCAGAGATAATTATACAGTTGTTAGTGATTTAATTGAAAATTGTATGTATATTGATGATTTAACAAGTGGCGTAGATAGTGAAAAGGAAGCCATAGAAATGAAACAAGACCGAAGAATGTTTTACAAAAGGCTAGTTTTAACATGAGAAAATGGAAATCAAACTATGTTTTCTTACAGCAGAAATGGACGAAGAAGAAAATCCTGGTCTGGTCCCATTAGCAGATTGTGGCAAGGTCTTAGGATATTATTGGGATAGTAGAAAAGATATTTTAAAGATTCCAGTACCAGAGGTTACCATATTGAATCCAGATGAAGAAATTACAAAGAGATTTATATTAAAAACAATTGGTAAACTCTATGATCCCATAAGATTTATTAATCAATTTACTGTTACATGTAAAATCCTTATGCAGGAATGCTGGATTATTGGATATGATTGGAATAAACCATTACCGTGAGATATTAAAAAAAGATTTAAAAAGTGGTGTGAGGATTTAATTAATTTAAAGGAAATTCAAATCTAAAGACATTACTTAAAAAGTAGCAGCATTAAGGGGATATCTGACATTCAATTGCATTGTTTCAGCGATAGTAGTATTAAAGCTTATGGTGCAGTCGTTTATATTAGGTTTATTGAGAATAATGAAATAAAAACTACATTTGTTTCATCAAAATCTACAGTTGTTCCTTTGAAAAAGGTGACTCTTGCACGTTTAGAGTTAATGGATGCTGTAATAGGTTGTAGGTTAACAAAATATATCTTGCATAAAATTAATTTGGAAATAAATAATTGCTTTTATTGGACTGATTCTACAATAGTACTTCAATGGGTGAAAGGAGATGCTAAAAGATGGAAACCATTTGTTTACAACCGAATAATTGAAATTCAAGGCATCACTGATCCCTCATCATGGAACTACTGTCCAGGGGAAGAAAATCCTGCTGATGTTTTAACGAGAGGTGAAAATTCTTTAAGGTTGAAAGAGAATCGAGCATGGTTCAATGGACTTATTGGCTTTCTGAGGAACGTAACCATTGGCCTACAGCGTATCCAGACTCAGAAATGAAGATAGCTAAAGAGGAAAAGAAGAAGAAAAAATGCATAATTTACAAGCTATTTGTATTGAGTCAAATACTACGGACTTATTAGAGATTTGTAAAATTAACAATTTTACAAAATTACTTAGAGTTACTGCGTGGATCAAAAGATTTATTTTTAACTTGAGAAATAAAGGGAATTAAAAAGACGGACCACTGACAGCTGAAGAGATGAATGATTCCGAAGTTTACTGAATAAAAAGAATACAAGAGAAAGAATTTTCTACAGAAATAAAAGGTTTAAATTTTAACCAAAAGTTACCTGTTTTTTCAAAAATAGCTTTGTACAAACCATTTCTTGATAATAAAATACTGATTAGAATAGGTGGGCGATTACAATTTTCAGACTTGAGTTATGAACAGAAACATCCTTTGTTACTTCCTGGTAAGGACGGGTTCGCTGAGTTAATTATTCGCAAATGTCATGAAAACACTGGCCGCGCTGGATTATCAGAGACCTATCAGATTTGAGAGAAAGGTTTTTCATCCCGAAAGGTAGGCAAAGAGTAAAATCTTTAATATTCAATTGCAATTTATGTAGGAAATTCAGAGCGAAGCCTGCTACCGAAGAGATGTCTTGTTCACCCCCAAATCGTGTGAGAGAAACATTTCCATTTGAAATAACTGGATTAGATTATTTAGGTCCTCTGTACATATTTGAAAATTCAGAAATAAAGAAATCATATATTTTGCTATTTACTTGCGCAGTAACACGTGCTATACATTTAGAACTGACAACTGATATGTCAGTACCGTCATTTTTGAGAGCATTTAAAAAATTTATATTCCGTCGAGGACTATGTAATACAATATATTCAGATAATGCAAAAACTTTCATTAAAGTGAAAAGAGATTTTAATCTTTTAAATGAAACTTTAAGCAAAGAAGAATGCCGCGATTATTTTAGTGAACGAAGAATAACTTGGAAAAACATCGTAGAAAAGGCAGCTTGGTGGGGAGGATTTTGGGAGAGACTTGTTCGCTCTGTGAAGACATCCCTCAAGAAAATTTTAGGAAAAACATTTCTAAATTATTTGGAGCTTGAAACTACGGTCGTAGAAGTTGAAGCTATTTTGAACTCTAGACCACTAACTCATATCGATGAAGAAAATGAGTAAGTGATTATCATGTCCGCTCTCTTCCTGATAGGTAGGTAGACGAATATTGTCGCTTCCTGGACAATCCATACTACCCCTTTCAACGAAAGATGTCCTCACCAGAAAATATAAGCATCAACAAAAAATAGTGACTATCTTTTGGAATAGATGGAAAAAATCCTATCTTTTGGAATTAAGGTCTGCTCATAAATCCACCTTGAGAAAGAAAAATCCTATCTTAAGAAAGAAGGACTCTATTGTTCTAATTCATGAGGATAAAGTGCCAAAGCTTATGGGGAAGTGTGGTATTGTGACAGACGTTCATATCGGCAGGGATGGAAAGACACGATCTTGTACATCTTAGACACCATCTGGGACTCATTTGAAACGTCCAGTTCAATTGCTGTATCCAATCCAACTTTATGAAAATTAAACTTTATGATAAATTTATTAACATTGTTTAACTTTATATTTTCTTTTTCTTTTACAGAATTGTAGTAGAATTGCTGCTGAAATAATGAATACCTTTATAGTTACTGTAAGAAGTATATGTATGTATCTTATTTAGGTTTGATTTTTTATGATGTTGAAATTAACTTTAGAAATTAATACGTAAATCTGGTATATAATAATTTTTACATTATTATGTTGTTACAAAGGTATATGTTATTGTCACTAGAACGTAGTAGTATTATGTGATTATTATTAAGTATTGATGTTATTGTGTTGAAAATCTGTGAAATAACTTAGTATTAATTTAGACTCAACCCTTGATGAACTTTTGAAGTTCATCGGGGGGGGGGGGAGAGGATGCTGCAACTATATGTCTATAGGTGGCGCTGTGTATGATTATTTGTTTACAAACAGAATAAGATTATGCGCCTAGCAAGGTAGCTGTTTGTTCTATGTCCTGTCATGTTTTGTATTGTCCCGTTTATGTACTATGTTTAATAAAGAAAAAAAAAAACCTGCTCAAGGAAAGCTTATTTAGAATTTAAATTGATTTATTATTAATATCATTCGACAAACATGATTAGAAATAAGAGAGTTAATAGAGAAATATTACAGTTAGTATATTCACGCGATTTATAAAAATGTTACAAATCCAATTAGTCGAAACAGTTTGTATAAAGCGGTCAGAGCAGTATATTAGATATCAGATATGCTTTCCCATCTACCTAAAATAATAACTTTTCAAGAATTGAGTGCAAATTTTTTCCAAACCACCTACCAGATGGGTGCATGAGGAGATGGGAAGTCTGAAACTAATGGGATATTGGTGCGTTGGATAAAGTCAGATGAAGAAAAGTTGGATACATAGCCATGAGGATATTTTCTGCATTGAAGAAGAATTAAATTCTCCAATTAAAAGTGAAACAATCAGTACTGTATACAAAGAATAATCAAAAATATTATTTATGTTTTATTCATAATTTAAACAATATATTTTTATAAAAATATGATTGTGTATAGCCACACACTTCACATGTGCAAGATATATTAAAGCGACATTATTTGCTTGTAATCGAAATGAAGAGTTTTTAAATTCATTACAATGTTTTCATAAATAGATTCAAAGCAAAAAGTTTTGTTATTTTTCATTTGGTAGAAAGAGTTAAGAATTATCAAAAATTAATAATCATTTTTGGTTGAAAAATTATACATTGCAAAAGTATTTTTTGTTGAGTAAAATAAATAAAGTGGAACAATATAGCATACTCTAAGACTTTTATAAATTCATACTTAAACTGAGAAATAATTTATTAATAAAAAACAAAAATACTAAATAAAGTTCGAGTATTTAGACCAAGTTTAATTCTATATTCAAATGTCATTAAATTAAAGAAAATTTTTGAAGATGCCATCTGTCGATGATTTAATACTAACATATCGATGAATATGTTATGAAATGTGTGAAAACAATAGTAGTATATTAAACACATCCCTTTTGTTTCATATTCTATATTCTTAATTATGGATGTGATCAACTATTCTTAAACTGAACATCATACTAAATTTCTCACTAAAAATTATTTATGAGAGAAACATTTCAGAGATAATTTAAGAATCAAATATTCTTTTTTTTAATGTGTAAAATGGTAACATAATTTAATAATATGTGCTTATGGTATAGTTTAATTATATTAAAAATTATTTTATTTCCAAAATTGTAAAAGAAATTTGAATCTTTAGAAACAAATTTTTTAAAGTTCCAACTTTGCATTTTTTCTATGTAACACCAATGTTCCAACTGTTAATTTTTATACCTTACCTTTCTTCAATTTATAATGCACTGTATTGTAATGTATTTGGAACAATTATCTAAATAATATCTTTTGAATAAAAGTTTCAGAGGAGGAAAATGTGAATTTGAAATAATCATCAATATTAAATTATTTTATTCATTTCGAGTTCTTTAATATTAATGATCTAATATTTCTAAAATGTTTTGAATTTCACCTCCAGGTATTTAACTTCTAAAGTAGACAGTTACTTTTGCAGAACGCAAAGTCATCAACGTTTGGATAATGTATTCCAATCAAATCACCGACAAAAAAGTTTTTTTTGGTTTTATCCAATAACTAAATTTCCTTTTTATTTCCCGTTGAGTGCGCAACAAATTTGCGGTTTCCGAATAGGTCGCACTCCCACCCTTTTCTAAAGAAAATGAAAAAAATTGTGTGCAGGGGTCTTTGTGACCCTCCTTCCCCCTGAAGTGCGCATGCGTGCCAAAGCGTATAGGATGTGTTGTTCCCTCATCCTCACTAGCTCCACCGACTTCCTATCCTCAAGGAACAGAGGAGAGGAAGCGGTTTGTTTGCCGCCAAAATTCGATCGCGTCGCCAAAGGACTCTCGCTTTCAAACTCCATCCTAAATTTTTTTTTTATGTTGAAAAGTTGACTGGAAATTTCATTATTTTCCAATTTTATTTCGCGTGAAGAGTTGTAAACTAACTAAAGAAATTTGAAGAATTGTCTGTGAAGTTTTCGAACAGAAAATAAATCATCGAAAATGAAGTTTTTTGCTCGAATACGAATTCGATTGCTGATTGGAAAAGTAAGTTTTAATAGTTATTTTACTTACATAGCATTCTAAAAATATTACAATAATGAATATATTTACAAATACTTGTTACCAAAAAGGTTTAAGTTAAATTAAATGATAGAAGTTCGAGTTCATTATCATTTTTTGTACATGGTGATAAAATTTAAGCAATTGTATTACAGAGTTATCCTTAAGTCAATTTGGTAATTTTGAATTTAATATTATCCCAAAAAATTTAAGTTGCTGCTTATTATCCTACAGAAAAATCTTTAATTATTTTTACTTTTAAATCAGGAAGAACTAGAAAAAAGAAAAGATATAGCTTTAAACCTTTGTGCTTGATGAACTATTTTAAATAGCTGTTTGTACTGAAATGAAATTAACTCAAGCAATTATATTTTGTAATTACATTTATATTTTGTTCAATATGCAATAATATTGCTATAAATTACCTCTTTTTAATCATTCCTATCTTTTGAGAGTGAAAAAAGAAAATTAACTTCTCCTATATTTTTCGCGTGATTTTTTTTATGTTTATATAGTTTAACATTTTGTTAAAATCCACAAAAGAATTTAAATGTGCACAAACCCTTTATGATGTCAAATTTTTGAAAATATTTTTTAAAAATTAAAACATTTTTATTAATATTTCGAGTTAAGAGAGTATTTTTCCCAGCAACAGTACTAATCAATAAATTTTGAAGAGTGATTTAATAATATAATTGAAAAATAATTGTCCTGGCGAAACATTTTCAAATACATATTAAATTCAAAAGTGAAATTTTAAAATATTTTAGAAAGGAAAAATTATCTTGTGATGTGTAAATGTGAATATATTTCATTTTATTTTGAACTTATATTTATCAATTATTTTATTTAATTTGCAATGATGTTCAATTATAACTATGCATTTTATTCAAACTATTATTTCTGAAATGAAATCATTAGTTTAAAATGCAAATCAAATCTTAAATGAAGAATTTTTTTCATTTTTTGTGTTAAGAAAAGCTTAGATTTCTAAGTAAACATAATCACTTCATGTATTTTATTTCATTAAAATTCTAAGACACTTAAGATTAAAACCAACTTAAGTAATCTTCATTGAAAGAAAATAAAAAAAAGTAAAACAATACACACACGAATGCTTATGACATAGCTAAGGAAAGGCGGCTCATGAAGTCAGAAGTGTCCATACTCTTAACTGTGTCAAAAGTTAGTGTATGTTTAGAAAAAGAATTCAATGAATAAGCATTTGTCATAATTTTAATTGCATCAAATGTTAGTGCATAGCTAATAATTTTATAAATCACACACTTCAGGCAAAAGATTCTAAAAATATAATTTCCTTTCCTTTAGTTGTATCAAATACCAATAAATGATCAATATATTTAGGATAAATTTACTTAAGACATGAAGTCCGCGGTGTCTTAGTGGAAGCTCTTCTCGCTCCCGAGGAATAGATTCGAGTTCGATACTCCGGCCGGTAACGTCGACTCATCTCTTCGTGGAGTCCGATAAACAGAGTACTAAGCATACTTGGGAGCTAAGCCCTGGAGGTTTCGCTTTAGGATGACCAGGACATATACTTCACACAACATGGCCCTCGGTCAAGAAAACAGATATGCAGGCCTTGGCCAACGTATGGGCTGACCTACCACAGGTTTTTTCACTTCAGGTGTTTCCTGAGATTAAAAATATTTTTGATCTGAAAGTCTTTATCGCGAAGTAACAGTTATTATTATGACCCATTTACAAATAAAGTTACAAACCCAATAGATCTCTACTCAGTGATTTAAAGTCTACTGAAATTGACTTTTGGTAGCGCAACGTAATAAAATATAAAAAAAATAATAAACGTTGGTTTTTTATAATCCATTATCACCAAAATATAGTTATTGCTAATTAACTGAATTTTAACCAATAGATTGGCAGCAAGAGTTCCTGACGTTTGTGAAAGTGAATTTAATCAAACATTAAAGTAAATTAGCCTTTATTGAAATTATTCCTTATTCCGCATAGAATTTATCCGTTTTTTTACATCATAAATATATATAGCAACGTTAAATAATATGTTTTAAAAGGAAAAAATTTATAAAAATAACTATTTAAATTTGAGATTTGATTATATACTTTGGTTTGAGTTTGATAATATGGATGAGATTTATAATTTCAGTTGTGTTGAATCTGGAATCGAAATTTCATTTTACGTAACACTTCGATATTTCATACTGTATATTTAAAATTTAAATATTTCATTTTCCCTAGCTATATCTGAAGTAAAAAGTATAAAAGTGTTATTATAAAACAAAGTTACAGAAATATGCTACCAAAAAGGTTTTGTTGATTTAGAATGGTTCTCCATTAGAAAAGATAAGTTAAATTTTATGTTCCGAAACTCAGAGAAACAAAGACTCGTTTCGCTACTTCTAAGTCTTTAATTTCAGGAAAAATTCAAGGGGGCCGGATTTTCCGAAATGACCCATTAGAGGAACACTTGGTCTTTCATGGAAGGCTTTTTCGTAAAAAATATCTTTGCTTGTGTCTGGTTCCTTAATTTTTATTTTATAGAAGAATATCTGTAAGGATGCTATTTTGTAAGCATTGTTTTGCACATTGCTTTATAAATCAGAAATAAAGCATTTTCGTATAACGACTCTTTCATTATAAGGAATTGAGTTTGCTAAAGGATGCTTCAAAAAAATCATATAAATTTCCTTATCATTCCATCTGTTGTTCTGCTTAATAAATTTATATATATATACATATACATACATACATATATATATATATATATATATATATATATATTGAAAAAATATTAATTGTTTCAATAGCAAAATGCATAAAATGAATACATTTAAAATTTAAGAGATTAGAGTTATATTTTTCAAATAAATTTAATGAAAAAAAGTTATGTTATTCAACAACAAATTCTTGAAATGTCGGGGCTAGTTAAATATAAGAGCACTTATTTTTTTTATTCAAAATAATTTAATTTACACGTAATTTCCAACTCTGCATCACAAAAATGATAATATTACAATTAGAATTTTGTTTATTTGCTTTTATGAAGATCAATAGAATGTCATGGGGAACAGAATTCTTTGAGCAAGACGCTAAAAATATTTATTTCCTGGAAAATTCTTATAAATTCTGAAAAAGCGCCCTTCATATTTCAAGGAAAAAGACTTTAGTGGAAAATGTGAAAGATCTAGTAGGAATATTCAATAATCAGTTCACGATATTAGAACAAGACAAATTTATAACAAAAAGGATCTTGTGTGTGTTTACTTGGAAAAAGACGTAGTAGACCAGTAAAGCTGCTTCACATACAGCAGTTGGGTACACTTTAAGATTGAATTCAAACAATGATTTCCAGAAATTAAGAAGGAAACTAAGACCAAAGAAAACTAGCTTCCTATCATCATAAAAATAACCTGTTTTATGGGCAAAGGAGCGCATGACCTTGGAAAGTATTATTTCCCAAGGTCATGAGTTCTCCCATTCTCACTCTAAGCATTCTTTCTACAACGCGCAGTGGACACGTTACTGGCCTAAGGTTGCTGTAAAGTATTTTAATTTTCACCGTGTAAATTGTCTTCTGGGAGCGGACAATATTCACGTGTCTGAAGCACAAATCCCGACCCATGTGCATGCAAAAAGTAGAAGCGCAACAACCACTTACCATTGTTCAACAGTTGCTGAGATCGAACCCGGAACATATGCGGCGATGAGCGATTTTCTACTCCTAGCCACATTAGGACCAAAAGCATGTTATTCAGGAAATATTATTTTTTCGATAAGGCCTTCAATTTGAAATCTCGTATAATAATGTTTTATATTAATATGAAGTATAAATGTAACTTCGGATTTCTTCAGAGGGTGCATGTTAGGTGGATCATTGATGATGTAGGGATATTTTGCATATGATGAGACAAAATATGATCTACAGAAAATTACTTTAACAACTGACTTTAAGCTGATATCAACAACTGTTTACCATTAATTAATCTTTTTATGCATTCTTAGAAAGACCAAACTGAAAATTTCAACAAAATAATAGTTCCTGCCATGCATTTAGATTAAATAAAAATTGGTTTCAGAAAGAATGAAAATTTTGCATCGGTGAAAGAGTATTCTAAATCTGAATTCCAGTGAAATTTGGCTCGTGAAGTGCATGCAAATAAACTTCAACTGTAATTCAAAACAGGTGCCACACGTAAAGGAATAAAGTCAAATTCTCATTGATTGAAAATCTGATTAATTGAATGAAAAATCGAATATTTGAAATTAACCAGAAAATGGAGTACCAACATCATTTTCATTTCTTGAAAAAATATTAGTTAGTGGTTTTTGTAATTTCGTGACAGATATTTTAACGGAAAATTTTGAAATTGTTGATAAAATATTTAGTATATTTGTTACTCAAAAAGTTGTGCATATAATTTTATGTTTCATTTATTCTTCACAAGTTTAATTAAAAATTTTTATTATTTATTATTAAAGTAAAAAAAGCACACTAATTTAAGTAATATAATAAAAAAAAGTCACTACTCCTGTAGAAATATAATCAAATTTGCCTTTTTAACAAGGCCCATTTTTCGCAAGACTTTTCTCTGAAACTATTCACGTCGATGTATTTTGCATGATGTTTCTCATGCAATAAATAAATCACTTTACAATGGCACTGAATAGTTATATTTTCGACTAGTGTTCATACATAGAACATAAGGTGCTGCTTGCCTTAGTACAATGTGTATTAAACTATTTTTCGTCCCACATGTTAGCTGTACACATACCATTTTTAATATTTTTCTCACAATGCGTACTGTACTATTAAATATTTATTTTATAGTGGTTTTATAGAGACTTATTCGATATATAAATTATCTTTATTTTTTATCTTATATATGCATGTATATTTTAAAAAATTATTACATATGTATACAGGAAATACATATGCATACAGGGAAATGCCTTTTTAAAAAGTATTTCCATGATTGGTTCAACTCTTTATTTTATTTAAAAGTATTTTAATACTCATTCAAATTTTTATGAATGCTTTTCTATTTGCGACAATTTTAATGATATATTTCCCTACCGAATATGGAACTTTTTAATACATTGAACAAGCTTATTTGCCAATGTATTCATGAAATTTCTGAATATTCATTGTACAATCTCTACTTATCACACAAAATAAGGAGTTTGACGAATTTTACTCGAAAAAGAAATTACTTAAAAATGTAATTAAATGATACTTTAATAACAGGAAAAAAATAATTATTTTAAGAATAAAAATATTTTTATCATATAGAAAATTTAATAGGAAATTTTTTTTATTTTCTATTTAAATTATATATATATATTAAAACCAAGCATAGTTCTCCTTAACGAAATGTATCCATGAGAGAGAGATCACACCTTCCTTAAAATGTTTATATTAATCTTCAAAGGAAATGATATATAATGATTTGAAAAAACATCAATCTTTGTTTTCTTAGTCTTTGTTTCTGATTAGTGAAGATATGAAAAGAAATATACCAGGTGTCAACCTCATGTTTTGAATTAATTCGAAACTATGAAGTCTTTGGCTCTATTTCGGTTTCATTTGCCTGAAAAAAGCAGTTGGAAAAGTATTGAACTATACTAACTTTGTTTCTTTTTCTGAAAGAGATGTTTTAAGCTCACGTTTGAATATAGTATGCGCCAAAATAGTACGGAAGAAAAAACATGAACGAAATCACATTATTATCATCTGGGAGTTTATTTCTCTTGAAAAAAAATTAACACACACACTCACGCACTAACGGACACGCGCACACACACTATTAATAAGTTGACTGACCTCGGTATGCGTGCGTGATTTAAGTATTTAAATTGCGCTCTATGCCTCGCCGTAGAAGTGTTTATATCGCTCACGTAGTTTCTCAAACATTTTGAAACAAAGGTTTCTGCAGACTCATGCAAAAGGATATCATTTTCTGACGTAACATAGGCACAGCTCCTGGTGGGTCTTCACAGCTGAACGTTAGCATCTCCCACCAGAAGGCTTCGGGTGCTGTAAGACAGACATGGAACAGTTATCTGTGGCTCAGTACCATGTAAATGATTCATCATGGACGTCCATAGATTCTCGAGCAGTATGGCTGGTCTCTCAGTCCTGCTGATACCACTATAGACATCGGAGCATTTCATCGGAGTGTTTCTTAACCTACAGACCCTTAAATCTTGAAGAAATGACTCCATCTCTGAAGTTCTTTAGCATTTTGGGTGACAGTAACGCATTACCAGAGGGGAGAAATTTCATAACAATAGACATGGCTAAATGAAATATTTATTAGCAACATAACTCCATTATTCACTACCTCTCGGAATTATTTACCATTTTCAAACTCGGCTCACCTTCACGACCGATTCCGTGTGGATTAACAGAAATATTTCTTAAATAGGAATACTTTTCCATCTGTCGAGAGACTCATGTCTAACAACAACTTTTCACTTCTTATTAACATATACAGCTTGAGTTGGGCGACATACACAACAATGTTTGAGATTTCAGTAATGTATATTTTGGCATGTACCGTTAGGTAAATATATCATTGAATTTTAACTTCTATATAATATGGAGCATATTATTCACGATATTGCCAAACGATGATAAGTATGCTCCTGAGTGGTGGAATAGCGCTCTTCAGAGCATAACATCGCAAGTTCAATACCAATAACATTTGAGCAACGAGAGAAGGAATGTACCTTCTGCAGGCACGTCTGTGCGGGTGGATGTTTGGGAATTTTTCCTGCTCTCATGTTTACGACTCATAAAGAAGGCCCTTTACCTATAGAAATTATTTTGAGAAGTAAATTCACGTGGTTATTACTCAATATCTTACAATGGCGTCCAGCCGTCAGTCTGTCCGCAAAAACTTATATAAAGATCCTTAAGTCGAGAGAATTCATAAATATTTAATACTCGTAATGAACATTTTTTAAAAATATTTGTATAGTAAAATTTGAATACAACATTACAAAATGGTAATCTCTTCACTTGCTGGAATTTCAAAACAAAAACATTTTTACGCTTTGAATCAGATTCAGCAGAAACATAGAGGCGGCTCAAAGCAATCTTATAAAACAAATAATTATATCAACGCATTGTCTATCAAATAGAATAACTAATCATTTTCGTAACTCGAAGATAGTGGATTCGAAAATTGGCAGAACCGATGCTGAGAAGTTGGTGCATTTTATACACGTAATGCTGTTATTAACATTATTGGTAACAAGATATTGTGATTAAATATTGCTGTAGAAACGTTATTGGTAACAAGTTATTGTGGTAGTATTTGGAAATAAAATTGGGATCTCGAAGTTCAGATAGAAGAGTTCCAGCTTAGATATCATTACCGTCGATTAAGAATTATTAAAATTACGATATTGCAGTTAAAAATGGGTATCCAGGTATGGATGAGATAAAATAAAAATAATGTTTAGTGGAAGTTAAAAAGGCTTCTCTTTTTGAAACTTATTTATTACTTTGAACTGTTATTTTTAGTTAACGTAACATATTATCTAGTTTGCTTAACGCTAAATATTATATTTATAAGCACTATAAAACTCAACAAAATATTACATTAAGCAGAATTGCAAAATCCGAAGATATTTAACAACATTGTAAGAAACTAAATATACAATTCTGATAGTTATATAAACATTCCCTTGAATAAAATGGGCTATGATATTTGCTGAAAAACTTTCCCCTTTGACGTGAAGGTAATTGTTGGTTCCGGAAAAAATTTCCGTCCTCCGGATTTGAATACATTTTAGGTTTCATGAATTCTTAACAAATCTCTGCCTTTCACGATGTCTGAAGAAAAGGACAGGAAGTGGTCGGGGGGGGAGAAAAGAGTTTCTATCTCGTAGAGAAGCCTACACGACAGGGATCGGATAAAAAAATGGAACTGAATACTGTTTTCCCCACTCTTTTCTCTTAAAAAATGAGATACGGGAAATGTTTTGAGTTCCATGTCCCGATGTTTTCTCGCCATGCGTTACAATGATTTATTCCTTTCAAATCTCATAGAATATAAATGGTGTGTTTTTTTTATTTAGTTATACATGTAACGACTGAATTTTATAAACTAGTCTGGAAAATCATTTTTGTAGTAAAATTTGTGCGATATAATATATCATTTCATTGTTTTTAGCAAATAATTCGATCAGATGTATTTTTGTACATATTCCATAATGAATGCTAGTCGTATCGAAATTGATAATGTTGTAATGCCTCATGGTAGATATTTATCTAAGCATCATAATAAATTTATAGTAACATCTATCTTAGTTTTATTTACATCACTCTTAGTTTTATTTACATCACTCTTATTGTGGCTCATTTATATGGTAATGCTATTCACGAGGAAGGTCTCTGGTTCGATCCAAGGCATTATTGAGCTACGAAAGAACAGTATGGCATTTTTGCTTTCTAAATGCGTATATATGAATGGTAATATCTGTTTTTACATTAATATTTTTTCAATGTCATAATTATCGTGTATTTAATGTTAGAAAATATCTATATAAGCAAATATATGAGAATTTGCTATAGTAACTTTTAGAACTTGAGATAAATTGACTTTCATCCAATGTCTCAGAATTTTACATTGATAGTGGAAATCTACATATCATCTTCACGTTACATTTGTAAAATAAAACTGTTGACAGTTTCCAAAGAAAATCGAAAAAATTGTTTTGAAACATTTTAAGCATAGTAGAATAAAAGTAACTATATTTTATTAATTTTTAAAAGATTTAAACTTAAAAATAAAAACATGTGAGAAAACGAAACTCTAGAAACTAAATTCCAAGATAACATTTTAGGTTGGCATTCGAATGCAGATTTCATTTGTATTCAATATTATTTCTAACTAAAAAGAGTGTATGATTGTTTATATAGAGTTAATAATAGTATTCAGTCTTAGTCTGGTTAATAAACTTTAAATAATATATATATATATATATATATATAAACTTTCCCCTAAACGACGCCTATATTGACATCTATATAAAATGAGAATTGCAGTTACATAAAAAAATCCGTATAAAAATGTGAAAATCGATGCTTGATTTAGGGAAATGTAAATAGCCCTAGTAAAGTAGTACACCAGTAGCATTAGAAAAACTGATATTTAATATAGTAACAAACAATTCCAATCAAATTTTGCAAAAAATTAATTATTATAAGAAATTGCGTGTTTTTACTTATGATGAATTTTGTAAGGATTAAATATTAAGTAAATCTCTTGAAAAATAAATTAAAGTATTTTCTTCAATAATTTATTGCTGAATGAAATGTGACTTCTCTTCTGTATGAAGATCTGAAGGAAATAGAAGGACAACTTGAGATAGGGTGAGTAATAAATTAGACTCCAATCACTCACTTGGAGACTAAAATGAATAGAGAGTAATCCTATTTAAATAATTCATTTTAATTGTTGAATTTATTTTCTTTTATTTAGTGAGAAATTATATATTTCTTATTCTGTATTAACAAGATATTACAACCAATGTGAAATAGATTAACATCTTAATATTAATAAAGTAATTAGATGCATTTTCATTCTAATTTTTATCTTTTCCTTCAAACCCGAATATTAAGATAAGAAAAAAATAAGTCAGAAACCTAACGTAAATTAATTTTTATGTCTGAAGCAATTAACGTGAATTATCGCCCAATTAATATTGCCCAGAAAATGAAAAGGTGATTTCACTTGCTCAAAATTCCTTTCATCAAATTCATTCCCACAATTATGCGAAAAATTCACGTAATTTTGAAAATCTTCTAACCGCAGAGTGAAATTTAATTTAAAAGATGTTCTAAGTGGCATGTTGCCATCTCATAAAATGTAATTAATGTTAATATTTCGGCCTCGTCTGTTCGAGTCATGTGACGTTTAATGGTTCTTTTGACAATTTGAACCCTCTTTTAGAGTTAAGGATTTCTAGTAGAAATCTCTTCATCATATTTAATATTTAGGTTTATTCCTTAATAAGGAAAAGAGCTGTTAACACAATAAAGATAAAAAAATTGAATGGAGATCCAGTATTGTAGTGACACGTGACTTAATTGGTTAACGGTTATTATCAAAATTTTTTCAGATGGAGGAAAATAAAATTCTTATGGCTTGACTTATTTTATCATAAAAGAGTTACAACTTTCGTATCAAAGCTTTCGAATTCTGTCATACAAAATTATCAATTCAAAATAAATATATTTCAAGAAGTTATGAAATTGTTAAGAAATTTATCAACCACATATATTTTCTATCATTTATCTGGCGTGCATATTTATGTGCAATCTGAATGAGGCTTATATGTCATGATAATAAAATCAGCCTATGTGAATTGTGAACATTTTTTTTTATTTTTAAGTACTTCGAAATGGATGTCCTCAAAATACCTTAGTAGTAAGAAGCTTTCTTCAAGGCCAAATATTTCGTGTTCGATACCAGGTTTTATCAAATAATGATAAATAGAAGAGTTTCTGTCTTCACAATTCTCAAATCTTGGTTTGAGTTCTTGGAAGTTTTTCTGGTTTTCTCCCTTGCAATTTGTGAATATTGTCCACTACTTACTCAAAATCCTCCCAGAAAGCAATTACTAAATGGATGCTTAAGAGAATCCTTCAAGATTTTACGTTCGTCTCGCAATACCCTATACGGGGTTTCGTAGCTTCCGTGATCTAACGATCAGGCCAAGCTCGCTGAAGTGAAAGTTCTAGAATCAGATACTGGCTATATTTTCGAGCAAAGTTCAATCTTTGGGGTGTTAGTTCTTCCACTTATCATTACTATTATAAGCTGTATAATAAGCAACATGAGGGATCTGAAAGGCTTTGACAAAAGAATTCCACTAAATGCTGTTATAATAAGATATAAATTCCTCAACAGTTCACCATTTTACTTTAATTCTTCTCGACACCCTTTAAAGCCCCATTTACTATCCCATCCTATTTCAGTTTGATAAGTTTGGCTTATTTGTTACTCTTGTACGTGAGATCTAACGCGCCATATAAACAGATTTTGAACCATCACAAACAATCATATCCAAGGAAGGGAAGGGAAAATTGAAAGCACGATTTCTGAGCTAAAGTTTATAGGGATGACCATTTTGATGTCTATAATATGTGATTAGACTAATAATAAATAAATCATAATAGGTCAATCACCAATCATCATGATACCATAAACTATCCGCAGCCGCATATTAACTGCCAAACACAACACCTGGCTCATCGAGGAGGCCCAACAGTAGCAAACATGTTCTTTAAAGTGTAAGATCCCAACTATTATTTAACAATAGGAAATTGGTGCTGTAATTCAACTTTCTACAAGCACGTTTGTCACGGTGTGCATGGCGAACTTTTCGGGATTCTTCTTCTCTTATGAAGCGCGAATACAACACAGGAAGATATCAATGAACATGGTGCTCTATCTCGAAATACAAATCAAAATGGAGTAACTTACAATGATCTCCGACAGCCAGGCGCGCGTATCATCTGTACAGGATACTCACTGGATCAAAAGATAGGAATTTGTTCCCAAAAGAGTACTCAAATTGATCTTAGTTCTGTTTCAGCGATTTCAAGTTACTTCTAATCTTCCCGTGGCCACATATTGTCACAATATGTGGTCATTTGAGCTCCTTTTTTAGTAATTCTTAGACACATAACATTAGACATTTTGATGCAACTTTATCAAGTGATTTCAAAACAAGATTATGTGTTATTCTTCACAATTTTTTATTTCTTAAATTACCTTCTCAATTTCGATGTACTTCTTTTATCGATAAATATGCCAAACTTTTAGCTAATTAAACATACATTGAATTTTTATTATGGAATGAATCGGGGATTGAATAAGAGTTTTGAGAAGAACATTGATTATTACTATTTTCTCAAATGAAAATTTTCTTGAATTTGATCAGCTCCAGATTGATTTAATTATTTACATCCTTATAAAGTCATCATTCCTCAGTTATGTCTGTACTGATAATTGTGGTCTTTCAGAGACATCTTAGGAGTTAATTACACGAATGTTAAACAGAATATTAAAAAAATAAATAAATAAATGATCTTTACATTAGAAATGCTTTGATAGTTTTTTTCACAAGAATATGATTCTTTTGTATCACTTTATTTTCAATAAACAAAATCAATTTATTTATGAGTTTGCATAAAATGAGTATTCAAAACTTTTTACATAAACAACTCAAGTAAACATCATTAATATTTTTGTTTGTAAACCTCAAGACACTATTCATATAAGACAGGGAAAAACACAACCCTTAAAGTAGGTACAGAGAAAGGAGGATTTTATAAGATAGGTTTTTTGTAAAAGTACTGCTTGGATCTTACGAAGGAAAGGAAGAAAATAAACACCTATAGAAACAAAACACGTATAACCAGGCGAGGGAAGTTTTATTTTAGAAGTAGAGCACACCAGAAGGGCGGAAGATCTTATCTGCGACGAAATGAATTATAAATGAAGTTTGAAAAAATGATTCCAGGAGTAGGCTATTTTTTCTTCCTTGATGGGTCTTCGATTCTGGGAACTTTCAATCTAACAAGTTTCCTCGTCGGTTCTTCGTTTTTGAAAGCTTCTCTTCCGAAGGAACTTCCGATTATAAAACACGTGACGAGAACCTTGTTGAGATTAACCTCTTGTATTAGCTGGTTATTGAAAATGGAAGTAAAATACCGGAACGGCTTTCCCAGAAGAAATTCCTTTAAGCGATTTTTTAAAAAATATATGTATATCGAGCTATTTCCTTAAAATTAGGAAAAATCAATTGTATGAAAATGTAAGTTATGGGATACTGAGGTGTGCAGAATAATAGACAAATTGTGGAGCTTTTGAGAGTCTAATTGTCATGTTTACACGTTAAGCTTTCCGGAGAGACATATCACTGACTCTGAATAGATAAGAAAATCACTTAGTTATTGATTGAGGCAGAGAGTTTAGTTTTTAGAAAAGTATATCAAACACAAGAGAAAAGAAGAACTATTTTAATTTAACATTACGCAGAGATTTACATAGTGTTGTTGAAAAAATACCCCCAAAGTCTTACGTTTTTATTCATTATAAATAATTGAACAGTAATCCTTATACGGTATGGATTCTCATGCCTTTATAATGGGTTCATGCTTTTCGTGTAATGGATAACGTGTTATATTTCTATTTCCTGATAGCAATATTGTTGATATACGCTACTGGCCATTAAAACTGCTGCACCAAGAAGGTGACATGCTACAGACGTGAAATTTATACGAAAGGAAGAAGGTGCTGTGATATGCAAATGATTAGCTTTTCAGCGCATTCAGACAAAGCATGCGCCACTAGCGACACCTACATTGTGTTTAAATGAGGAAATTGTTCAGCCGGTTCCTCATACACAAATTGCATTTGAGCGTTGTTGCCTAGTGAAAAGTTGTTGTGATGCCTCGTGTAAGAAGGAGAAATGCGTACCAGCACGTTTCTGACTTTGATAAAGGTCAAATTGTAGGTCAATTCAGTTCGACGGTGTTTGCAGCAGCATGGACTCTCAGCTCGGAGACCATGGCTGCGGCTTCCCTTGACGCTGCGTCATAGACAAAAGCACCTTCAATGGTGTGATCAACGACGAACCTGGGCGCACGAATGGCAAGACGTTATCTTTTCAGATGAATCTAGGTTCTGTGTACAGCATCATGATTGTCGCATCCGTGTTTGGCGGCATCGTGGCGAACGCACACTGGCAGCGTGCATTCGTCATCGTCATACTGGCCCATCACCTGGCGTGATATTATGGGGTGGCATTGGATACACGTCTCGGTCACCTCTTGTTCTCATTGATGATGCTTTGAACAGTGCACGTTACATTTCTGGTGTGTTACGACCCGTGGCTCTAACCTTTATTCGAGCCCTGCGAAACAATGCGTTTCAGCAGGATAATGCCCGACCGCATGTTGCCGGTATTGTACGGACCTTCCTTGATACGGAACATGTTCGGCTGTTGCCCTGGCCAACACGTTCTCCAGATCTCCACATTTCACCAATAAAAAAATGTCTGGTCAATGGTTGCCGAGCGACTGGCTCGTCACCAAACGCCAGTCATTACGGTTGATGAACTGTGGCACCCTGTTGAAGCTGCATGAGCATCTGTACCTGTACATGCAATCCTATCTTTGTTTGACTCAATGCCCAGGCGTATAACTGCATTTATTACTGCCAGAGGTGATTGTTCTGGATACTGATTTCTCAGGATCTATCCAGCCAAATTTTTTGAAAATTTAATAACTTGTTATTTCTAGTATAATATATTTGTCCAATAAATATCATTTTGTTATCTGCATTACTTCCTAGTATAGCAATTTTAATGGCCAGTAGTGTAGATTTCTGCAAGTTTACATTGTTCGTTTTTTTGAAATTTAATAAAAAATTTCTTTTACCCATAATTTTTGAAACATTAGTTGTAAAACGTCTCTCCGAAATCAACATTCAGAGGATGTATAAAAGTCTTATCACACTTTTTAGAAGTCATACTATTCCTACGTGACATTAAAACGTAATACTTGGTTAACGAATGCCTAGTGGTAGGAATATAATTTTTGGAGAAGTGTGTTCCAGGCATGGTCAGTGTCACACTGTTAACCAATGGCAGACGGATTCTTCATTTCAACTTTTTGCTTACAGTCTGTTAAGGTTTCAGATAAGTTTCTGCCTTATAACACGCCAATGTGACCGATTATCAATCAAAAGTATTATTGGAAGGCTAGATACTGTAATTAATCTATGGACAGCCTAACAAAATACTTCATAGGAAAATATTTGTACCCTAATTCCCTTAAAAACCTAATTGATTAATTCATAAAAATTTTAACTTAAAATATTTCATGAAAATTGAATCCTGTTTTCTTTAGCATTTAATAATGTTTTTAAGCATTCATCCTAAGCGATTTCATCAAATTTTCCCCCTGACTTCGGAAAATGTTATATTATGAATTCGTCTTATATAAATAACAACAACTTACACTTGTGTGCAAAAATTAAGGACGAAATGGAAAAATTAGCATAACAGCTTAACAAGCAGGTAGATCGGACCAATCGATCGACTACGGTCAGGTACGCAAGGGCATACTCAAATTACGCAACATGACGTAAAGGGGGAATGTCGGAGGGTATAAAGCAGGCTGACGGAGTACCCTCAGCATTTCTGTAAAAGTTATTGCACAGCATATATTTGTTTAAACGACATAGAGCTGCTTAATCAGTGTGAAATAATGAACAGGCAATCTCGTAGACGTCAACTAGATAACCTTATGCGAGGTCAAATCATTGGAAAGATTGAGGACTGTCGAAGTGTGACAAGTGTTTGGCTGCGGAGTTTGGAATCGCTCACAGCATCTTTCACGAATCTGGAGATTATTTTAAACTACAGGAACAGCTGTCCGAAATCTCAGCAGTGGTCGTCCACGATCATCCACGGCAGTCGACGACCGGTATATGGTCCTACAGTCAAGAAGGAACTGGCGGCAGATGACTGGAGAAATCGCGAGATACCTCTAACAGACGACTGGACGACTAATATCACGGTTTACAGTCGCCAGGAGACTGCACAATGGTGGCCTATTCGCACGACGACCTGTACGTTGTGTACCACTAACGTCTGCCCGCTGGAGAAGGCGCTTTGTGTGGTGCCGGGAACACCAGAACTGGACGGATCAGCAATAGGGTCGAGTACTCTTTACTGACGAGAGCAGATTTAGTCTGACTACCTATTCTGGACACATACACACCTGGAGAGAGCGGGGAACACGCAATAACCCCTCCAATATTATCGAAAGGAACCAGTTTCGAGGTCGCGGTGTTCTCATTTGGAGAGGCATCATGCTTGGTACCCGTACTGACCTTCATGTCGTCCAAAGAAATTCAGTCACCAGTCCCATTATTGTAATGACATTCTCCTTGCGTATGTGCGTCTTTTTAGAGATGCTATGGGTCCCCAGTTCCTCTGTATGGACGACAATGCTCCACCTCATCGTAGAGAGGCTATCGAAGAGCTGTTTGAAAGTGAGGATATTTAACGCATGGATTGGCCGGCAAGGTCCTCGAATCTAAATCCAATCGAACACGCGTGGGACTTTCTTGGGAGATGCTTGGCGGCACCTCACTAACCGCCACTAACGATTCTGGAGCTGCGATTGGCACTACAAGAAAAATGGGCAGTAGTACCTCAACAACTTATTGACAACTTCATACTCAGTATGGATAGACGATGTCAATCCTGCACAGCAGTTAGGGATATCATATCCTCTACTAAAAGCAGGATGTTTCATACTAGATAGCTATCATATGGATGTTTCGGCTGTCTCTGCAATTCTACTCCATGCTCATTTTTCAATAAGGTTCCTTTTTAATCATTTGGAATTTTTTTGGAACATTTTTTTTTTTACTTTTTCCATGTTCTTACATCTGATGATTTTCTGGTACGATTTTTATCGATTTGGAACACTGCTAAGCGACGCTGCGCTTGAAAACCGTTTCGTCCTTAATTTTTGCACACCAGTGTATTTCAAGGATTTTTAATTATACGAGACGTATACTGAAAGTAAGTACCGTTTCACAGTACCGGAGACGCAATGCTTCGGTCTGTATCCCGCACATGCGCAATGATCTTCCTTGTTCACTGGCTACAAATTGCTGTGTGCATTGAAAATGCTTAAGTCAATTACTGATCTGCCGGTCCGTGAGACTCGTCCTGTAATTCAACATTTGAAGGCAAGGAATGTGAAACCGGAGGAAATCTATTTACAAATTTAAAATGTTTATGGCGAAGAAACGATGAGTGACGGAATGGTGAGAAAGTGGGTTAGAATGTTTAATGAAGGCTGAACAAATATCAACGATGAGGCTCGAAATGGTCTGTTTTCTATTGCCAATGATGATCAGGTGAGGAAAGTTGATGAGTAAAACCTTGAGGATAGACGTTTCACAATGATGACACTTTCAGACAAATTTCCGCAAATTTCGCGCATTGTTTTCTATGAAATTGAAATAGACCGTTTAAATTATTAAAAATTGTGTTCCCGATGCGTTCCAAAAATGCTCATTGGCGTTCACAAAACCAAGCGAGCTGGCAGTGCATTAACGTTGCGCACACGGTACAAACTACATTTGTTCATATTCCAGTACTTTATTCCTGAGAAATATGCTCTTATTTTGAAATCCAATGGTGTTGAAGGAGAAAATGTTGGCTTTCAGAAGCCACTGAACCATTTTTATATGGAATAAAAAGAAAAGTACTGAATGCTTACTCTCATTTCGGCCCATTAAACGTTGAAATTAAGCATTCTGTCTCATATTGTTTAAGGTAAGAGATTTTTATTTTCTAAATGAGGATTTTACCCTTTAGGTTACAAATAGTAAACATTGAATGTATCTATTCTGACTTCTTTTAATTTTTGAAATATTTTTTATTTTAAAATAGTTTCCAGAACTTTTAAATTTCATTGTTAAAATCAAGATGTGGTATTAATGATCAAACCTCACACGATAGTAAATATTGTTCACCGTATCTATTCTGTTCTATAAATAAAACCAAGAATTTTTTAATTCCTAGTTGGAACACATTCTTTAGTGGCTTCCAAGAAAATTAATTGGTCGTGTTAGGCATTCCCAGAAGAGGGAGTTTCATTTGACCTACAAGTCAGGGACTAAAAACTTTAATTAACATTTCTTCTTTATTTGTTACTAAGTCAAATACAACAGAGACAAATAACAATTATCAAAAAAAGAAAAAATTCAGAAACTATCCTTTTGAATAAAGTAACTACTTAAGAATTAAAAAATGATTTTTTCTGTTTTTATATCTCTCCAGGCATTTCCTTTGATGATATGCTTCTCAAGTTAGCGAAATAATTCTGTCATCTTTTCACCAAAAGTGTCCATTTTTCATTCGATGCTAATTAAGACTTCATGTATTCTTTCAAGGTTTTTTTCCCTCTTGGCGAGTGCTCCGCCCTCTTGCGGTATCGAAAACAAGGAATAAAATCAACTGCGTAACTTGTATTTGCTTTTAAATATTGTCTTCAATGGATTTGCGGGAATTTCTTTTCATTTTAATTTATTTTTTTCTCTTTTGACTTCTGACTTTGAAACAACTAAATGCGGGAAAACTCAAGTAAAGTTAAGCAGAAAATTATATGGCATTAAGTTAATATAGAATTATTCCACTGTTTAATGGTCATACTTTTAATATTGTGTAAGTATCTTTGTTGTATATGCAAGAATTCCTGATTGCGGAGGAAATTATCCTTGAAAATAAAAAAATCACCTACTTGTTTTATTTACAGACTAATATTTTAATAAGAGTACAACATAAAATTATACACTGGTGTGCAAAACTTAACCAGCAATTTACATCTTAAGTAAATAAGCACATAATTGCAGAAAAAAGTTCTCTTACAGTCAATAGAATGAACACACATTTCAGAAGAAAAGTCATGCGTATGCATGTGTCAGGAACAAAATTTCATAGGTGATGTGAGGATAAGCAAAACGTGTGTGGTCGAATCGTGCAGTTCAAGACTACAGTATGACAATGGACTACAATAAAAGGAAACTGTTAGAACGGCCCAAGAAAATGCCCCAGATACTTTCCTGGAGGTGAAAAGAGCCAAGAATCAGTCAGCAAGCGCCATTTCATAAAGAGTGTGTACGGGAACGGTTTTATTTGCAGGAAGCGGTAGCGGCGAGCAATTGGGTGATAAATGTCACGGTTTGTTTTCTACAGGCACCTTCACAAAGATGTCCTACTCATTGTCCTTCTGATCGGTGAATCTCTTTGAAAGTTGGCAAACTGATCCTCTGCTTAGAGTGGAACAAGGACTGGAGATCTCATCAATGGAGTCGCGCCCTCTTTATATATGAGAACTCCTTCAATTTCACAAGGGATTCTCAATGCCAGTTGAATTGGAGAGAAATAGAAGACATGGTTTCAACCCAGTAACATCATGGAAAGAAACCGTTAAGGTGACCCAGGAGTTTTCATTTGGGGAGGCATTATTCTGAAAGGGAGAACTGAATTACGCTTCCATTTTGAAGCTGAAAACCATTATTGTAAGGAGGCAATTGTTTTCCATGTTAGTCTGTTCTGAGTTGTCACTGTAGTAGACTTCGTTTATATGGACAAATATACAAGCCACACCGGACTTTGGAGCTTATTGGAAAGATATCACTCGAATGGATTGGCCAGCATATTCCTCTGATTTGAATCTCATAGAATGTGTATGGAATGCTTTGAAGAGACTCTTTGTGTCATGATTACATCCTTCGGTGAGCACCAACATTTTAAACAATTGCTGATCGAGGAATTAGTACTCTTTTGTCGAGAAATATTGGAGAATCTAGAGCAGTGTATGGAAAGACAGTGATAAGCAACCATTGCAGTCAAAGGAGGACATATCCCATATGAAGGAGCATCTGCTTGATGCTCTTCCTTTTGGACAAGCAATCCTGTGTAACGGTACTATGAATTCAATAAATATTTTTTTGATTCCAAACAGTATGCACTGTTCTTATTTATAAGCAACTATGTTTTCGTCATCGTTTAAGTACAAAATGCAATCTCTCATTTCTGAATTTTACGTCTCTCAGCTGATTTCTCGTATAGTTATGACAAAAAATACCTATTGCTTACGTTTTACACTCCAGCGGATGTATACCGGTAATCTGCAATAATTAATTTAATATATAATAGCTACTTTAAAATACAATAAATGATATAAAAACCCCATACATCATTTTAACATTCTAATTTTTATTTTGATCTTGAATTGATATGCAAATAGAAAGTCGTAAGTTACGAGGGAATAAGCTTGAAAAAAATATTGTTAAGTTATTTGTTTTAGAAATCAGTGTTTTTATAATTATCTTGCTTAAAAATATATTGAAGAGACAAAGCATTGTGACTACCGTCACAGTTTGACATTGAGTCCAACTAGATACAGCGAGAGGAATCTGATCAAGTGGTATTTGCAATTTATTACGAAGAGTAAGAAACGTCATTTCCTGATTGCAAGAGTGTTTTATAGTAAAGGCTGCTGATCCAAGTGAATTTGACTGAAGGCAGACTGTAAAGCTCTGACGTTTCGAAAGGAGTATCACCAAAACTGCATGTCCATCGACTGCTTGCCTTTATGAGTACTAATGCAAAATGTATGAATGACGGTAGGATGGAGTACCAGGCATCAAAATGATGGATCACTAACAGCAGCAGAGATTTTCAGAAGTTCTCCTCTTCATAGAATAGTTTATGCTGAAGACAGTCGCGCCGTTAACAGCTTAATTCAATGAGAGTCAAAGTAGAAGTGTTTCTAAATACAATAGTCAAAAGTGCTTATGTTTATCCTAAATGACTTGCAAACGGATGAATGGAAAGCGGTGTTCTAATGTTAGGAAGAATTCAATACTTCAAGAAGATGAGTAGCGTCAAAAGTAAGTAAAATATCGTTTTAGTGAGAAGGAACAAATATTGAAAATTTTGAAAAATCTAAGGGTCCTCCTTTCAAATAATTGAGAGTTGAAGAGAGGAGCAGAAGTTTATGGCTGTGTTTCAAAACCTCAAACTTTCAATAATATTTTAAATATTCTGTCAGTAGAAGTTAAGCGCATTAGAGCAAACTGTACAAATCCCTCCTGATTAAAAAGTTATCATCAGAGCAGTTAATATGAGTACAATGTAGTTTACCAGGCACTAATTCATTTTTGTTTATTGATTGGTTTGGAGTCAGTTGCTTCCATTTTGATCATAGCATCAGAGGATCAACTAGAAATAGATACAGTGTTTCTGCATTGTGGATGTATATCCTCAATGTGCCAGTTTGGAATGTTTTGTGTTTCTACTTTTATGAACAGTGAATATGCCCCACTAACAATTTAACATATTCATTAAAATATTCAAAATTTTGTTATTTTAAGAAAATTTATTATTAAATAATATTTTGTGGTATAAAAATAGGAATCTCTGTGGATACTAACTATTTGATTATTGAGCTTAAAGTAGAATCAAGAAATATATGCTAAGCCAATGAACAAAAGATTTTATTCAAAAAAGTCCTTTAGGTGTTTTCATACATGTATGAAGACAACAGTGCATATTCTATAATAATTGGCAGAATTAAAGTTAAAAAACTTAGGTATTTTAAATTTCAAGTATTTTACAATTTTCAGCTTTAGACCATGAGAACCTCGCGCAGAACTGATAAAAATTCAAGGGAAAAAACCGAACATCTACACCTGGATTAATTCGATTAAAAAACGTGGCTATTCAAGCTCATTTGTAATTTATTATGTTTCCCAGTAATTATGAGTTATTAATGAGACTAACTCAATCTGAACTCATAAGTCTCCGTTGCAAAAAACATTGAACAATCGAATGTATTTCTGCAAAATAAACCACATTTTATTTCTCTAGGACATAAAATTCCTGTTTTCGTAAAAATAAGATGAGACCAAAGAAGAGAACACGCCAAGTTGAGTACAGCAATCTGCCCTGAATACAGCAATTAAATGGAACTTCTTTTCGGTTCTGAATAATAATGTCTTCAGTCGAGCGTAATGGAAGAGGGGGGGGGGGGTTAATTAACTAAAATTAATTACTCCTTTTCCTGAGTAAGAAGCTCTCAGGAATTCTTTTCAATTTTGACCAGATGCTGTATTGTTTGCTCACTAGATTAAAATGGCGAATCGACAGTGCACCGAAAGATGCCCAAGAAATTTCGAGTTCAAAAAGTTTTCTTTTCAGCGAAAACTTTTCTTTATAGTCTGAAGAAACAATATCAAAGTCAAGGATTATTACTCATATCGTTTGTATTTGTTCATCTTAGAATTTTTAGATTTAAGCATGAGTTTTTTTTCCTACACTTTATTGATAAGAGTATTGGATAGTTTTATATCGGTCATCGTATAATGGGAGAACATTTGTAGTGAGTACTTAATGTTTAATTTCAAATCTTGGTTAATTATTAATGTTAGTTTGCCATCACTACTTCAATTTAGTATATATTTAAATGTAAAAACAACAAAATATTATAAAATAATCAAATAATTAGCTTAGGATGCATTTCCCAATTCTTAATGATTAGGAACTTACTTATGGTTTCTAAACTTGTATGCAATGCACAATGCTTGTAATCATTATTTTTTTATTATTTTTGTTTAAAAAAAAACACACTCATATTTCTTTCATTTACCATCACTAATATTTTTAAATGCAAATGAAAATATTTGTTTTATAAAAAGAGTTAAAATAATTATTGGATATAATTCAATATTACCCAAAAATTGATAATTAAGAAAACGCAAATAAATTAAATGTATCCTTACTAAAAAAATACAATATATATATATATATATATATATATATATATATATATATATATATATATATATATATATATATATATATATATAAACGATAAAAATTATTTTTCACATTTTAATTATAATATTATTGTAATATTGTAAAGTTTTCTTTTAATAACAAATAAAAGATATTTTCCACCAAATAGAGAAATTTATCCAAATAAAGGAAAATAAAAGATAATTTTCTGAAATAAACTAATGTAGATCAATTTGATAGTTGCATGTTATCAAACATAGGATTTTTTTACTAACCTGCTTTCAATAATTTATTAAAATTTTATATAAGTTAACTTAAAAAACGTGATTGTTCGTCTTTGGAAATTTTGAAACTTTGTTCAATTCGTGAAATAGGGAGTTTCGTAAGTTTTCGTGAATTGATTATTGTACTGAATATAAAATTCATGTTCTAACGAGTTTTGCAATTACCTAATTAAACATGCCTTCTTTCCGTTTAGACCTCGACATCATTTATTCAGGGTGTGTCCACTCTTGATTTGGTTGATTTTGTCAAAACACAATCTTGTGTCGGTTTTAAGCAAGTAGCACTGACTTCAAGAAACAGAAACTATTATTTAAAGATGTTTGGAATCAAAAAAAGGTTTATCAGGAAGAAAACAGAATTTTTTGGGCGATTCTGTGTTCTGCTTTTTAGGGATTTCTTGGAATTTATCCAAATAAGCTTTTTCCGCGGGAAATCTCCCAAACATTGTTGAAATAACCAAAATCAATTGTCTCAGAATAGTTTATCTAAGTTTTTGTTCATCATTTATCGTTCAGAAAAGTAATTGAAATTCAACGTTTTTGTTAAAACCATTTTTGCGATCTGTTGCTTTTTATTCACATTTAATGTAGAAAATGTGTTGTTTTATCAAACTATTATTAAATATGTTTATATTTCAGCCTTTAAAAACCCTGAATTATCATAGTTTTAACAAAAAAGAATCTTTTTAATGTTTTAAAATTTTCCAAGAGAAATTTCATGCTAAATAAGTTAATTATAAAATAATTAGCGGTTTATTGTGTGTTATCTATTTTAAAAAAGTTTATTAAAATTATTTTATAAACGTATCAGTTCAAACGGTATTAAAAACATACGATTTGATAGCATTTTTTAAGCCATTATACCTGTCATTGAGATAACAAATATTTAAACAGTGCTTTGAAAAACAAAAAAAACACTATTTCTTTTTGCCATCTTATCAAATCAACATTTCGTACGACAACACTTAATTTGACGTGGCAATATTTCATGACAATATTTTGTCCGGCATACAGTAAAAAAAAGTTAGAATAACTAGTATTACAAGCATTTTTTTTTCTTTTTGAACACCTTTGAACACACCTTCTAACTGTTTCTAAAATTCTATGGAGAAAGAGTGTAATTGTGATGGTATTTTATTTGTGGCACCATGCGGCTTCATCCTCACTGCAAACGAAGAATAAAAAATATTTAATGTTGCCAAGTTATACTTGCTAAGATCTCTGTATCATGAAACGAATGCTAGCTATGGTATTATGTCAAGTGTAAATAAATTCGTATTCGTGCAAATAAAAAAATCTTATGCAGTATAAGACATCAGTTATTGAACTTGCCGTTGATGATATTCATTATAATGTTAGTATTTTAATTTAAATGTTTCTACAGTCCAAAACAATATTTTCATATTTTGAAGTAAAATTTATATTTAAACTGAGAGAGCATAGTTAATTAGTAAATTTTAATTATTAAGAGCAGAAATATAATATTGATCAATAGTATAATGGACAGATTTATTTTGAATATATCTGGCCTTTAAAAATGTGCTAAATTTAAACTGTACAAGAATATAATTTCCAAAAGCTAAGCTATTATCACACACACCTCAGTATGACTTATCACTTCGCAACAAACTGTGAAAAAGAAAAGTTGGAAGTATTTTTGTATTCCTTGTTTTAGATCCTTGGTTTTTACTCTGAAGGAGAACTCTTGTGAAAGTAATTAATGATTATAACTGATATACTGAAAACGAGGAAACACATAAAATAAATTAAACCTATTTTCTTATAAATAATTTTATGCAGAAAAAGTCTATCATAATGAACAAGAAATTGTGAATGGAACTATTGAAATTCAAAGTCAGGTACTTATTTTCTAAGTTATGATTTTTCGCACACAGATCACACTTCTTATTTCGAAATATACTTTAATCAATCATGTTAATCACAAACATTGTTTTAAAGTAGAAATTAGAATAAAAACACGATATTGCTTACATAGCTTTTTCCTTTTCCCATCATTATCTACTTTACATTTTTTCTGCTCTAATATTTTTCTATTTTAACATCAATTCTTTTAAATTCCAGAAGTTTTTCTTTTCTTAAGTCAATTTTATTGAAAAAGAGAGTTATTCATCTTTTTCAATAAAATTCTCGACTTTTGGAAAATTTTAGTTTTTGGATTCTGATTTAATTTGACGCTGTTAATATCATACCAGGTGAAAGAATGTTTTAAAATAAAAAAATATAAAAATAAAAACGTGCTTATAAATAATTAAACCGTGGTAACTTAGGAGCACTTTTAATTCTCGTGCATAATCTTTTAATAAACTGATAAGATATCAAACACTACAGGTGTCTTCATCCGAAGTGAAAGTTGAAACCACGAATAGCTGAACCAAAAGTCAAGAACGATAGCCTGTCAGCTTCAGGATCTCATTCAACATTAAAAAGTTAACCGATGATTTTTTTTTTGGAAATTGTGAAAAGAAATATGGATGAAACTATTTGTGGAAGGTTGGGATGCAAGTGTGAAGGAAATCTCTGTTTATGAAGGAGAAATAAAAATATTGCGTTTTAATATATTCAACAGGTTGTAAATTGCTTATTCACTTGAAAGCAACAAAAAGTTTGAACAAAATTACAGCTTATACGATGGACCATATAGCCATCTTTGGTTTGTCACTGCAATTAACGGGTAAATTAATAATCAAAGACTGCTTTATAAAGTTTTATCAAGTTTGTGACTCAATTGGCTCTTTAAAGTAAGTTTTGCTTATTTTTGTTTGCAGGACAGAGAATACTTGCGGAAAATCTCTAAAAGCTTTCTGTAAATTCTCGCTTTATTTTAACTGTTACGATTGCAAAGTTATTTCTTTTAAAGTTTTTAAGATAGATATGAAAATTGTAAATACATTGGTGACTATTTTAGGCTGTAAATTTTCAGCCAAATATCAAGGATTCAATGATATCGAAATTTGGTCATAATAATAAAAACCAGAATTTTCATAATCTTAATTTGCTATCCTGTTTTATTATGCATATCTAATAAAAATATGTCATATTTTATTTATAATCAAAGATACTTTAAAAAAAATTTTTTTCGCATTTTTTTCTAGCTATCTGTCCATTATTTTAATTTTCGTAATTTCCTTCAACAAATTTTCATTTTTCATGCAAAAATTTACTTTGTCAGGTCACAATGAAAAAATTCATTGGATATTTGTTTATTACAAATAGAATTACTGTATTTATCGTACTGGGGAAATATCTAACAAATATATGTACACAATTGAATCCCAAAATCAACAAAACCCAGTGAATTACATTTCCCTCAAGAAACTTAAAAGTATAGAGCAAGGCGTTGATGGATGAAGTAGAGAAAAAGCATTCCTTTTTTCAAGTTTCTAAATATAATCAATCAATCTCTTACAGAACAGATTTTTAGCTTCATCTTTCACTGATGGCTTGCAAAATTCGATCTTTTATCATTCAAATCACCAGCATATGCCTACAATGGAAAGAAAGGAATCTAGTGCTTTATTTTTGCTATTTTTGGAGATCGTATTGGAAAATAAAATTCGAAACGGCCGGCAGCCATTCCATCTATTTGACTTGACTTTATTTGGAGCGACTCCAGCATTATGTCTCTAGCAGAATCAAATTACTTCTGAACGGCGATTCTCCTTCCGGGCCATTTTCGAGATCTGTGTCCTCAAAAAGAGGAAGAATTAGGCGTCAAATAAAGAAAAACTGGCTGTAAAAATAAGCGCCTGCAAGCCATTTTGGCGACCGATTTTCGTCATTGTGTCCAACTAGACCATTCCTTGTCAACAATGTCCACGACCACAATAAATCAATAAAGGTCAAATGGTTTATCTATAATTCCGTCAGTTCTTTTCCTTTTTTTGTAAAGGGGAAGAAAAAAACAATTGTGATTTTTAACAAATAAGAAACAAAAAAAGAAAAAAAAATCGTAATTTTTGGAAATGTCTTTCGAGATATGTTTTTCGGAACATTCTTTTAAAGCTCTGTAAACAAAGAAACCCTGAAAAAACTCCAGTATTAAGAAATTACGTACGAGTTATAAATGTTATGAGTTCACAAGATTCTTTATTGAAAATATGCGGCAAAATATTCTGAAAGTAATATATAAACTCCAAAAATAGATACTATTAAATAACTAAATTATGTATCTTGAAAATTATTTTTAACAAAGTTTTTTTTCACTAAATTTATCGAAGTTAGTCAAAAGAATCACTTTTCTGAAAACAAATGCTTTTCTAAGGTGGTGTAGTTAAAAGTTTTTATTTTTTGGCAAAACAAAGAAAAAGTGCACTATTGATCATAGTACTTTAATGCAGCAGATTTTTTATTTTATGAATTCCTCATGATTATTATGATACTTTTGCAAATCGAAAGTTCTTAAAATATAAAAATAAGAGTTTGATCGTAACCCCTATTTCTCATATCAAACCTCTCTCTCTCTACCTAAATTACTATTAGAAATTTTATTTCGTATGCACTATATAAGAAGTAGACATGCAAACTGACACATGTTTCTTGTATATACAAACCTATATAAAATTCATAATTAATAACTGTGTTTTTTCATTTTCGATAGTAAATTTTTAGAAACATATTAATCATAAAGTAGTTACTTCTTTTGTTCCAGTTGACATCATGATTTCGTCACTTTATTACAACTCGCATTGGTTTACAATATCCATGACGTCAGATAACATTTCATCTGTTCTTTTTTGATAACACACACACATACACACACACACATACATACACACACAACATACATACACACACAACATACATACACACATACACACAACATACATACACACACAACATACATACACACATACACACAACATACATACACACATACACACAACATACATACACACATACACACACAACATACATACACACACAACACACATACACACATACACACTCATACATACACACACATACATACACACACAACATACATACACACATACACACTCATACATACACACATACACACTCATACATACACACACATACATACACACATACATACACACACACATACACACACACATACACACACATACACACACATACACACATACATACACACACATACACACATACATACACACACATACATACACACACATACATACACACACATACATACACACACATACATACACACACATACATACACACACATACATACACACACATACATACACACACATACATACACACACATAATATCGCATTCCTTTAAAATAATTTAAAACATTAAAAACCGTAAAAAAAAATTCATTTACAATTTTATTTAATTTGATTGGAGAAAATTTGTTCTCTCGTATTTTTTTAGAAATTTAAGTCCAAAATATGCAAAATATATTATAAATATAAAACAATATAATTTAACCAAATTATAGATTTCCGCATAAAGTAGAAAAGCAACAAGTTACTTAATAATAATTCAGTCTTAATTAGCCATACACATATTAAATAAAATGCTAAAAATAAATTTTAAACATAAATATATCATTTAAAATTTGTATAATCAATATTGCTGTAGAGATAAAAACTATAAAATGTCCAAGACATACAAATCTAATTAATTTTCTACTTGATATTTATATATGATTTCATTATTTCTCTTTTTATAATATTCACATCAACAGTCTGGCAATTGTATTTAATTTCTGCATTTCCCAGGATACTTCACGGTATTGAGGAAAGAAATTAAATTTTTCGCTATTCTTTCACTTAAAATTTTGCTCTATTTTTTCATGTTTTTATTGTATGCTTTAAGCAGACAAGAAATAAGGAAAAAAAAACATTCATCAAGTTTCAAATAGGGATTAAAAATTAAAAGTTTCAGCATATCAAAATGTTTCATAAGAAAATGGGAAATAAATTTTCTATTTGCCATATACTATAATTTCGTTAAATTTAGAATTGCCTGTAAAAAGTTACATTAGATTTAAATATTAATTATATGAAATTAAGGATGAAAGTTTGGTGTAAAATTAATTATTCTTAAATTTTATTATTAGATAATGATCAGAATAATCCATTAATATGATCTACATGATAGGTAAAATGATTAAAATTTACAAGATAATGATTTTCTATTTTATTTTCTAAGAGAGTCAAAAGCTGTTCACTTTAAAATTAAAATTATTGAATATAAAACTGTCTAAAATAGATTTCATTTGTGAGATTTTCATTCACAAATATCTTTTCTATTTATAAATTAATCTAAACACATTATAACATTTAGGCTTATTTTTTAAATAAAAAAATAAACAAAGTTAAATTATGAGATGATTCTAAAAATACAATTTAGAGTCGAAAATTTGTTAATTATTTTAAAAACATAAAAATGATACTATTTTTATCTCAAAACTATAGGAATTGCAGATAATTAACTCCATACACGTGTAATATTATTTGGTAAAAACGATTACATTTGTCTTATAGATGAAAAGAGCGAATGTATGTAAAAAATAAATAAAATGCCATATTTGGTACAATATTCTTTTGCTCTTTGTTAAATGAAAATTTCTAAATATTTTTTGCTTAATACTTTTAATATTAAAAAAACTGTTAAAAAACTCATTTAAAAATATTAAAAAACTCATTTTGCATCATTCATCACGATAAAATTCCTTAAGCGTTCAAGATAATTTGAATATTAAAACACTCCTTCTCACTGGAAAATTAGGCGTGGAAATACAACGTCACAAGTGACATCATTTAACTTCTCGACCATACGACTTAATACTACATGCGTCCACCCGCAAACAAAAATTTCTCGGTTGAGAATGTACGCAATTTCTTTTTTCCCTTGAGACGATTGTTTGAATAATATGATCCTAAAAGTCGCCAAATATTTTTGTCATTTTCTTGCCAAAGCTGCCAATTTTCCATTCCTTGCTAATTAAGATTTCCTGCATCCTCACACATACATGCATTTTCCTTTTATCATTCTTCTCTCATTTTATCTCTAATGAAAAAAAAAAAATCAATGTTTTCTTTTGTGGACTGATTGGGAAGAAGGTTACATAAAGCTTTGATATTCTAATTAGTTTATTTTCCTGTTAGAATTCAGGATTAGAAATGATTAATTAAATTGGTACGATAAAAAATATTATGTTGAGTTTACGTGATTTGTGACTATTATTTTATATTTAACCTCCTTTTTGCTTGATGTATTTTTACACCTTAAAAGATTGTTTAATTTCCCTTCAAGCTGAATAATGAAGTTTAAATTCATTATTATCTTTACAGTTATCGTGTTTGAAAATTTATCATACTAATTACAGCAAAACTTATTTTAATTCAAAATAAATTAATTTACATTTCATTAATTTTAATGAGATTATGACGAGTAATATTTAAAAACTTTAAAAAGACGATTTATTTACGCAATATTAAATTCCATGTATTCTTGTTATTCTTAAAAGTCGATGTGGAAACTCTGAAACTATTGGTTATTGGAATAAAAGTATAACCAACATATGTTAGACATCTCTAATTTTATAAAATGAGGTTGAATATAATAAACACATACCTATGCCAGGCATACTTTAATGAATACATAGCAGAACCGTATTAATTGAATAAAAAAATAATTTGTTAAGTTCTATTACTATGTTGAACTTTATCTAAAATCAGATTAAGACAGATTTAATTTTAAAAAATTGTAGCAAATGCCCTTTCGTTATGTTGTCGCTTTTTTCGATTGTATTTATTTCATTATTAAAAAATTTAAATTTTCCTTGCTGATTTAAACTAACCATAAAGTGGATGTTTTGTCTTTGACTTTTTCATTTTGTTTTTTCTTTTGTTCTATTGTCAACCTGTACAATTTTGGAAGCAATAATGCTAAAGATTTGGAAACTAATTATCTAGAGCTTCATCTAATTGTAATAATTTTGAAAACTTTAAAAATCGGAAAAATTATAATTAAAAAATACTTCTGTTTTACTGGTAATCATGACTGCATTTTTTTTCATTGCTGATGACACTCAGACATTCGATAGTGAACTTCACCTCCTTCTGCCTCTAGAAGATATGTATTTAAAGGCAGGCAGCAAATTCGTGGACATGTTCTATTGATGACGCCGTATTAATACCATGTAATGTAAATGAAACGTTATATAAAGTCAGGGATATTTTAAACCAATGAAAATTATAATGAAGTGGTGTAATCATGATCAACTGGAATGAAAGAAACAACCACTTTATAAGTAATAATCGCTTCAAAAATGTAGCTTTGATCACAGATAATACTCGTACTTATTAGATTATCGGTTGAAAATCTTACTTGGATATAATAATTATATTTAATTTAAAATGCAGAAGACGATAAATGTAGGCATAGAGACATTACCTTTTTATGCATACACAGTAGATGTATACCAGCTAGATTTTGAATCGATATAACTTGGACCATAGATTATATCGATTAGTTAATGGGTTTGAAGATGTCAGCATATAATAAATCTTAATAACTTTAAATTGCATGTAAATTTTTAACCTCCTTATACGGATATGATCATCTTTTATACAAATACATGTTTATTAATTATGTATTAAAGATATAACTTGAATCATAGATTATATATAGATTAGTTTGTGATTAAAATATCTTTAGTTTGTAATTAATGTCTTTCATTTTAATTTAAAAGTAAAATTAGTTTCATTTAAATAATTTAGCATCAAATACTTTGTGTTAATACATTATTATAAGTCGAAATGTATAAAAATGTATGTTAGATTTTATATTTTTAAGAAATTTCCTATTTTATAATTTTTTATAGAAATTTATAATTACAACAATTATTTCATAACTATGATCAATTATTGTGTGTTTTCGTATTTTCTTTGATAATAGAAATGGGTATCGAGTTCCCTTCCGCAGAAACCATTATGAATAATATTTTCTGCAGTACATTAAAATAATGTGCAAATGAATTGGATACAGCAGTTAATGATGAACAAAACACCATAAATCGGGTCGAAAAACTAACGCAATGAAACCGAAAATGTGCTTCGCGTAATTAATTCAATTCCGACTCATCTCTTAACTTCTCCGCTTCCTATTATGCAAGTCTAATCAGATTACATCTCTCACTCAGGGTTATTCTGTTCTGCAAAAAGAAGTTGAATGGGCTTCTGCACCATAAGTGACAGTTTTCTTTCTTAGGGACATAAGACTAATGTTTCGCTTGGATTAGACATTCCCAAGGAATTTCCGAAATAAAACCTTGACTAACAACAATCATGTCAAACCTTTTTGAGACTTGGAGTAAAAAATGACTTCAGCCAGACATAATGGAGAAGACGAAGTTAATTAGATAAAATTAATTGCCTCTCTCTCTTTCAGCAGGAATAAAGCTCTCAGAAACTGCATTTCTTTTCAATATTTGTCAGATGCTGCGATGTTTATTTTGCGGATTAAGTTACTTTTAAATCTCTCAGCCCCAGATCCTAATTGTATAGGTTTTATTTTAAGATTGTCACCAAGTTTTTGTTCATAGACTATGATCTCATTTGTCTTGTTTCTACTTGACAAAATTCCTCGAAAAAGTAAACAAATCAACAACTGTAAGCATAACGAAAATTGTTCTAGCTTTATTTTATTTTCAAGAATGAAGTAGAATTTTCTCATGGATTGCTTACCGCAACGATTACCTTCAAAAATATCATTCAGAATAAAAAATGTTTTAAAAGTTAAAACAGAAATAGTGCTATCAGTCATCATTTAGATGCTCAGCATGAAGTAAGAATTCAGAGTTCTCCTAACACAGATATAAATTTGGAAAAATTAAAAAAAAATTGTTATATTTGATTTATATTAATAGTATATAATGTAAAATTATTTAATAAAATATGAAAGTATTAAATATTTTTGTTATAAAGTATATATTACTGAATTGAAATTATGTCAAACTATTCCTTTTTTGAACTTATAAATTACGCAATTTAAAATGTGGTACTAGACCCATATTCTAATTATTCATTTACTTTTTTATTTTTACTTTGGTATACTTAAAAGCAAAAAAATCCCTTATTTTTCACATTTAAAAATATTATTAAGACATTATGTAGAATGGTTATTATTCATTTTAATATGCATTTTTATGGGATTTTCATATTCGTGTAGTGGAACTGTATTAAAACTGTAAGAAATATATTGCATGTCATTTCTAATGCTTTATTTGCTTTTCCCCCCTCCACTATTACAAATCTCGGACGTGCGTGGCTTCAGCTTGACTTTCTTTAGGCGGAAAACTTCTAAAACGGAAGTGAAGTTTGAACCATTCACATCCTTCCAATGTTCAACACGGCAGATCATATAATCAGCGCAGATGGCAACGTTTTCTAATTGGACACACTTCTGACTTTAAATATTTTATACCATTAGGTAATTAGTTCCGATGATTTTGATGTACCGTTTCACATCAACTCTAAAATACATCGAAACCCCATGGCTCAGTGGTAGGGCTTCGCTGTGCCAATGTGCAGATCCAATGTTCGATCTTCGGGTTGGGCAAGGTCGACTGAGCCTTTCATCTCTTCAATCGGCCTGTAAAACTGAGTTTCAAGCATGTTTGGGGAATAAACACTGGGTGTTTCGAGTTAGAATAACCACCTAACAGGAACATATGTTTCGCACCCTGGGGCACTGGGTCAAGAAAACAAATATGGGCACTGTATTCCTTGCCCCACATATGGACTATTGTGCCACAGGTTTAGATCTTTACTTTTATTGCTATTTAAATCGCAAAATATTTAAATATACTGCTTTCATTACTCATTAAGACAGATTGGTTATTAAATGTTAGAAGCTATAAGCTTCAAAATTCGATAAATCATTTAAAATCACACACAAACAAAATAAATTACATATAAAAAAATAAATAATGTTGTATTAATGTAATTGCACAGAAAACATAGCTGTGGTTCCAGCAAATACCTTATTTTTTAACTTAACCAGCGCTTAATGAATTATGTGCTGAATATGAATGTTAATTGCAGATTAATTATATAATTTGAGAATTGAAAAAAAATTTCAGCACTGTAAATTAACCCCTTAGTTAGTTTACTCATTATTTAGATGATCAGCAGAATAATTGATTTCTGCAATTTATCAGTTGCAACACACACCCTTGTGATACACTGTTGCTTTGTAGATTTGCGTATTACAATCTTGATAAAGCTATCTTCATTAATTTAAACGCGTTACCAGTGGCGTAGTGAGCACAATTGGTGCCCGGGTACCATACCAATTTTGGCGCCCCATCTCAAATAATAGTAATATAATATATAGAATAAACATGTAATAAGAGTATAATGCAAATAACAACATCAAAGTATCTACTTTAAAATTATCTTAAATATAGATAATTTTAAAAGCTCATGTTGTACTTTTAAATTTGAGATAAAAAAATCTTAACTAGAATAGGATTCGGAAATGCATCAGTAGAAATCAAATTTACGGAAATTTAGAATTAGTCAAAGAGATTGTGTTAGAAAATCATTTTTCTGAGATTCAATGATATTAGCCATGTTTTTCGAGACAGAGAGCAAATTTGATAAGTCCAAATGTAAAAAATCTGCAAATTGTAATTCTAAGTATTATAGCTATCTAATGTATGCAAATAAGCAAATTTAAAGCAAATAAAAATAAATTCTTTTTTAGAATATGTTTTTAATTTGTTTTGACACGTGGAAGTGTTTTTTATTAATTCTGATAATCTAAATTGTTCTCCTTTTCCAGATTTTTTAATTAACAAAATATAAAAGGAATCTATAATAACTAATTAATATTCAATTTAAAGATCTGTATTGCTTAAATAAAATTAATTATTTACTGAAATAATAATCTAGACTTTAATTTACTTTTAGTAACTTTGATCATTTTGTATTTTTGAATATTATTTTCGTCATAATTTATGTACGTCGTCACGAACTTATACTATTATCTAATGTATTGGTCTTATAATATCTACTAAAATGAAAGTACAAAAAAATCACAATTATTTTAATTTTTAAACTGAGGGATTATTGTATGCTTTATTCTAAGTCATCATGATGTTTTTCAAACTCTTCTGGGCGAATTATTTAATATAGCTTAAAAATACTTATTCTTTGAAATTAAAATATAATTTTTCTACAAAGTAATCGGGATTTATGACATTTACCATCACGCATTAGGGATTATACATATATTTACAGGATTATCCATATATTTCAATAATTTATAATATTTACCGAGTTTTGTGGGGATTATGTATAATTATTTTGTTATTATAAATAATTGTCGGATAAATCACTTTTACCGTAACACTATGTTATGATTTTACTCTGAGAACATTTCTCCCTGAAAATTTTAAACTTATTTTTAATGTTTAATAAGACTCTTATGATTTTAATATATATTTCTTAATTAAAATAAGAGCTAATTCTTATTAAAAAAAGAAAGAGAAAGAAGAAATACAGATCTTTTATTTTCTCTGAGGCTATATACAAGAATTTCTTCCAGAAGTTTTAAATCTTAATAACATCTTTTAGTTACGTTTTATATTCCTTATTTTTCTGTTACATTTAAAAATTTTTAATAAATGAAAAAGATATAAAAATCAATTTGATTAGCAATTTGCATTTGATTCTTTTAACATTTATAGTTTTTTCACCCTTGTCGGATCCCATCTTTGCTGGATGAGGACGGGACTCAAGTGAAGTTAATTTAATCATCAAGTGAAAAAATTTAATATCAAAATCATAAGATTTTTTTATGCAAAATTAATTGTTTATAATGAGTATTATTCTTTAAAATGAAGTTTTCTACAGATTCACTATACCATCCAGACTTAGCTTCACTGAAGCCCTAAGAGGTATTGAAAATGTATATATAATAATATATTTAAATACCTATTATATTTTTCTCGTATTTTATTGAACACAGCCTTGCTAGTTTAAGAAACTTATGATTTAGGAGCTCCGCAGAAGAATAAACTCTGAGATATACTTTATTTACCAGACAAAATTCTTGGCACTATAATTGAAACAAATCATATAACCAATAATGAGAATCAATATTTTTGCAAGCTATTATCCTGATTAAAAACTTAAATAATCTAGAAATATATTTTCTCATATTTATTGTAAGACAAAACAATACACACAAACATAAAATTCGACTAAAAATTACAGGAGCAATCTAAAAGTGCTCCTTTGAGAGGGTAAATACTAAGACAAGTGAGTAAGACCTATTTACAGATTCAAAAGGCAGCAGCAGTGGCTCCGCCTTCAAGAAAATAGTTCTTAACAATAATTCCATTCTCATTCACCTGACTATTTGAAATTTCAGTGATTAGAATATGCTGTAACTTATATATTTATAATAATAATTGTAATTATAAAAATAAATTATTAAAATATGAGAAATGAAATACTTTACACACATCCATTCATTTTATTTGAAATGAAATTTTTTTTGTATGTTTTATACCTTTCTCATTGATTATTAAAAAAATGCAAATTTTAAGAACCTTTACAGAAAAATTTTTCACTTGTGCTTTACTTATAGTTTGAAAAGTTTTTATTAATAATATTTAAATTTTATAAAATTTTCTTTTTAGAGAGTGATTTTTTTTAATTTTATTTTAGTCAAAATGAGATTAAAATTTCACATTTTTCATTTATAAGAGAAAATATTGTTTATTAAATAAAATGTTTTATAATAACTATAAAAAATTAATATCAAGTCAAATAATATTTTAGAACATCAAAATTTCTATAAAATTTTTTTTAATTCCTAAATGATAAATAACATCATACGAGTTCCTAATGATGTATTTGTCAGTCAATGCAATATTCATTAGATATCTTATTTAATTTATTTTGAGTAGAAAAGAATTGTTTCATCAATGTTACAATTTTTCATAGGTTTTCCACCTTAGACACACCTTGTAAAAAATTAGAATTCGTAAGAACATGAATCTTGCAGCATTCACTACGTCAAACTAGTTACAGATTACATCTTGAGCTTACCTTTTTGGAATCTCCCTAAATTATTGATTCGTAAATCAAGAGATATAACATCAGCACATATTATTTGGTTAATAAGTTGATACTAAAAACATCTCAAATGCATGAAAAGAAAATTAACCAACATAATATATATTTCAGAATTTTTATCCAAAAACAAATTAACATATTTCTTCTATTACATGTACAAGATTTCCTTTACAAAATACTGATAGAGCACCACAAATCTTGAGCAAAGTATAAAAAACTGTGAGAAAAGATAATGGAAAACGCGATTAAGAGAACACACTTTTTAATACGAACTAAACTATACTAACTTATTAATATGGAAATATAAAAATAAGAAAATTTTCATTTATGCAAGCTCTTCAACAGGAGAAAATAATTATTGAAGTACATTTCTCCGAATAAAACTGATATTTCAATTAAAAAGAAATAGACTTCTTCTGAAAAATATTTTCGTAATTACTATTTGGCGCCCCTCTTAAAGCGACGCTCGGGGCACAATAGACCCCCTTGCAACCCCTTCAATACGCTACTGCGCGTTACAAAAAATTTGCATAACACTTTGGGCTTGATATTTTAATATTTCAAACGAATATCTTAGTTGACATAGTATCAGTTCGTTGCTCTTTGTACTATGGTACGGAAAATTAAAAAAATCTCAGAAATTTGTAGGAGCAGTTTAAAAAAAAAACTTGAAGCTAATCATTTCACTGCCGGGAAGCAGCTTCAGAGACACGAAATAGCTTTTCCTTGAATAGTTTGTGTCTGAATCAAAAGCTTACAATAAGCTTTCCCCTAATGGATGGCCCGGTATCAAGCCGAAGTGATAAAACAAAGACTGATGTTTCCTTAAATGCAAGCCACAACAACATTTATTTTCTTCATTTTAGCTTAGTAAGGACAGTGTTTTCTACTTTCTTGGTTCCGTCCTGTCTTCATAGAATCTCTGGAAATTATCCAAGTAAAGTCTTTTTTTAAACAGAAAAGTTTCAAAAACGGCTGCGACAACCGAAACTTATCATTTTAAAATTGACATAGGACTATTCGTTTCTGGTTATTGTTCTCTTGTTTTGAAGAATTATCATCAGTCATTCCATTTTCAATTTAAAAGCATAAAGAAATACTTAAATATATGTCTATTTTTCCTAAAAGTTAATTTTTATTTTTACTTTCAAAGTTATTGTTGCATTTAAGCTGAAAAAATATGTTCTATTCATACTTTGATGATTTTTTACGAATTATTCATTTTTTAATTATTCTTCACTTTCTTAATTAGTATTTAAAAGCTAGTATAAACTCTCATTATTTTTAGGAAAACTTTAAGGTAGCAAGCTTAAAAGTGAATTATGCGTACTCATTATGTGTATAAGCAAAGACTTAAGCTTAGATTTATGTTAAAAAGAATATAATTTTAACTTTGACAGCGAGCAAGGACAATGTGCTTAGGATGGTCTACAGCATCTTTTTAAAATTCTCAAGGGCTCAAGCTTTGAAGCTTAAAACTTCATGATATTATTCCACTAAAATTACCGTCTCTTAATAATTTAATAATTTGCATGAGAATTGCTATAGTTTTGCCTTTTAAGAATTAAAATGAATTTTTAGTGTTAAATTTACGCTTCAAGTAAGATACGAAATAAGACAAAAAAAAAAAAAAAAAAAAAAAAAAATATAGTCTTGCAAAATAGCAGGTGGTGAAAACTAGGTACATTTTATTTGTTACATATTTTTTGCTAGAAAGTAATTACTAAATAGTATTGCTTAAATTAAGAATTTTTGAATAAAGAATGACAAAGTAAGAGAAAAATGCAGAGTTTTTCTTTTTGTAACTGTAGTTTGCAACCTATCGGTTTAAAGACAACTGCATTTTCTTTTTATTTGTTTTGATTTCAATGGGAACTTTTATGAATAAAAGTAGGAACTTGTATTACTGCTCCTATGAATTTCTGAGCTGTAGTGGAATTTAAAAGATTTCGAGAACTTTGTAGACATATGTACTTTGAGAATAATAAAATCTTATTAATTTTGTTTTGTCAAATTTGTTCTATATACATTAGGCACATTTTTTACTAACCTGTAATTTACGAACATTCATGGTTTTAAAAGGAGTGGATTTCTGACAGAATCCCATAGATGCACTTTCAATTTTTATTTACTCACAAAAATTGGGAACAATCTCTTTTTGCGTATTCATTTTCAATCCTGTTTCCTTTGCCTATACTTTTACTGTCGATTAAAAAAAAGAGTTTAATTCTATTGTTCAGAAAATTGGTTCTATGTTTTATTAAAGAATCTCAAAGTGTTCGATTTGTAGATTGCTAACTACTTTGCGATTTTGAAATGCTGGATTTCTGCGAGCAATTGATGTGAAATTTCTCCCGCCTAACTGAACTCCGGTCTCACAGACCATGCGTCAGTGCAAATATCGTAAGGTTCATTCGTAATGGCGATGTGGCTTGGAATTGTCTTATGAAATTGATGTTGCAACACTTATCGATCTATACTTGGAATGATTTGCAGAAATAAATTTCCTACCAAAGCCTGAAATAATAGGTCATTTTAAACTTCAGGCTTTTATTTAAGAAAGCTTTATTTTAAGAAACCAATTTACTTTTTTTTTTTTTTTTTTTTTTTTTTTTTTAGGAAACTCTAAAACTAAGGAAAATAAATTATATTTTCTCTGGTTTTTCATCTATAAAACGAAAGTAAGAATTGTTTTAGGTTATAAAAATATATGACATTTTTCATATATTTTTATATCGTATACTAAATAATATTTTTGTAGTACTTTATAAAATGAAAGTATTATGACAGCTGAAAAAATAAGCGAAAACCAATCAATCCCTCGATCGTTATCGATATAATTCAAACATATCTAGAAGTATACTTTTAAAAAATATTTCAACAAATGTATTCTATGAATACATAACCTGTGGAAAGTTTCTATTATTATGGATATACATTTATAAATACTCTAATTGAGTTCTAAATAGATGAATTCTTTTAAAAGGAAAATAAGTGATTATTGCTTCAATTTGAAATTCTTTCTTTTATCATTAAATTATATTAAATAAAAAATTAATGTTAAATAACTGAGAGAAATATATTATTGTTATTAAACACAATGATTTACAATCTAAATAATTTTCATTTTGGTGAAATCCACTGTTATGAAAGTTAATTTTTTCAAGTAACCTCATTTAGGCGCATACTAAATAAATGAATTAAAAATTAAATTAAGTTGTATATTCTTAGTTACACTACACATTGAACCAAACATCGTTCGAAAAAAAATATATCAAAATTTGTTTATGATTATATAGAGCAAAATTGAAAAATCGATTCTTTATTTAAAAACGCAGAAATTGTTTGGTTTTGAACTAAATAAATAAATAAATAAATAAAAAAACTTTATCCTCTAAATCCACAGCTATAGTTCAACAAGAATAAAATTTGTGTTATAGTTGAATTTCTTATAATAATGTTATTCAATTTGTGCACTTCAATTTTCACCACCTTCTTAATTCCATTGCAAAATAATTCCTCTGAAATCGATTTTCTATTTTTCTCATTCCTCGAGATACATTACAATACCCATTAGAGGAAATTAAGTAACGTTTTTTTTGTTTTTAAATAACTTTATTTAGGCACGTAATAGTTAAATTAATTAAAAATTAAAATTAAATAAGATTGTTTTCATCTTCACAACATATTCCGCCGAGCATCGTTTAAAAAATATTGATGAAAATTGAGCAAAATCGAAAGCAACAGAACAAAAATTGAAAAACTGAACTTTGGTTTAATAATGCAAAACTCGTTAGTTATGATTTTTTATTCTCTAAATCTATAGTTATAGTTTAACGAAAATAAATAAATGAATAAAAATTGGGTAAGATTAAAATTTTATAGTAATATGCTTATTTATAAGTAATACTTCAGCTCTGCCCACCTGTGTACTGCCATTGTAAAATAATTCTTTACAAAATGATATTCCATTTCTTACATTTCCCGATATACATTGCGGTATTCATTAAAGGAAATAAAAGAACTTTTCTTTCTTATCGTTTTGGTCACGTGTTTCGTAATGCTACCTCCGAACAGCAGAAACGTGCCGCTTTCGATAAAAAGAACTTTCTATGCTTTCCGATAGAAAAATAAAAATTGATGGTAAGATAAAGGGGGAAAAAAGAAAGATTCGTGTAAGTATAACATTTCGTCCTGAACTCGAGAATTAATCTAATAATCGAATTTGATTTTTTTACACCCTTTCCCAATTTTCAATGATCAAAGAAAAAGGTAACGAGATATCCATACATAATGATTCTAATATTGAATAAAAAAGTAGTCTTTTTTACGAACTTCTAATCTCTTAAATTTAATTTTAACGACGAATAAAAATATTTTCGATAAACTCGATGAAAATTAAAAGTAACCTCGCACACATTAAAATGAAATTAATCAAAAAAGAACATTTTAAGGAATGTAATGTTTCCTTAAAACTTATTTTTCATTCGAAAACTAAAGTTTCTGTTAAAAGATTTTATAATTCACGCATATGTCACTTTAGTAATAATAAGAAACACAATTTTAATGAATAATTGAATAATGTATATACATACATACATATATATATATATATATATATATATTATATATATATATATATATATATATATATATATATATAGCTCATTTGATTATTAATAAAATTTGATTGTCATTATTAACAAATAAATGAATGGGAAGAAACGTCCAGAGTTATTTCCCTTCTATGTAGAGAAAATAATCTGTTGTAAAATGAAAAAGATATATATTTTCATTATGATTCAAACTTTTTACCTCGTTATAAAATTTAACCAAATATACCTCGTTATTAAATTAAAAAATATACTTCGTTATAAAATTTTTGTTATCACATATAATATGTCGATTCTATAATAAAGAATAAAATATATAGATATTTATAGTAAACATATTTTCACACACACACACATATTCAAATGTTTGCTAGTTTTAGTTATCTTTTTGAGACATTAAGTCAGTGATTATCAATATTGTTTTGGTCGAAGCACATTTTTAATGATTTCAAAATTTACAGACACAAAAAGGAAAAAGATAAGCTTAAAAGTTGTTTTCTTGCCTAGAAGATATTGTATAAAATAATTTCTAATTACAATGTTGAATGTAAAATAAAATAATATTACTACAAAAATAAAAATACGTTTATTTCTTTATTCGTAATAAAAAAGAGCATGTTTTTTGTATTGTATACTTTTATGAAATTTGGCGGCACACAAAAGTGCCGAGGCACAGTGACTGAGAATCAGGCATTAAGTAAGCGGTCTCACACTCTCTTTTAAAATTTTTTCATAAGTTAGTTTAATTTTTTTTAGTTCATTGAATAAGTTTATTTCATTTCATTAACATTTCATTTGTATTATTTCTTTTATGATTTAGAAATAAGAGTAGTTCGGAGATGAAATCGCAATATATCAACAAATTATTTTCTTCCAAATTTGAAATATCTGTTCCTTAATGTAAATTTTGTTATGGTTTTAAAAATTTACTTTTCTGCAATCTTCTGTATTTATAATCAACAGTAGTTTACCATGGATAGTGTAAGCATATTTATAATTTGTTTCCTACAAAATAACCTCAAATGATTGGCCATGATTTGGGCTATTTCTATGAGATCAAGTTTTTCATGAAGAGTTTCTGATTTATCAGAAGATGCTCCATAAGGTACTCATGAATTCATTCCAGAAAATAAGTCTTGTCTTCATAATTTGAAAATAAAAACAAAGCAGGAGGTCCCCTGATTTTGCTTGCCGACCTTGGAAGTTTTATTTCACATGGAGAACATTGCAACCACGACTTACTTTACGTACTTCAGCAGCTATTAGTAAACTCGAAGGGATTAAACCTAGCCAGGTTTCGAACATACCACGATCAAACCATGATCACGACTGAATAAACCACGAGAAGAAGCTTAAGATTCTGTCCTTCTCTATCTTCAATAGATGATAAAAATCATAGTGTGACTGAACTATACACATCCTTCAATCAAAAAACAAGAATGAATCCCGACTCTGTTACGATACAAAAAATTTACAACAAGACAACATCTATAAGAAGCGTATTTTAAGAAATAACTTTCAAATTTTATCTTGTCTTAACTGAGAACTCGACAAATATTTTGCATTATGTTTCTTTGTTAATAAGGCAATTTTAATGTTGAAAAATGTATTGAAGTTAAGAGTTGAACAGCGAAAAGGAAACTGGCATAACTTACAATATTCATCTAACTTTGTTTAGTTTGTAACGCTAGGAAATTATCTTTTACTCTCAATCCAAACTTTTTCAGAAGTGAATAAAGGAAAGGAAAGTGAAATAATATGGGACTTATCAGATCTTTGCAACAGTTAGGTGCTAACGCTTTCACTGCCATATTTTAAGTAATTATAATTCGTTGATCATTTATGGTCTGTTTTTCAAGATATGCATCTATTCAAAATGTCAAATTGGATTTTATTGTGTGCTTCATGAGAATACATAAATTTTTTATATGCATTGTCAACATTCCCTGCATTCAATAGTTAATTTGTGGATTAAACATCATGATCATGCAGGTTCAAAAAGTAAAATGTCCGATTATGTTTGCAGGCAGAAAACAGGAACACCCTTTCCTTCATTAAGTGTATCGAATTGTACCGTAACTTTCCATTGAAAAATAGTCAGTCCACAAACGGACAGATGTTTTTGAGTCATTTTCATATTTTATTTGTCTTGATATCTTCTTAGGTAGTTAAGCAGTTGCATGGATAATGAAAACTTATCATCTGCAGTTAGCCCACATGTCTTGTCAGTCCACCAACTGATTGTAATCCTCATTCTCATTTCCGTCAGTATCACGAGATGACCTTTCTTTCCTTATTTCTCGTGCCCGTGATACTTCCACGATAGATTAATATTAATTTTCTCATGTTACACACCTAATGGCAAAACTGTACTATTTTTAATGTAATTGGAGATTGCTAATTTATTTTATGCTAGATGTCATCACTACTCAATTTTTTTTAATAAAAAAAAATACACACATTTGAGAGCCTTTTCTTGAAAATTATGCAATCGTTAAAAGTCAATGTGCATCCATGAGTAATTCAGTTCTACTCTGCCAAGATGAGCCTTTACTTAAACATGACGTAATCATTTCAATCAATTCTGAAGAATTGATGACGAGACATTTTTGTCAGAACGACAATAAACTAATTTATAAGAATAGTAAGCATATATTTATCATTGTTAATTGCTTCATGGAAAATTGATTCTGCTTAAATCGCTAATTCATTTACAGGGACTTAGTTCCTATTAATCTAAAAGTTTTCATATTAAACTATTCAAGAGATCCTTCCTTATTTTGCAAATTCTGAGCGTAATTGAACTAAGTAAGAATACATCTGTTAAATTATACACTATTGCACGTTAATTTCATTTTGCTTTTAGCTTTTCATCGCCCAAAGAGAAAGAATGGCGTATTCAGTTCTCCCATTTCCATGGTGACGTGCGCGCCACCTACCGAAAGAAAAAAAGAACTTTCTTATCGTCTTTTCGCTTAGTTTCATTCTTTTAAATGTTCAATGGTTAAGAAAAAAACCTAAGGAATGCTAAACTTTCTTTGTTGCTGTTCTGAAAGAATAATGAGGCTGATAAAGAAAATAAAACACTAAAAACTGTAGCATTTTATTCGTAGTTTAAAGATTTATCTAATAATGAAGAATTTTTATACTCTTATTTTTATTTTTTTTAATTTCTTGAGGAAAAGAAGTTACGAGTTTCCGATACTTAATGATTTTAATATCAAAGAAGAAAACATTTTTTCTGATGAATCGATATTTCTTAAGCTGTTTTATTGAAGACAAAGACTGTTATTGATATTTTTATGTTATAAAATTTATACTATTCTGTCTTTGACTCAAATGAGAAACTGCTAATAAAGTAAAATGAAAAACTTGAAATTATTTTTTAACTTCCTCATCATAAGAATTTTTTTAAACATTTTTATAATTTGTACCCAGCATAAGATTATGATGTTTTGAAGTTAAAATAACCATATACTAATAAAAAAATCATAGTTTTTCAAACATTTCTAAAAAATTTTTTTAGTAATCTTGCTTTTAATATCGAAGTAAAAAAAAAGTTTTTTAGAGTTAAAAAACTTTTAAATGTTTTTTGAATCAGTGATGAACAAGGACTTTATAATTTCTTAGCAAATTTTATTAAATAATTTATTCCATTTCGTTTAAAATAAGTTTAATACCAGTAAAAGTAAACATTATTTTCAAATAGTATAATTTTTAAAATTCATTTTTTCCCTATAAATATATTATAATATTTCATACATAACAAAATTATAGAATTGCTCTATTTTCCTAATTTTTGAATATTCTTTTCTGTAGTATTTTCTTATGCTATTGGATCCATTAAATGAAAATTTTCAAAATTTATTCCAGATTTGTTTTCTTAATTTAATAGATGTCGCAGAAATTCTTAAATTTGAGGAATTTCATGAAACGGTATTTTTGTGTATAAACCTATTTTTCACCTAAATTGCACACCTATTTTTCACTAAAATAATATTGGGTGTTGGTACGGCGGGATAATATTGCATAAAACTGTTTAGCGAAAATGTGCACCTTTATGTGTTAATAATTTGCAGAATTCTATCCAAAATTTATGGATTTATCAAAACTTCATAAATATAAGAAAATTCATTGACTAATTGTGAAATTCTTCATTTTATTTGTTTTTAACTAGATATTATTAAATGTAATTTTCATTCAATTATTTCTATTATGTACTTTTTTATTATTTTTGCTGTTTTACTTCCTTTAATTTTAATCCTGTAATACTTTTAAATAGAATATTTTAATCAATTCTTAATACAATTACTGTATTCTTATTTAGTATTAGGGTTAGCAATTTGATATCGAGAGAAACCCCGATTTCTTATATGGCTGTTATTTTTTTCAAACAGTCAATTAGAGCTCACTGTGGGGTGCTAATCAAATTCCAATACCTTCGTCTCTTCCACTTGATGAAAGTATTTTCATTCGATGGTGAACTTTGCTTTGTTTGCTGCCGCTCGAAGAATGCAATTTAAAGACAGGCAGGAAGTTCGTCGACAAGTTGGACTCACGACACCATCCCAATACGAAGCTACGTCGATGAAACGTTATTTGACGTCAGGGATATTTTGAAACCCTGACGTCAAATAACGATTCATAATAAAGTGATGTAGACATAACGCATTTATAATAAAGTGATGTAGACATAATGTCAACTGGAACGAAGGAAACAATCAATTTATGTTTAATAAAAAATTTGATATTCGAAACATAATGGGATAAATAATACATATAATGCATTTTTAATTATTTATTATAAATTTCCCAACTTCGTGATTTCTTAAAATTTATCAATTAATAATACAATTCTTAGTCTCTTCTACATAGTAAGCATGTACATCGGATTTTGAACCTGGAATATTATTCAAATTTCCAAACATGCGTGGAGATTAATCTCTCATGCTGTATCACTTTAATTAGTGAAGTCAGAACGAAAAGCACAAACCACGCCTTCTCAAATCAAGAGTACCAATAACAGTATGAGGCCACTGTTTTGACATTATTCGACTCTTGACTACATTAACTAAGAATAGAGTTCAAAGGAAGAAGCATTTCTAAGCAGAATAGTGTACAAGGTAATGCCTTACACAAGTGAGTGTCTTAACAGTTATGTTATTGTGGTGCAACTGGAGCTAATTTACAACTAAATTTTCATGATTTATCTCATCAAAACAAGAAGAATATAATTTGAAACGTAAGCTAGAATTTGATTATTTATGAATGCATAGTTTATTTACTGTCTTTGGACTGAAATTTTGGGTGCTTGAGAAAATACAGATTTTTCATACGTTAAAAATTTGAAATTCATAAAGAAAAACTTTTCTCCCAGTCAAGGGCATTTCTCACGACAAGATAAAAGAATTTGATTTACTACCAATTGATTTATTACATTGATTTACTACCAACACCTACACATACTCACAGACTTCTACCAACGTCAGAGATTGATTGCATTTATTCAGTCTCTGGCGTTGCACTCTAACGCAATTGGTTGGGAGCTGATTGGTAGAAGAGTGAATCTCACATGATCTTCTTGGTTCTCAATCAAACATCAATTTCCTAACTGGGTTAATATGCGTTGAATATTCTTTAGGTCTAATTTTTAGAGTTGTTGATTGATGAGGAAAGTAAGTACCAGCTCAGATGTTATTATTGGATTGATTTGAGAGATTGACATTTGCATTTGATGTGTTTGAACTTTGGGTATCATTAGCATAATGTACAATCCTATTGATAGTTACTAGTTACTTAGACTATATGATTAATTTGTTGCTTCAGACTCACTAAGACCTTATTTTAGAACACTGCTCATGGGAGAAAATGACTCAGACACTGTTGAGCAAGAACGAGATGATATGTCTGTCTAGGTGTCAGCCTTATGGTTCTTGAGTTAATCAAACTAATCATAAATATCTTGCTGAAAGGTGATTAATGGTGGATGTTCAACTTTGACAAAATCTTTGGCTGTTAGTCTATCCACTACATGGTTCAAAAACTCGTTTGTTCATTGCGTATAAGAACATTAAAAGAGAGACTCACATACAAAATTCATATTTCCAGAACAGGAAACTGCACAAAGTAAAAAGGAATCGCCGAGTTCATGCTGTCTAATAAAAAATGTAGTCATTGTCATTCATTTTGAAGAACCATTATGTTAACTACAGAAGTATTTTAAAGAATACTTCCCTTATAATTTGTTCCAGGTCATGTGTTTCAATATTATAAAATGATATAGTTTTAGAAGCAATATTTTTTTTATGATAGTTTATGTTAAATTTAGAACTGTTAATCGTATACAGCAAATGGGAATTACAAAAATAAAGATAGAATCAATATTTACAATAGACCTTATCCATTTGAAATGCCGTGATATCTAAGGACTTTTCTTCAGGTATTTAAAGTGGGATCATTTCCTTTTCCACATACAAAGGAGAAGGAAACGTGTCAAGAGAGATCGGTTTCATTTAATATTTCCCGAGTCTTTTTTTCTCGTTCCCATTTATTTTCAGCTCGGAAGAAAATTGCTTCGGTGAGATTTTATTTCCCCAGGAAAAAAAGAAGATATTTTTCGGTCTCCCTGACCGAATATTTTCACCTCACAAAGCCAAGAAATGGCGAAGATAAATAAAAATAAGAACTATAGATTGTCACATAAATTTAGATGAAGACGCCGTTTTTTCCACCATTTTCGAATTTCGTGTCCTGAGATAAAAATAAAGATAAGACCGTGACCGAATCCCTAGCTGTCTTATTATTCGATGCCCCAGCACAACGTGACTGCCGTTTTGAAGAGCGGCAACGGGGTGCAGAAATAATATATCTTTTAGAGAAATGAAACAATGCACAAGACCCCATCAACAGATATCGCCATGGGGAGGAGCTAAAAGGATTCGAGATTTGTATCTGTGATTGAATAGACAGTTTGTCTCGAGATAAGAGCATTTTCTTTTCCTTTCCCATCCCCAGGTGAATTGCAGTTCATCATCACTGCATCAGAGAGGGAACGAGATTTCTTGGTGAAAAAACCGATTAGTGGAATGAAATCTGGAGATCAGGCTTTTCCAATTATTTCCTGACACATGTGTCGATCCTAAATGCTTAATTGGCAACAATAGTTGGAATACAAGCTTAACCACTAGAAGCCACTGTAACATTATGACAAAGGCTTCTTTTTTATGTCTTAGGAATAGGAGGTGCAATACCAGCCGAAGTTAGTTTTGCAGAAAGGTCCTTTGAATGTTAAAATTTCCATAAGATTACCGCTAGACAAAAGATAAACTAAGTACCAGGGTTACCTGTAAATACATTTTATCATCGCAAAAAGTTATCGCCAAACCAAAAAGTACCTGAGTCTACATTGAACTCGTTTACTCAATAAAAAGCAATATAATGCGTGTAAAGTGAATTTTTCTGTTTAGAATATAGTGCTATATTGTAAAACATAATAAATCATTTAAAGTCCATTTATGCGAAACAAGACTCCCCATTTTAGTAATAAAAAAAATGTGAAGCATTTGGCATTTTCTTCCATTTAGAGTGAAAAATTGATAGTTACAGGAGTTTATGACCACCCTAAACTCCGAAAAGAATACGTCTCTGGTAATTCTCTCCATTATTTAAAAAAAAAATAAAAATGAAAAGAATAAAAACCCTTGACAAATTTATTCGATTTATGTGGGACGAAATTGTAGCAAAACTGCTTTTCCTTTTTTTTTCCAAAATATGCTTTTGAATTCTTATTTCATTTGTTGTTATCAAATTTTCTTAACTAAACATTGCACAAGATGACAGATACATATTTATACTACATTTATATATGCGTCCTTTATGCCACAAACTATCTCTCTTTTTATTAAACCTGAATAATATTCTATATCTAATGCATCATGGGAACTATAGGCGAAAAAGAAATGCTTTCTAGTAAAGTATTCTTATGACATGAAATATAAATGTCTGTCATTAAATAATTGTTTTATCCATTAAATTATCCTTACCTTTAGCTTTAGTATTTGAAATGCATTGGTGTCGAGTAATTTTTTTGTTAATAATGTATTTATAAGAAAAGTAGATTAATTTTCATGAATCATAAATGATAAAAACAAGCAATCTTTCGAAATTTTGCTCTGTTTTCACTTTAAATTTTTTTTATTATTTGTGTATAAATCAATATCAGACACAGATAATAAATCTAAATAAAGAGTGGAATATCTGTCTAAATTAATTCTAAAAGAAATTTTATTACTTATAAAATTTTATTCATACAGTATTTCAAAGCTTGGAACATGTAGGCTGTATCATAATCAATTACTAAAATATACATTTGAGAGTAAACAAATTAATTATATTAATGTTAGTGAGATGGAAATGTTTAATAAATTCTTATTTATTAATATTTTAAGGAGGATATTTCTCTCTCACACACAATATTAATTGAACCATTATTTATTAAGTGAACATTTCAAAGCTTTAAAATATTGATTTTACACAATGTAAAATAAATAAACTACAATAATTCCAAACTGTCCATTAGTTATAAAGTATTATTAACTATTATATATTTAAGATTTTATAAGACATTGTGTAAACTTCTGCTTATAAAATCTTAAATACAGTAATGTATTTAAACAACTTATATATGTGCAATATGCATAAAAAAATCTAAAAAGATACTTATTAAATTATTATTTGTAAAATAAAATTTAAAAAATGTTCTGTGAAAGTCAGAAATTGATCAACATTTCTTGATATTTTAGGCATGCAATAAACCAAAGAGAAAAATATTTTAAAATATCTTTAATATTTTTAAAATGTACCATCAAATCAATACATTTTTTAAATTCATTAAGACATCACGTGCATAAAAATACATAATCGTTTATATTAATGTAGCCATAAATATTTCAGACTGCGAGCAAAATATTTAATGCATAAGACTTAGATATGTGGTCGAGTAGGCAGTATTTTTAAAAGCACAATAACTTATAAATAAAAAATTAAGATTAACTATCTTTAATTTCAAGTTATTATTAATTCATTTATTTCATTTGTTTTAAGGAAAGGATTTACATTGCTCTTGAGGACTAATCGTGATCTTCGGGTTTGTTCTCAGTGAATAAATATTGATGTGAGTGCTTGGAAGATTTTGCGCTTCTTTTCTTGCTTCGCTTACATTCAACTCATTATGAGAATTCTTTACGGAACGCAGTCACATACGCGATGGACATTAATAGTCTTCGTCTGTTAGATTGCCCACTCTGGTTCATTGAAGAATTTAAATTTTCCTCTTGAAAGTTTCCACTTCAGATCTTATTTCGAACTGGCAACTGATTGGTAAGCATTCTGGTGTTTGGTTCAATAATTCATAGGTTCAATTCCCACCTTGGGTTTGGATGTCAGTTTAAACTGCAGGTAATAAAATAGTGAGTTTCAAACTGCAGGTTCCGGTCAAAGTAACACCACAGCGTAAAGAGACCGTAGCAAAGAAAAGACCAAAGAAAAGTGAACAAAGACAGAAGCTTAATCAAACTATAATCTCATTTTATTTCCTTAAAATATTTTTGAATCTATCAAACTCTTTCTCATCCTATTGAAATAGTTTTAAATTTTTAAAACAACATTTTTTCTTAAAAAAATAAACATAGAAACAAGTACACATTTGCATTTTGTATCCACTTGTTTTAACTACTTAAAATTCCCGAGAAGTCTTCTATTTGAAATAGTAAATATTTTCAGTGAAGTTACCCTGAAAAAAAAAGCTTTAATATGACAGTATGAAGGGTATATTATCGGGTGCATTTGCCCCATGAATTATTCAGAGGCATTTCATTAGAGTGAGTCTTTTACCCTTTTTTATTACACCCGAGAAAGTTTGAGATCTCTTCTTCGCGCCGCAGTGATCGGAAGGAAATATTTCATTTTATATAACCGGACTATATTTCACTTTCACAAAAGGCACGCTTCATTGGGTTGATTTTTTTACTATCCAACAATATTTTAGCAAATTGTTGTACCATAAAACTTAAGTTTATACAAAATTTACGAGTATTTTTATATACCCTAAGTGTTCTTCAAAACTTTATATTTACGAATTCAAAAATTCATAATAAAGGGACAAAGTAACATAAAATGAATTCCTGTTTTGACACATACTTATTAAGAAACTGGATCTTAACTTCTTGTAGTAGGATAGTAACTCGACAGTAAAAAATAGAATTCTTCCTTGTAACTCAAGACGGGATATAAGAAGTACAAAAACACATATCCCAGCAGGCAGCAAATATTCCTTAGGGAAACAACCACGACGATTCTCAAAAATGTCGAACCTCTTCATCCATTTTTGGAGACATCTGCCAAATAATAGGGTAAAAAAGGACACCAAATCCTGCAGCTGAATTCTCAAGTCTACCACAGAGACGCATCGTTCACAATCCCAGAACTTTCTATTCCAATGCGTTCTATAGAACGAAAATAGTAGACTCTTTAAATCACGTACGTCACAAAGAAAGAAGAAAAATACTTCCTATAGAATTTTTTTCCTGTCTTCCCTCCATTCTTCCCCGATTTTGGTCTACTACTCCACTCTCCTAAGCTATGTCAGCTGTCATATGTTTTTCTTCCTTTCCCACTGTGGATATTTCTTGGTGGAATGGAATTTTATTTCTTTTTTCTTTATTTTGTTTTCGCAGAGATATTGAATTGAAACCAATAGCTGTATTTTTTGGGTTTGTTTTGCCCATAACCGTCTATCTCAACTACAATCAAATATAACGAATGCTGTTGAGTTTTGGTTGCCATTTGTTTTATTCTCCTAAGAACTTTATGTCAAAAATATTTATGTTCTAAAGTAATTTTTATAAAGGACTTTATAACTTTGTCATGGAATTTTCTGGAGTTACAGTCGCACGAACTGAACAAATTGAATTAATCTTGAAAAAAAAAAAAAAGATTTATTTTATGATACACTCATACCAATACAATATTTGGGGGAAAAATGGCATATTCTCTTTTTTTCCCCCATTTTTTATCGGTTAAGTTTCATAAAACTCAGAATTGAAAGCTTCATTGTCAGTGTAAGTTAGAAAAGTCCAACACGCGTTTACTTCATTATCATTGATTTAAATTATTTTTATCACTATTAAATCATGAATGAAAAACTATTATGACACTTTCTATGTTACAGCTTTTTGCATTTAATGCATAAATTGTAATTGACGTTTACGAATTCTGGCATAGGGTATTAAAATTTCATTCAAGATAAATTCATGAAGGAAATAGTTTTCCTTGATTAATTTTACTGCTGTATGCGTTTGGGTTCCAGTTAGAAACTTTATGAATAATGATCGTGCTGCATTTCTTCTATTGGGATCAAACTACATGAAGAATGTATTTGAAATGGTTTTCTTGTATTGAACAATTCGCAAAACTAGGTAAAGAAAATACAACAAGAGTAAATCATGGTGAAGATAATAACGTATGAGTAAATTAATGATTTTATCTTCAAAATAATATTTTATATTGTAAAAAACATAATCAAATGATACCTCAACCTGAATCATACTTTTTTTAAATAATAAAACTGCACTTTGTATGATTATAAGAAGTTGTTAATCTATAACTAATATATGTTTTAATATATATTTTCAAGTTAAGAACCACAGAATGCATTCGCTTTATTTTCACTTATCTCTAATCCTTAAAATTCCATAAAACACAATATTGTTTTTCCTTGTCAAATGCCCTTTACAAAATATCTTTCTAATATACGAAATATCCTTTCACTAAATAACCAAAATACTTTTTAGTAAAAATCACAAATATATCAGATCACAGTATGTAAAAATAAGCTTTGGAACGTTATACATACTTCTTATGTGTGCCATCAACGACATTGTAGTAGATCAGATTTATTTCAAGCGTCATTTTTAACGATGATATGCAAACATTAATTCAATGTCGTGACGATGAAATAAAATGAATTATGGTATGCAGCTTGTATCATAATTGAAATCACAAAGCACTCAGCTGAAACAGAACTGTTAAATGCTGTAGTGAGAATGTTAAAATGGAAATAAATCTGTTCATTTGTACAAACTCACAGTAAATGATGCGGAAAAATCCTTTCACCTATTTTTCTTTCATTTGTTTAATATGTTAATTACTCTAAAAATGTTTCCATAACTGTGCATGTAATATTTATTTTCGAATATTTAAATCCGGTTTATTTGATAATATCTTGAGGACTATTTTTCCAAAAATCTATATGAATTTTCGACACTGGTCCTCATAATGAAGATCTAAAATCATTAATGTTTAAATCAGACAGCAATTAATAACTGTTTATGTTCCATTATTTCTTTCAAGAGAGTTGTATGATCTTTAGAAACAAATCGATAAAAAACGATACCCAATCGTTTTTTCTTGCAGTAATTGTAATGTAAAAAAAAAAAAAAAAAAGAAAGAACAAATTTGCATTTGTTTTAGAATTGAAATGCAAGTATAGAAATAATACTATGCATCTTGGGACAACTTCTTTAATGATAGTTTAGGATAATCTCTTTTATTTGCTAATTCAAATCCATTACGCAGGATAATTTCTTAAGACATTAGAGTCTTAAAGCAGGATTGCTTTCATAAACAATCAATAAATTTCTCTTAATACCAATTTCGTAAGAAGCAAGATTCAAAATTTTGTGAAATATCTATAGATTCGGATTCGTGAAATTTTATATTCATCTAACTTTAATTTATAATATTTCAGTTTCATTCAGAAAAAATAGATCAGAATATGACCTCATGTAAGCAATTTAAAATAATAACATCTAGTTAAGCATTAAAACATAAAAATATATTAAAATAGATGTAAATTTAGAAAAATAACATTATTTTTCAGAATTTTCTTTTTGCAATAGTTCCTAACATTTTGTTCGACATTCCTCCTTGAATTCTTGTTCTCTATCACTCAGATAAAAATTTAGAAGAACCAAAAACTGAAAAAATATCTACTTTAATATATATACTAAACTATATATATATATATATATATATATATATATATATATATATATATATATATATATATATAACTCTAAAATAAAAATTTCACATGTAGAATTATCACACACATCTTAAAGAATAATATGCAACTTACAAGAAACGACCAGATGGCACCGATAGTACGTCACAATGACGAGAATGTAAAAGAGGGGTACATAAGGTATGGTTGCCAAGAAGTATAATTGTACACAAGCGCTTTAAAAGACTTTTCAGTGCAATAACCGCATTGTTGTGGCAATAAGGAAGCATTTGGATAATGTTTTACATGGTAGAATTATCGGCCGTCTGGAATGTGGACGTACCCAGCTAAAAATATCCGAGGAACTTGGAATCGCCCAGAATGCCATCTCCAAGCTTTGGCAGCGATCCAAAGATGATGGTAATGAGAGTAGAGGTTACACCACAGGACTCTCCCGAGTTACAGCGCCGAATGAGTACAGGTATTTAGCAGTTACTGCCAAAAGAAACAAATGAAGCACAACATCAGACCTGTCTCGTCAGCTATCTTCAACTACCGGTAACGCTAGATGTTAAAGAGGCCGTTCCACCCAAAGGTATTCGGCAGCAAAATGACTAATCGCGGACTGCAATCCGCCAGGAGAGCGCTTGGGCTATGGTTGATCGGTTGCCGGTGCTGTAGTAACCGATCCCAAGTCAACAACACTATCTGCGCTAATGAAAAAGTCCATGACACCATGGTACGGTCTTGGTATTGCACGCAGCCTCTGGTTAGACAGTTTTAAGGTAGACCGTGTACAGACGCTTAGGGCACATTAGTCTATGCTCGTAGGCCTGTCCACTTACCGTAACTCACTGTCGTCTGCGGTTAGCCTGGAGTAGACAGCATGCATTGTGGACACCAAAACTGTGGTCTTGTGTGATGTTTTCCAACGAGTCCACTTAGCTTTCAGTCTGATTCTCGCCGGACTTTCATATGGAGAGAGCCACGTACCCTTTACCAAGAGAACACCACTGAACGACACCGTTACGGTGGTGCAGGATTTCTCGTTTGGCGAGGAATTAATTATTCTGTGGGCTATGACTCGTATAAGCTACATGTTCACAATGTAACCATGACAGGTCACATCTATCGGGATGTCATTCTGAAACAACAATACGTTTCTTTCGAAGTGCCATGGGTGCACAATTTCTCTTTATGGGTGACAACGCCGATCCTCTTCGTACAACATTGTAGACGAATACCTTCAATCGGAGGATATCACTCGTATGAACTGGTCAACATACTCACCGTTCTTGAATCCAATAGAGCATGAATTGGACATGCTTGACCAAAGAATTGCTACCCATCAACACCCTCCCACATGTCTACTGGAACTTCGTATAGCATTGCTTGATGAGTGCTGTAATATTCCCCAAAATCAGATCGATAATTTGATACTCACTATGCCTAGTTGTTGTGCGGAATGTATTGCGTCATCTTTGGGGGCATACTTTGTATTAATCATCATACGAACCATGTTATATTGGTTTTTTAAAAATAGGTCCTTTTTTGATATTTGTACCAGGAAGTAAAAATAGCAATTTTTATAATAGCAATGTCAAACAAATAGCATCTTTTTTGCTCTTTATCTTTTGTTTTAATAAATAGAGTTTACAAATAAGTCACATTTGTTTTGCTTCTGTCTCTTTCTTTGCCTGAATTTGCATTATCTTTAATTTCTTTAATTTATGGACACGTTTATATATATATATATATACTTTCATAAATACAAAACTATATATTTAGTAAATAAATTGTTCATTCATTATGTAAGAATCAAAAACTAAAACAATTAAAGGCATTTGTTATATGAAGGTCATGTGAAAAAATAAAAATTAAACCAGTTATTCAATTGAATTATCTTATTTTGTTCTGGTTTAATTAGGAGAAAAAATTGAAAAATTTTTGTTCATACAAATCATATATTATTACTTTATTAAAAATTTAACTGCAAAAGATTCTAATAATATAGAAGGATTTTCTTCTTGTAAAATATTCTGTTATTCTTGTATTAAAAATTCACACATATTATGCACTATTCCGAAAAAAGTGAATATGAACCCCAAAATTTTAGAAATGTTTTTTATAAAACCCATCAATATTACATTTATTGCGTGGTACTGTTGAAAGACATTCTAAAATTGAAATACTGAAACTGCTTCTGTAATTCATCCATCAATCATAGCATTTTCATCCTTTTTTGTTATTGAATGAAAGTGAAATTTGTCAACGAAATGCTGATACTGACGCAACGAAGAAGTTTCTGTCCTTTTAAAATTTTAAATTCCCGAACTTTTAAGGGCATGATTACGCAAAAGGAATTTATTGCAAATAGTGAAAAAGTGAAAATTTATGCTAAAATCAAATCAAAAAGTTTATTCATTCGCCAATACATGGAAAAAATTCACATATAATATTGTAAAATGACAGCAGTTTGGAAAAAAAATACAACGCGTTTTATAAAAGTCACCAGATATACTAATAAAATATTTTGTCCAACATACACATTTGAATTCCACCATATGTATATCTAAATCTGGAATTATAAAAACATATTCCAGAACTCTTGTATCGAAACAGTTAAAAACATTACATGCAACATTCGCTTGAAAATAACATAAAACTGTAACCGTACGTAGAGGTAATGACTGAGAGAACTCTCGGGCCCCATTGTGGAGCGAAATTGTTCCAAACCGCCATTGTCATCTACTTAATTCCGTTATGTCATCGCGTCATCGAAATTTTCTTACCTCGCTCGCTGCATGGCCATTAGAGGACGTTACATCGTTTGTCATCAAATGCGCTGATTTGGTCTTTCGCGCGCATTCAATTATGGCGGACCGAATTCCGTTATGGCGGAATAATGAGGGAAGAGCTGAACGACCGAGTTAAGAGATGTCGGATGCAGTTGTGGGAGAATTTCAAGCTTAATCGAAAGCTTTGAATTACAACTCATTATGTTCCGTCTCGTTCCATAAACATCTTTCCGTTACTTAAGTGGTAGGCGTTGTTACACAGAGTGGAGTACATGTCCTCACGATTTATATCTTTCATTCATGTAACTGTTAGTCAAGAACGAGTATGTAAGGCTGTAAAATTAACAAGGAAAGATACATATCTGGAATGATTCCGAGGAAAATTTAACGAGGCTTTTTGGAAGAAGAAAAGTAAAAATTGAATATTATAAATCTCATTTAACACATAACCTGTGTTTTTAATCTTGTTAAATTAGCTATTTAATTTGCTCTTTGTATCTACCATTTTACTTACTCGCATATGGAATTTTAATTAAAAATTTTTAAAGTTTGTTTTTAAAATAATTAAATCTATGTTTTAAGTTAATTTATAAATTCATAAATGTAAAGCAATTTCATTAAAAGTTAAAAAGAAATTTTTATATTTATCTCGCTGATTTTCATTATTACAATATGATATGTATTATGTTTTAAATTTTATGCTCAATGAATATATTATAGAAATAATAATCAAAAATTAAATTAAAATTGGTTATTTAAATTTCATGAAAAGATTATGTAAAAAATGTAGGATAATTTCATTAGAAATTAACAGTTTTTTACACGCTAATCATGCTGATTCTTGTTATTACAATATATTATATTTTAAATTTTGTTTAAAAAGTATTTCAATTTAAATAAATTAGTTATTTATTATAATTAGTTCATTCATATTGTTTCTTATTTTTAACGATTGAAGTCAGAAACTAATACGAAATAAATGACTCTAATTATGACGAAATATTAACTCTCTGAAACTCTTTAACTTAAGCACAAAGTGGTTAAAATGTTAGGGATTAAAATTAATTACATTATGACCTTCAGTTGGACCACGTGTGAAAGCAGTTATTCGCGAGGGCAGCGTTTTTCCACCTTTGTTTAGAATTCTTTTATCAGTTTCATTAAAGTTTAATTTCAGTCATGTTTGAAATTTAGTTCAGAACAACAATAACCAAGTGACGAAGTCCACACGTCATCTGGAATCCTCTTTCCACAATTTATTATAAAAATTGGTAAATTAGAAACCCTACAAATACATATTTCCTCTTAACAGCGTTTGGTTGAATCAGTTATCGAGCTCGTTACATGTTAGACGAGAAAAGAATGAATTCGGTTTTCAGTTCATATTTTATAAATTATTTCTTTTAACTAAGAGGTAAGATTAATGATGTTGAAATTTAATAGTAATGGAAAATAATAAGCAAAACAATGAAAAGTGGAAATTATTTTTTAACTCCCTTCTTTGCATTGTCTTGCGTATTAGTTTTCATTATTATTAAATCTAAGCATCATTAATCATACCTCTTATTAGCATAAATAAAGCATATTATTTTCAATATTCTGTTGTTAAATTGTATGCACTGTAACACAAACTTCAACACATATATCTCATAAGAGCATGATATCACATAAAATGATTTTAATAACAGTATTCTACAGCACAATGAACATTCCTTTATGTTTTCGAAAAAAGGAAAAAAAGAACGCATTTAAAAAGACAACATTCTTTGAGTACGAAAACCACACACACACATTCCCTTCATTTTATTAAATTTTTTCTTTTATTCCACGTTTTTATAATATTTCTGAGTTTTCTCGGTGGTAAAGTTTTAATAACACCCAATACCACAGCATATAACATTTTCCATTCCTTTCCTCTCTCTTTAATTACATGTTCCCAGAGTTCCGGGGGAATAAAAAACACCGGGACAAAGAAACACTTTCTAGGCTTCAGAGTCTCACAGGTTTCTTCATCTCTGACCAATCTCCGCCCCAGCAACAGCGGGAGTTTGAATTATGAGCCCCAGCAGTCACTTCGCGGCAGGGGCTGTCATGGAGGTTAGCTCCAGTATAAAGACGGAATTGTTTCTAGAAACTTATCGTGACATACTTGGTTGATAAATTGGGGGATTTTGCAGAAGGAATGATCCGAGTAATATAACTTTAGTAACAAGTTGAAAGATATATTTGTGATCAATTCAATCTTATTATAAATAACTGTTGCATGATTTTTAGGCTAAAACTCTCTGTTTTCAGGGGATCATTAATAATAATATTTATGTGCACAGATTGTCAGAAGAATATCTCCAAATACCAAGATGAGATTGGCGAAATGCGTTGAGCATGTGCATACATATGAGATATGGCACTAATATAAATTGTGTACTCGCCACTTCAGTGTGTCACTGGCAACACATTATGTACACGGCAACCATGTTTGCTCTAGAGGCATCCTGTAACGCTCACAAGCTTTAATTATCATTGAGATATCTTGTGGTGAGTTGCTGTTAGTCAAGTATGTCTTTAAATAAGCGAAAAAATGTTATCAATAACTTCTTAAATTTGAACGAGGTATAGTATATGGCTATGAGAAGAGGGGAAGAATGACTGGGAAAGAATGTGTACACTGCATAATTGTTAACAGCAATGGTCAAAAGGAAGTAGTGCTGTAAAAAGATAGGATTATCAGCAGCCACTTAGTGCAAAAGAGAAAGAAGACCATTATGAGTGACGTAAGGCTGTAGCACATCATACTGAGTTTATAACCAACCTGTTTTGATTTAGTTTTTACTGGTTTGTATGCTTTCAAGTGGACCTCTAACCATTGGAAACATTCATATCCAAACACATTTCAAATTTATAAATTTCTGAATAAATGAAAAGAATAATATCCTTGTTTGATCTTATAAAATAAAGCATAACTTTAATATTTGGATAAAGAAAAAAGTCGCTTTGTCGGTTATGAGTTATTTACCGGAATCAGCTTTATATATGTCTGTTAGATGCCCCGGTTTTTAGACAATAACCCAATATACTGGCCGTTTTACTTTTCCTCCCAGTAAAATTTAAATTTAATTTTGTAGATGACCAAAAAGTATAAAAATAACTAAGCATGAAGGATTATTGAAATATTACTTAGCCATTTATTTCTGAAAAACTAAAGAAGAGCAAATAACATCTACAGGACTCTAGATTAGCAAGTCCGTAAGAGTGTGGTTTCTTTCATAGAAGATGCATCACATACTAGACCTCTGGGAGAATAGTTTTGGAAACGCTGAGCAGTTTTCATGGGGCAATCTGACCGAAATCAATTCTGTTGATCGCGAAAAACGATTAAACTTCTGCTGAAATTGTTATAATAATTTTTTGGTTATACCCGATATGTGGAAATAAACAATAATCCTCAGAATCGAAGTTAATCTTGTTAAGGCGTACTTTGGCAATCAAAACTTGAGCAATTAGCAGTGAGAAGAGAACCCGTATTATACCTAGTGGTAATCAGTTGGCTCTCTTCCATTCATATTTATTTAAAAAAAAAAAAAAAAAAACTATTTACAAAAGAGGGTGCTTATATCCAACCTTTAAGTACACGTAGGGAGATTAAATTACAGTAATTTTTTTGTACAACAAGCTATCCATCAAAAAGAATCTGAAATTATGATTCATTAATACATAATTGTAAATTTTCAGAATGTAATACTTGGTTAACATATTTATATATGTATACAGACGATTTGGAACGATTGAAATACTATTTACAACTTATAAGTGACTATCGTTAATGATATGTACTACTTGTATAGGATCAGAATTAAGAAGATGGGAAAATAAATATTCTATCGTTATACAAGGTGACAACTTTATACGGTTGACAAAAAAAATTGTATTAAACTAAAAACATGGAATTTATTTAAAAAAAACTAACTTTACTTAAGTCATTTGTTACTTAGATGCAAGATATTTAAGTATTTTCAAAATGGCACCCGTGTGCATCAATACAGATCCTTAAACAACGCGTAAAGTATTCTGCAATAGGCCTCAGTTTATCAGGTGTTAATTTAGCCCATTCCTTCTGAAGAGTAGCTTTTAGGCATTTCAAACTTTGATGTGACTTAGAGCATATTGTTGATTGCAAAATAGACCAAACACTATATCTCAATGGGCTTAAGTCAGGTGAATACGGGGGGGGGGGGAGCCACATTTCCACAGGTATGAAATTTGAAAGATTTGCTTGATACCAGACTTGCGTTGCCTTTGCTCTATGAAAAGGGGCAGAATCTTGTTGAACTGTCCAGATGCTGCTTTTAAATTGTTTTTGGACCCAAGGAAGTAAAACCGATTGCGAAATATCATAGCAATATATGGTCTTGTTCATTTTGATACCTTGATCTATGAAAACCAAAGGAGTTTTTCCAGATTCACGAATGCCTTCCCAAACCATAACTGACTGTGAGTTTTGCCAACGTTCTACTCTTGTGGAAGTTTCTGGACGATCAGATGACTAGTAAAGGTCATTTTGTCGATTATAGAATTGTTCAATTGTGGAAAGTTTTTTTGCCCGTGAAGGTGAAATGTACCATGCACCTTTTGGGGACTTTCGAAGGAGAGGTCGATATCAACCGTGTACGCTTATTTTGCTCAGTTAGTTATTGTACTTTTCAAAGTTTAGTTGGCTTAAGTCCAAGTACTACTTTTGCAATTTGTCTAACCGATTCTCTATTAACCCTTATTTCTTTAGTTATTTTTCTCATTGAGTTTCTTGGATTTCGTTAGTTCATTTCTTGATAATTTTGCGAATTTCATTTGTATTCACAGTTCTTTTTTTGATTTTCGGGGTCTATCACCGTCATGGTCAAGCTCCCAGAATCATTTTATAGTACTTGATATCGTTTGTCTGTGATTATTCAGCTTTCTGGTAATCTTAATTAGCTTTAATCCAGCCTCAAATAACGCAATTTTTTGTCGTCGTTGGTTTGGCATATTATTTCAAAGAGGAAATAAAAACTGCCTATTTGTTTTACGTTCATTAAGATCTCTTAAGCAAACGAAATTATTATAAAAAGTGAGGAACATGAATTAAACCAATCAAAATCAGAACAATTTTGTCAACAGCATGAAGTTGTCACCCTGTACATAATATTGAAATTGTTTGTTGTTTATATATACAATGGAAGCAAGAAAAGACAGTCAAAAATATGCTTATCGTGAGGAAAAATGGCGCAGCTTGGTCAATTGAAGGATAATCACATAGAAGCTATAATCTGATCAGGATTATATGACTAGTCTTCCGCTTACCTGGGACATCAGCAGCTTACAGTTGAGAGAGCATTCTCTTTGATCAACAGTGCATGGATTGATGGCAGGATTTGATAAAGGGGTCTTCAATCTATGGTTAAAAGCTTGTTGACAAGTAAAATTATTACCGGATTTGCTTAGGAAGACTTTAAGGAATAAAAACAACTTCCATAAAGGCTCTAACCAATGGAAAGTACATGAAAATATTATACAAATTTCTATTTCTTATATACAAAGTATTTCTTTTTACAACAGTCACTTATAAATATTAACATATTACAAATAAAATGTTTAAATTCATAAGCTTGTGTCATTTACTATTAATCCTGGTTCAGGTTTCTAATCAGTAATTCTTTATTCGTAGCCGTGAAAATATGAGCTACCTTCTCTCTATAACACTCTATAAAACTTCAAAAGGCTCTTGAATATCAGCAACACTGGGGAGCATTCCGGGGTCTCAGTTTCAGAAATCAAAAAGCCTAGCTACATGTCATGGCAACATTTATGTTGATATGTCACTAGGTGATGCATTTCTTAATAGACGTGATAAGAATAGTTGGCGATATTTGTCTGTGGGATAAAATTACTCAGTGTTCTACATTTTTAAACGGCAAACATATTCAACAGTTAGCTTCCCTCAATCCAACGGAAAAAAATACTAAAAGGGAATTGAATAGTTACCCATTTTTCATTTTCAATTTCAATAAATATTTTAAGTAAGCAAATTTCATATTTAAAAATAATAAATGTATACACAAAAATAAAATAAAGCGCAGTGTTGATCTTCAATAAGCATTAAGTTGATTCTTATCCAAATGAGCAAAGAGAAAGGAAGCAATATGTCACCCACTTCTTCCGAATCAAACACGAATATATTTATTTTTTAGAAATGACTTTTATCCTTTTATTTAAGCCGGGTGCTTGTTAAACATGACATCCAGTATCTGCTTGTTACAGTGAAGAATGTACAGCCAAATAAGGCTTAGTTTAAGGGTTAGTCTTTTGTTCAAAATGTCGTCTCTGAAACTGTTACTACTTCGATATGTATTATTTGAAATTTTCTTGTATCAGTAAAGTCAGTGAACTTATGTTTATTAGAATCTTAGTTATCATGCAGGATTTTCTTTTCAAGTATTATTGCTCTTTGCATATTTCCCTCTATTTGCCGATATTGTTTTCCTATTAATTCCAGCCACCACTTTGTGAGCAAGAATTTGTTAGCATATATTTTACTGTTTCCAGCCTTGACTGTTTATTATACTCAATGAAATACATCTTAGATATTTTTCTAGTCTTTTCGTGGATTTTAATATTTGAGATACATTATTTAAAATTAGGAGTAGTATTCGGTGAGTCCATTATTTATAAAATTGGTTTTAAAAGCGTTAATAATTCGCTCAGAAATATTTGTCCATCCAAGCTGTTAAACACAAATTCTTTTACCAGTTTAAATTATATCGAGGGAATATAACACTTGGAGTGCTGAAATTATTTTGAAATGACATAACTACATCATGAAGAGTTATTAGATTCAACGAGTGTGCTTAATCGCTCAGTTTTTCTGATCTTCGGCGGTAATAAAATAGGAATGCCTTGATATAGGATTTTTAGCTCTCCCTTAGAACAGTGTTGCTTTTTCATCACTCAATTGCCATTTTTTGCACATGCGTGTAAAAAGACCGAGACCTAGAGTTAATAGTGGATTCTGAACCACCATCAAAGGTTTAACCATTTATCTGTCAACTCGGCTTGTCTTAAGAAAAGTTTTATTTCATTGCTATATCGTATTATTTCACAGTTGCAAAGAAAAACATTGATATTATTTTTTCTTTAAATGTTGGAATATATTTCAAAGGAAATTTTGAAATGTTACACTTTTTTATTTTATACATTTGCGTCGGATAAATAATATTTCTAGAATTATCTTTTAATTGTTTCCCAAAAACTGATTTATTATATTTTTCGAAACAACGACCCCATCAGCATAAGCATCACACTTGAAAAGAATAGTGTGCTAAAACTAAAAATTATGGGATGTCGCTTTTAAGTAACGAATATAAGTCTCAAATTTGTACATCATATCAACAGGAGTACTTTAGAACCCATAAAAAATACGCTTACAGTTTTCTCAACACGTCGGTCTTCATCTGAGTATTGCACTCTCTGCATTCTAAAATGGGAAATCAGCAATTTTTTTCTAGCTTAACATGCATTTAGGGTTTTTTTGATAGTTAGAAATAAGTAAATAGCTAAGGTCCTAAATAAAATGTATACTTAGTAATCAAGAAGAAATGAATATCACTAGTTTGGTCATCTCTCTTATGTTATTATCTTAATAAATTCTACATCCACAATTTCTGAAGTTACGCGAACTCCTTTTTCGATAACGGCTCCGACTCGTTGTGAATTTAAAAGCAGCAGAATTTTCTCTCAGCGAAAAACAACCATGAAGAGTGTTGACTTGGCGTAAATAATAGCATAAAACTATCAATTTAAAACGAGAAAAAAAATGGTACCAAAAGTTCACCAATATTACTTCTTTCCAAAAAATAAATTTGCATTTTTAGCCTTCTTTCCCAAAGTTCTTCTGGCGAATATCTTGCCGACATGTAATTACTCCACGGGACGATGAGCGTGAAGGAGCCCTTTTCGCACTCTTCCATCCTTTTGGAAACACCCGGGCCGCGCACTCCTTAATTAGCTCGGAGTAATAACTCCCGGAGAAAACCCTCTTTCCCCCCTACGTCTGCCGGGAACGACCCCCTCCCCTTGGCCCCTGAAAACAATTGCTTCCAGAATATATTGTGTCCAATGAATTTGAAAAGAGGTGCGTTGGTCTCGATGAACTAATGACGTTTGGCTCCTGCCCCCACCCACCAACGGAGAAAGGGGGGAGGACCAGATCTGCATTGCAGATTCCGACATCGAATTAACTTTTATGAAAATACTAGTTTTGTGGTGCTTGGTGTCTCTATGTCGCAGAAATCTGATACAACAATGTAATTTTTAAAAGAAGTACTTCAGCACCCCATAAGTAATTTTGATAACGAATCAAGAAGTATAATTTTGTGCATCTTCTTAATTTACCTGAAAACATTCTTTAATCTACTTTCTCGATGATAAAAAGGCATCCATCTAAAATGAATTTCAAACTGCATATCGCATGGGGATCGCTTTCCAAAAAGCGTGGCCTCCTAACAGTGCCGTACATTGGATGAGAATTACCTCCATTGTATTTCATTGTAGACATGCTTGAACGGCGATAAAAACTCCTTTGCATAAACACTTCTATTTAGGGAAAGCCGAAAGCATTTTCACAGGTGTGTGAGAAAACAATACTTTTTAAAAATCGAAAAAAATAACATCGTCATTTTTTTTTTAAAGTTACACTCTTAGTAGAATATAGAGGTATGCGATATCATACATATTTCATTACAACCAGACGAAAATATTAAATTGAAGAAAGAACCACGCATTCCTCTTTTCTTGAAGCGAGTATGATTCCTGAAAAGTGAGCATCCTGGAATAAATAACTTTACAGTGATTTCTAATCAGGAATAAATTGCAAATAATGCATTTAAAACTTTAAAAAAAATAGCTTACGTCATAAATGAACTAAACAACAATATTTTAATATAAGATTTTATTTCATTCCGAGTTGCCATTCATCATTTTTTCTTGGACAAAAATTTGGCAGAGATGCAGAATAGAAATTGTATTTACATAAATATTATTTTTATGTGTCATGCTTATATAGTTTTTCTTAGTTCGATTTCTTAGTTAGTTCGAAACAAAACCAAATTCTAAATTTTACATTAAAATTTAATAATTGAAGTTGATTAGTTTGATATATTTTGCAGTCGTTCTACAATTTAAATTTTTGAGGAAACATTAATTTTTTATGTATAATATTATTGTTTAATGTATAAACCATGATAATAAAGTAAATATTTCCGAAATCTGAGTTTGTATATTTTTAATGGGACAAAGCATTGTAAAATTTCGTTAAAACTATTACATCCTTCCCGTTCGGTTGATACCATTTGTCGTTGGAGATTCCGTAATACCAGAGATATCACCTGGAAAGTGTAATTTTAACTTGGGGGTGTGCGCTTAACATGCATACACAAGAACGCGTTCTGCGTCTATAAGTCCCGGATATTAACACTTCAGTTAAATAATTCTCTCTAGTTAACTTTCGTCTTACTAAATACATTTTCTGTTAAAGAACAGATATTATGCTTACATTAAAAACAATGGTAAATGCTTATATATAATTAATTCACATTTTTTTGTAAATGTATGCATTACGTTTGTGTTCACTATATATATTTTCATCGATTTTTGTAGAAACATATTGAGAATTATTTGCCTTTTTTGCTTAAGCAAATAAGTTATATTTTTTTTTACCAAGTTTTTAAATTATTGACTAACTTTTTATTCACTTGATGAAGAATACTCCGGTACTCAAGGTCTTTGACCATAGATCTTACCCTATCATGGTTAATTCTGGCTACATTTTGTTTTGTCTGGGGCTTACCAGGCAGCACCTGTTTCAAGATCCTATAGTGCTTATGAACATCTTCAGCGTGAATAAGCTCATGGACCTGATCTAGATCTGCTGTTCACAGGGATGTGAAACGACAACATTAATAGAATACTTTATAACTGTTCTATAAAGTTTTAGAGGAGGTGATTGAGGCATGCTTCTGTTCTAAGTACCTACTTCTATGAATTTCCATTTCTCCAAGTGTTAATTTTACGTTGCTTTGGATCATCTTTGCCTATATGAATTTGATCCAAAATGTATTAATTTTTCTAGAATTTGAATCATCGTGAAATTCACTATCACTTTTTGTTGGAGATATTTATTATAGATATTTCGTTATAACTTAATTTTTCATTTATCAATAGAGGAAGACATTCATTGATTTTTTCTCAATTGATTGATTTCTAGTATGGCTTCAAGCCATTTCATTTTCTCTTGTACGATTAATATCATTTTGTTTTACTTTAAAAGTAAACTAAACTCTAAATTCAAGAGCACGCGCACCAGACCTTAACATCAAAAATTTTAATAACAGGGAAATTCAGCTATTTCAGACGATACAGAGCAGTATTCATTGTCAACGATTAGAAATTAGTGGGCTATGAATAAAGATGCTGAAGATGTGGAACGCTTCCGAAAAAAAAGGGGTGTTTCTTCTCTGTTTAACGAAGGAACGGACTTCCTACGTATTAGCTAATTAAAATTTCAGAAGGCAGTGAGGCCCCTACCAGACCTTGCAGAATTGAGAAATTGAAGTAAATAAACAAATATATGCCAAACTTCCATAGAAATGTTTCTGGTACTGTGGTGAAAGCACTGTAGCGAGAGTATGATATCAGGCATCAAATCATCACATGAACATCATTCAAATTAGTGAAACAACTGTCTGTGTTGAGCGGCTTCGGGTTAAATCTTTATTTGGCCCACCACTTAGTGATAAGAAAAAATAAAAAAGCTGCGCCAAATATATTATTCATCATTAAAAGCAAAATATACGCAGGTATGAAAGAAAAATGTGATGTATTCATTCCCCAATTTGAAAGTCTTCTTTCACTAAATATTAAGACAAACATTTTTTTTTATTTTTAAAATTTGAATAATATTATTTTCTATAAACTGTTAAAAACTTAAAAAGAATACTGCTTATTAAAATGCTATTTTTGAGATTACTTCTCTTGCCGATAGAATCGGTCTTTTTAAAATATTTATCACCCTTGGCGACAGAAGGAGAGAGTTCAAATAAAGATACAATCTAAGAATATTAAATAAACAGAACATTTTGTGAGTGTGTGTGACAGCCTAAAAAATAATATTGCAATACATGATCCATTAACCAATATCATCTGTTATAAGACTATGTTCGCTAACCGAATTGTTCGTTAATCGATCATCGATTTACTATAGATTTTTTTTTGTGAAATCAATTAATTCATTCTGGAAACCCTAAAAATGAAATAAAAAAATGTAGCAGAATTTCTTACTAAGCTTATTGAAAAATAATACATACTATATAGTCTTGCACATGCATCAGTCTTTTTCATTTTCGTTTTGTTCATAAAGAGTATAAGATCATGTCCAAATGTCGATGGCTTACCTTTATTGTTCAGAATTTTCAAAACTGAAACTAGTCCACTTAGACTATAAATATTCTTTTCAAAAAATTAATTTTTTCCGATACAGAATTTTGAAGTTTAATAGACAAGCAACATAACTCAAGAGAGATGAGAAACACCTTTTAGTCCGCTGGGTTTCGCAATCCTACACATTATGCTCCGGGAGCCGAGGAGTGTTCCTTAGTTTATTATCCGAATAAGTGTCGTTGTCCGAAACCAAAAATTTAGTGAAAGTATTTGTTGTCGGATTTTTTTCGCTGTTCGAACTGTTCGTTAACCGATCAACTACTGATATTTTCTTTCCTGTGTTTCTAAATTCTTCTTGCACTACTAATAGGAGTAGAAACACATGAAAGAAAATACAACCGATTGATAGTAAATAATGCAATTTTTTATTCCTATGTACTTTATTAGTTTTATTAGAATAATATTCCACAATGGACGACATTAGTCGTGACGTCATTCACTAGTAAGTTTTTCCAAACAATCGTTGCTAATGTTGCCACACAACATGGGAATTCCTGTAACCAATATATTTTTGGGAATATCCCTAATAAGCTTTCTGAAACACGTTGTCCTGAAATATTAAATTTTAAATAAGAAATAGCAATTTAAATATCTATCACTCAAAGCAATGGCGATTCATCGATAATTGGACCTTAACAACAACTGCTTAGAAACTATTGCTACGTTTGACGTTACACTAAGGCCCTTAACAATGACTGTTTAGAAACGGTTGCTTGGTTTTGACGTCAAACTAAAGTCGTCCATTGTAATAAAGGTCTTAACCTAGGATCAACAATTTTTACCTTTAATATAATTGAATTTCGCTTCACAAATTTTGATAAAATATTTTTACTTGATGACAGTTTTATTTTAGATTAGTATTTAATTTTGTTACCAACCACAATACAACTTTACCCTTTCCTAATTCAAAATCCACAATTTCATGATTAAATATAAACCTGGATTTTCAATTTTGCTAATAAAATACTAAACAGAGATTTAAAAAAATTCTAAAACATTGAAATTCGAAAAGTATTTTTGAAATTTTGAAATAGAACTCTAATAGTGATATTTAAACAGATTAAGATAACTTACCAAACTTTAAAAATAAAGAACATTATTTAAAATTCAAAGGTTACGGTAATCAAATATTCCAAACATCTAAATTAATCGCCTCATCACAGAATCAGCAGATGATTCATGAGTATTGTAAACTCACCATACGAAAGAATCCATTTTGGCTTAGTAATGCATACTTTTGATTTATTTGGCATCCACACCAAATAATAATAAGATTTATTACATCTTTCTCATTAGAAAATATGTAACCAATACAAACGCCCAAATTATAAATTCAAACTAGATTTATTATTTTATAAATTATTTTAATTATTTCGCTTTGTGGTTAGTGTAGGATTATATAAAATATAAAAACTGTAAATAAAATTCAAAATGAATTGGGGACATTGTGTCCACTGTTATATCTGCTACAAACTAAGATTTTAAATTATTTTGTTGCAAATAATTAATCGCAGTTGGGTAACTTTAATCTTTTTGATGGAAAAAATTAATTTCAAGGCATATCTATCTTATTTTTCAAAGGCTGTCACTCTGTTGTTATTGGCAGCTGCAATAAATTGTTCACCAAAGAACCACCTCATCGATTACTTATCGCCCTATAAAATTTGTTCTCCAACATTTATCGTCTCTTTTCATCGATTTTTGCAATATATTAATGACCTTCCCCAGCCGCGATGGAATAAAATCATATTTCTTTGATTCTTTCCCCAGCTCTTCGGGGCTCAATAATTTCAAACAAAAAGTTTTCCTTGGCCTTTCATAAGATGCTGCCAATAACGCACAAAAGATCTTAATTAAGCAGAAAGTAACTTGGAAATGTGTGCATGACAGATTATGGGATTTCAAAAATAAAAAGATAGAATTTTTTTCAAAGCATGCTTTTTCAAGTCTAGATAAGAAAAGCTTTTTGTGTCTTATGTATTTCTAACTTTTATAAATTTAAATCTCAAATCATTTAACTAAGAAATTAATTCATATAAATGATAAAATATTTAAAACTAATTACTTTGTGGTAAATTATTCCAAAATTCATTGAAATTTTTATACTTAGATGCTAAATATTCTCAGTTAATTATCACCTTATAAATATAAATATCCAAAATCTTATTTTTTGTGAGTATAAGTTTTATGGGACCCAATTAAATTTTGGCAACATTTATTAAAGATTCCTGTCAGCAGAACAACTTGCATTCAGGATTTATTAAATCAAGATTTTACATTAATTAAATAATTAAAATAAGCACATGGAAAAAATTGTGTTCTAAATTTTTGACGGTTTTTGTGAAAAAACTCAATTTTACTCAATGCGAGCTATAAGCCTACTAGCATAAAGCTCCAAAACTCTCTGTTATATTACTAATACTAATTACTACTATTAAATCAAGTGAAATTTTGATGTTTGTTAATAATTCATGTTACCAATGATTTGCGATTACAATTTATTGCAGAAAATTACAATTTAATGGTATTTTTCTATGTTTTATGTTTAAAAGAACTAGAGAGTATAGGGTTAGGTGAGCGCAATTAACTTTTACTGCATTTAATTTTGTCATTAAATACAACATTTTTCTATTAAATTGTAATAAATATAGTAATTTTTAAAGTATTGACCTGTTTTTTCAATGATTATGTATGGAATTAATTCCAAAAGCCAAACTTTGGAGATATTGATTTTTCCAGTTTTTAAGAGTTCTAAATATGCAATCAAAGTAAACAGACAGTAATACTCTTTATTTTCAATTCATATTAGAATTTAAGACAAATATAAAACTAGAATTTAAAAAATAAAAGGCTAGAATTGCCCACACTGAATAAATCAGAGACATTCTGTTTGGTTAATAGAGTGTGCACAAAATTGCACTTTGTCCGTTTAATATGCTTATAAGAAAATTTGGCTGTCATATTCTATACCTTTTATTTTCTAACTTGATTACATTGATGCATTTGTCTTACATATAAATAGTTGCAGTTTTTAATGTATTCATCATTTTTAAGATGGGTGTGATTATCTATTGTCTCTCGTTAAATTGAATCATAATTCGTTACAACGTGGTTTTTTACTAGTGACAGACTGTATATATATTATTAGACTCAATAACTATATTCAACCACATTTCTCTTTCATTTGAGTAATAATGAATCAAAACTTGAAACAATTAAAATATTTGCTTAAGATTAGTTTTCAAACGAGTATATGATCCAAAATTAGAAATAACTTTCTGAATCTTCCTAGCATAAAACGAGCTTATTTTTTCTTCATCGATAACATTAATATTTGTTTCGCATTTTTGATTATTGTAGCTTGTAAATTCTAACCATTTCTTCGAGTATCGGGAACGAATAGTTTTTACATCTCTAATTTTTTAATGGAATAAAAATTTTTGAAATAAAAATAATTTTTTTTACTAAATTATTGATCTCAATATTTTATTGTTTATGTTAAAGATATTGCGAAGAAATATTCATTGTTGGAAGGCGAGTATTTTTGCTGAATTTGATATTGTCTTCTTTTTATAATTGTAATACCGGTTTTGCATTGCAACAAATTATAATTTAACAGCAGAATCAAAAATAACTTAGTGATTTACTAATACCGCTATTTTTTTAATTGTCAAAATTAACAAAGATTTTAGGTAAATGGTCTCCAAAGAGAAAGGTCCCACCTGTTAAACAACAAAACGTGGGTGTTGAGGTTCTACTGCATGCAGACGCGTTTGTTGAGATAGTTGTGTGGGAGGTTTCCTTCCTGTCTTGACCACTGTTGATTGAAAAATCCTTCAGGAAAATAGTTTACATTTTAGAGTATTAGGCTATTCACTAAACTATATAGAAATATGAAACATTTCAGAAGGCTTTGTGCAAAAATATTTTAAAAATGAATGATTTCAAAAACTTACTGCTTTTTTTAAAGAAAACTATTTTGTAATTAACTGCCCCTAACACACACACTTTTTGTAACGTATTAACTGATGCTTATTCCTTAGCTTAAACGGCGGCCGATTGGAGAACGCTTTTGCTTTAGGTTTTAAGTTCATGTAATCGAGCGGCATCTCAAGCTTAACTCATTGCACTGGTTTCGAAACCATTTTAAATTGTGTGCCCTATTCTAATTATATATCTAATCCCTGCATTTAAAACATAAATGTTGAGCGAAAAATCTTTGAGATTCTTATTTATCTAAATTCTTGCCTTTTCTTTAAAAAAAATATGGAAAAAATAAGATAAATTGAAACATTTGCTTAAACAATTTCTAAAGCATTTCGAATAAATAAAGAAATAAGCAAAAGAAATGTTATGTGGTGTGTTTCAATTTATTTTAATGACTCCAAATATAAATTTCCCCATTTTCTCTAGTCTACTCGGTTTGTTCTATTTATAAAAAAAAACTCTTGTCACATCCAGCTAAATAAAAAAGGAAACAATTTGATATTACCATTTACATTAAAACAAGGCTTAAATATTTTTTCTGTAAGAAAAATTAAATGAAAGTATTTAAGAGTGACACAAAATTACTTTTATAAACTTAAATCTTGGTGATTTTTAATAGGACGGAGAATAAATAAGTTACTATCTCTGAGCTTTTAATACAGTAGAAAAGTTTGAGAAAAAATTTTTTTCCGTAAAATGCCACTTATTGCTTTATTTAAAAAGTAAAATACTAGAATTCCCTAACCTTTCAATTTTGAAAAAATTAACATAAGTTTTATTGAGTATTCATTGTCGAATGTTCTTTTAGATGTTAAAAATCTTGCATAATTTGATGAGAAACCAATTAAAAGTATTAATTTAAAATAGCAGAAATAATATTTCCTCTGAAATTTCATCTCAAAAAAGTAATTTAATATTTTAATTGCTGATGTTTCCAAAACATGTAAGGAACTTATTAATTTATAATCTATATTCCTCAGAAATAGAATATTAATATCATTGTTTATCGGTATTTTTTAAGGAGGATGGATTAATCTGTACTTGGATTATTCGTTTAGAGCAAGTAACAGCCGACGCATACCAATCCGAGCTGCCAGCTGCAGAGATTCGTGTGCGTCAGCACTGTATTCTTCAGCTCAATAGCTTGAAAATTTGACTCTCATGTCAAACGTAGACAGTTGAAGTTGCTCGCATGAATTTAAAACTTTTAATATCTATCGAATTAGATCTAGCGTGCAAAACTGACTGTAAAAATCGATGAAACGCTAGAAGTTGCTGATACTTCAAAATGTAGTCCAGTGAACCTTTTGCTAACCAAACTGACAGTATTTTAAACAAATATACTGAAGGTTCAAATTATGAATACTTTTGTACAGTCGTACTTAACAGGCCACACTAAAGCCATTTAAAAAACGTTGGTGTGTTTTTTTTAAGTATCCTCTGCTTATATGAGACATTATAAATCTAACTAAAGTGTCAAAAAAAAAAGGATTAATTCAAAATAAATAAATATTATAAATAAATAAAAAATAACAATTAATCCATCCTACAAGAATGCATGCAAAAGACAAAGATGTTTTTATTCACTGGGCTACAACAAGGCCCTTCGCTACAACATGCGGAGACTGCTGCTCGTTTGTCGTTTACCAGTGGCACCTGTGAACCAAGTCACGCAACCAAGTACCATTATTCCCTATACAAACCCGTTTACAGGGTGGGCCACATTCATGCATCAACTCAGAAGAAATTCAAAGGGAAAGAAGCTGCCATGCTCCAACCGGGATTCGAACAAGGATCCCACAGCAATGAAGTCAGAAACACTAACCATTAAGCCATTGGTCAGCGAAGACTAAAAGTAATATTAATACCCTTGAAGGATTCACTGCATTACAGTCCGACTGCGTTTTTCGATATTGAATGTTTCCAATTTCAATTCCAGCCGCTGGTTTCCCATGGTAGATTGGTGTGCTTTTGAATTGTACATGTTTTCCTTTTCAGAGTGAGTGTCACTCCTGCATAGGGTTCAACATCTATGGAGCATCTTTCCTCAAAAACACAGTGAATATTAAAATGACTTTAAAATAATATTCAGTTGTTATATTGTTCACATTATGAAAAGTCAAAACATTCTTCTTTTAATAGAAAAATAGATATTAAAATTCCACACGACTCTAATGGGATATTATACTCTACGAATTTTTAAGGTGCAAAATAGCTCTTGTCTGAGTGCATTTTGCTAGCATTTAACCTGATGCATCTTGGACACCAAAATAATGTTTTGATTTTGGAGAATAGATATAAAAGAAAATATCTATTTATGTTCCTTGAAAGAGGCATTTGAGAATTATTCTTTTTAATACCAATACTTTTGCTTAGATTTTTAAGTAAAATTATATACTTATATTATTTATATAAAAAAGAATTTTTTTCTTTTTTTTAAATTTTTCTTTTTAGTATAAAATTTTGTTTAATAGTCCATTGATTTAAGAATTCTAAAAAAAAACAAGTGTATTTTTACAACTAAACTTTAATCATTTTCGGGAGTATTGAAAAGTAAAGGAAATCGTATTTATATAGAACGCTTTTATACTTGATACATAACGACAAACATCAAAAGTTGACTTCTTCTCTTGCGAAGTGCGGGGTGGAGAGCATTTTTATTACATGGGCATTTTTTCATTCCATTCTGTCAATTGCTTCTGAAATTCCTGAGACGCTTCGATGCGCTACCGTGCTATCGATTCTCTCTTCTCGCCCCCCTGGGGGAGTCTGGTAACTGAGGTTATTAGTTTCCGAATCCACACTTTTGGTCGAGAAAAACTGATTTTGAAAAGTTCCGTAAATCTTTTCTACCCGAATAATTTTTCTATCGGATCTGCTGATAAATATTTTATTCGTTCTGGTATTTCACATGTATTGGTATATCAATACCCTTTATATGAATTTATGAATGTAAATGAAATATCAATAAATATCTTACCTCTAAAATTCGAAAATCAATAATTCTGAAAATTAATCTGTTGGTTATATATTAGGTTGTTTCGTTGAAAAGCAGGAAAATGCTCTGCATATTGTCTAGATAATCTGCCCATTACCTACTTGGAAATAACTAAAGAGAAAAATAGTATATATTTTTTGGAACTACAGCAATATTCTTATATGCAAAAATTAACAAAATATTCATTTTATTTATGTTACCTAAAATATCAAGTAATATGGAAGAATCTCTCTCTCTCTCTCAACAAATAAAAATTAGCAGAATAATTCATCCTTATCAATTAAGAACCGTCATGTAATGTTCCAAATATTAATACAATTAAAAACATTAACATAATATTACTTTTTTATTTTTTGGATACCTAAATATTCAAGTTAATGAAATAAAATTATTGATATGGAATAAAACAATTGTTCAAGGAACCATTTTCAGAAATTCAGCAATATTGAACTCATTAATTCACGTTTTACCAAGAAGATATGGGGGAAAATAAATTTTTCCGGTTAATTAGATTATATGTGAACATTAGGAGTACTGCATAAATATAAACATATTTTTCTATGCCCGTATGCCTTTAGTATTTAATCCTATTCAGCGCTAGATATGGCGAACATGTCTTATACAGTAGGGCACTCAGCGTAGGTGCCTTTTTCGTCCCAAAAGTGAAAGGATAGAGAAAGGAACACCCCAACCTGAAACAGGATTCAAATCCGGGATCTTCTGCTTCGCAGTTAGGGACACTAACCACTCAGCCATCAACCGGCACGTACATACAGATTAACTTTTATAGCTTAAAGGGGATTTTGAACTATCAAAAACACACTTAAGCTTAGGATGAAAGTCCACAAGCTATCTATCTATCTATATCTATCCATATTTATATATGTGTGTGTATGTTTATTTAGTGGCATCAGAAGCACCAAGTCATGATTATTTTTTGTCATTGTAAATGTGTCCTATGTGCAGAACTGACATTTTTGTAGAAGGACTAAAATATTTTAAATTATTTTACTCAATTTCAGTTTATTTCAACATGTAACTTAATTTAACTGCTTATGTAGCATTTAATGAATTAATCAATTTGATTAAATTTGTTTAAACAATAAAAAGCAACCCATATCAAAATTCATTCTTAGAAAATATTTAGGGATAAAATAAGAATATTACTTAAAAACATAATATAACATTTTATTTAGCACATACTTTACACCAAATATTTTTATTATATTAACTTTAATTTTTAACGCTGGACTCCATAGTCCTAATTATTATATTGAAAGAAATTTTGATATGCAATATTACAGTAAGACAAAATTTCAGATTCAATATTAATCTCTTAAACAGAATAATTTTTGATTGCAAGTTAAAATTGTAATCGCTTGTGTCATATCTAAATAAATAGCAGGCAATATTTTATAAATCCCTTGATTGTCCATCATGAAAAATCACTGTCATCAAACAGAGAAAGTGCATAAGTTATGTGTTTTTTGCAAGTTTAAAGAATATTCTAATTTTTATACTCTAATAATCCTAGTTATAAAATAGCATAATTTGAATATCAAAATAATTTAATTATTAAGGTATTAAGGAGATGTTACGCATAACCCCTTTTGAAAGATAGTATTTTAGAGAAATTTTGTTCTTCCAATTTTCTGACAACCCTAACATATAACATATAGAATGATTAGAGTTTGAGAATATTTCTACTAAATTATACTCTAAGTAATTCAAAGGCTTTCCTCATAATTGGTTCTTTTCAAATTCTCTATTTTATAATAATTTTTTTAATTATTACTTGGGCATTCTTTAATCCATAATTCAAGAGAGTTCCTTGTGACCACTTAAAGGAATAAATAAGTGTGTAATTCTTTGTTATTATTTTCTTTTGCATTTATTTATATATTTTATCTTAATTTTTAAATTTTTCTTTTTAAGCATTTTAATATTTTAAAGTTAGTTGTGATTCTTTCAATTTTGAGCCTTCCTTGTGGATATTTTAATAAAATTATAAAATTTATATGTTTTTTAATTAATTACATATATATATAAATATGTTTTTAATTAATTACATATTAGAAACTTTACTTGCATGTTTTAAAGTTTATGTTTTCAATAATTTATTTTATTACAATGCAACTAATTTTCGTATTCTTTCCTTTTATTTATTACTTTTTTTACTTGTGCTTTATCAGCATTAATTAATTTATTTAGATATTTATATATTTTTCTACGGAAAAGTATCTCGTATGATTTCATAAACTATATTTTCATCAATGATATCACAAGAAAACGCATGCGTGCTATCTAATCTTCAATACTATATGTAATTCCCTTTTCTTTCGTTGTATTTATAATTTCTCTTTTCTCTTTCTAGAGCGCGGACGGGTGGCTTCTGCCTGATTACGATCAAGTGAGTGCATTTTGAACTGCCTCAACACAACAAGAACAAAATAATAACACTCTTTTAAAAATACATTAACGTTAATGATGTCAACATCACGAGAAAAAAGTATGTTAATAAACTGTTCAACAAGAACAAAATTGAATTAGTGTAATAATCAAGTAACCTCAACCGCTGGTTTGTGTATTTTCTCAATATATGGTATTTTAAGAAGCTTTTATTCACTTTATTTTCCTTTAAGAAATATGCAGCATATTTAAATTGTTAGAAAATGTAAAATATTTTTAAAATAGCCACATTCTTTTAATCAAATTCATGAGCTCTCATAAATATTCTTGTATGTAATAATCTTACTGATCAAAGGCATTCATTTTTCATTTCTCAGTGAGTGTGAGTTTGATTCTCTTGCTGTAAGAAGCGGATAATGGGAATTCGAGTCAAATAAAATATATGAGTTGTACAAGATGATGAAATTTATAAAAAATTAATCATTGAATCATAAATATTTATACAATTTATTCTTTATTTTATCTTAGTCTAAACATCTTGGCTTTTATTCTTTACTTTGCTTTTATCTTTACTTTGACTTTTATTTCTTTTACATGAAAACTCCTTAAATCGATAACTATCAGATTAGAATGAAACTATTTACAATTGGAAGTATATATCCTTACTTTGCTTACATTATTTCAATTATTAATTATAACAGCTGATAAGATATGCATTAAATGCTCCTAGCATCATATATTATAAAATAATAAAAATCGAAGCATTCATAAAAATGATATGATTAATCTAGAAATGTCTTATTCAAATTTTTGTGTATGCAGTATGCAAATGATTAAATTTTTAAAGTCAATGAATTCTTTTAGATATAATCAAAGCACTACTTCTAGTTATAGTGCATATTTCTCATGTGCACCTTACGTTGTATAGAACTGATATTATTGTCCACGAGTCCATGAATCCAGCAAAAGAAGGAAAGTAAAAATTACTTGACCTCACTGAAAGTGGTAGCAACTGCGGTGTAAAATGGTGATAGTAGCTAAAGAACCACACTGCGACACAATTAAAAGAATGCAAAAAGGGAACAATGAATCAGGGCATTGTGATGTTGCAGGTGACCTTATAGCCAACTGAATTGTTTCGAGTGAGAATGAGTAGTTTAAATATATGAGGATGAATGAACAAACTAATCAGTCGACATCGTATAGACAATAGTGTGTATATAAGTACTGGAAGATGAAGGGTTCCTTCAAGGAATTTATCGGTAAAATAAATGTTCTGGAAAACCATAGATTCACAAATGATCTATTTTATACCACGCTCAAATATTTCCTTGTCCGATATCCTACTGTTTTCTATATTATGGTAAAGCATTTTGGTGGATCAAGGTTGAATTCCAAACGGCATTTACCTTCACGGCATTTGCGGAGTCATCGGTAGAGATGTACTGAAGATATCACTACCGATGGCTCTTCGAATATCTTTGTCTTTCTACTGGCTCGTTGAGAGTCCAGCGACGAATCTCAGTCTCTCTTGGAATTAATGACTGCAACACTGTATGGTACCTCAGAACCATACAGTGCCATACAACATACATACCATACAGTTTATGAAGTATCACAATCATTGCTCTTAGTCTATTAATGTAGACTAAGAGCAATGATTGTGAGACTGCGACAGCATATCATATTTAATCATCCTGTGTACAAGTTTAAAGTATGATTATATGTTCTTGCAATCCTAGAGCAAACAGCACTAATATTTCCGGTAAGTCATCCGGCTGCAAGTTTACAACAGGATATTGCCAAGCCACTAAACATGGGCTGCTCAAGTATAAGTTTAATATTTTCTTTCGTCAAATGAAAATGTTTATGACATAGTTATGCCGCCAAATGTCACCCAAGAATCAGAACACAAATCCTCAAACTCCAAAATCTGCAGAATGTCACACAACTATAGCAAAATCTGAAGAATATGGTGAAGAATGTAGACATTCAAGATCTTTATTAAGCCTTACTTAGATATCTGAAGGATTAAACTATTGGAGGGCTGAGTCACACAATCTATTCAATGCGGGAATGATTGCCATTCAGGGAACTCATGTCCTTGAAATCTTAATCATTTCATTGGCTGTCGATAATTTCAAGGCATAGTTAATTTTTTGAAAAACAGTCACGTTCATCGGGGTGTTTCTTTATTTTTCCTAATTTTAAAAGAGTGCAATTTAAATTTCATATTGATATTCAAATTCCTTAAATTTCAAATTCCATGATATAATAATGATAAGATAGAGATAACGATAAATGCTGTTTTCTTCCAGTACAAAATAACAATAAAACAGAAGTTGTCATACAATTAATTTAATAAAAATTTATTTAAAATTAATATAATAATTTATATATGTATATCTCGCGCTCAAGAGTAGAACAATAGTAGTGAACACATTCTGATTGAAGTTCTAAAAATCTACAAGGAAAATATTAATAAAATTAAAATATAGTTATTGAAAGTTGTATAATAACATATATATATATATAAATTAATTATTTATCTCTCCTTATTTAAATCCAATTAGAAATATTCTTTTTACATCATATTAAAACATTTAAATTATTCTTTCACTAGAAAAATTACAAAGAGTTGACCGAAACTCTTCCTAAGAAACAATGTCGCCTTTAAGTCACTTTTTCTAGTTCAAAATTAAATTAATTATACTCTTTTTTCTTAATTGGGCAGAAAACATTTTCTTGGGAAAAAAGTAATTCGTGGATTCCCAATTTAATTCCCAATTTTGATTATCTTGGCCTAAAATCACAAAAAAAAAAAAAAAAAAATAAAAAAAATCAGCGTTTTTAATTTTAAATCGAAAAAGTAATTTAATTTCGAGATAGGATGGTAATCAGTTTTCGATGCCTCTAGTTAAAGGCAAAAATGTAAATCTTGTTATTTTAAATTTTTTTGTGTGAGGAAGGCCTTATAAATAAATTCTTAATGTTTCTATTAAAACTTGAGTGAAAATGTGAGATATTTAAGAGATTTAACATTTTTATTAAACTCAGTAAATTGTTTTCAATGTAAATGCTTTCCCTTGCTTTATGATTTAAGTGTCAATTCGTTTTCATCCTCTTTAATTATATTTGCAGGAAATCAACAATCAAAATCAATTAGAATTCTAAATATTTAAGTTCGAAACCATGTTCTATATTTAATTTTGATTTTGAAAACATAATTCCTTTTGTCATAATTCAAAATATTAAGTTTTACCATGTGTTCGTTACTTAGTTAATAAATTAACTATATTAACTTAAAATATTTGATAGTAATTTTCATTCAATAAGATTTGCGAATATCTTAAATTATAGTTGAAATATATTTAACATTTCCAAATTTGCTATTCTAAACGTTATAGTTTAATTTATTGAATATAAGCTTTAGGAAGTTTATATCTAATATGTAAAAAATTGTTTTCTATTCTTACTTTAAATTTAAACACTTTACATTCAATTCTTTGAATTATTATATTTACAATATAAATTTCGAAAATATTACATTGTTTTTTAAATGAGATATTTATAAGCATTTTTCGCTTTGTTGGGTACACGAATAAATAATTTTTTAAATTGTACCTGATGTAAAACATAATAAATGGGATTAAGAAGCGTGTTATACACTCGTGTCCATAAATTAAGGATAATGCAATTTCAGGCAAGGAAAGAGCCCGAAGCAAAACAAATGTGCTTGATTTGTAAAGTCTATTTATTAAATAAAAGGTAAAGAGCTAAAAAGATTCGATACGTTTGACATCCTTAGTAAAAATTATGATTTTTATTCCCTGGAGAGAATTTAAAAGAAACCCTATTAACAAAAACCAATATAACATGGTTGGTATGATGGTTAATACATACTATGCACCCCCCCCCAGACGATGCAATATAAGCCGTATAACGCCTAGGCATGCTGAGTATCAAATTAACGATCTGATTTTGGGGGATATTACAGCACTCATCGACTAACGATCATGCTAACGAAGTTCCAGTAGACATGTGGAAGAGGGTTGACGGGCAGCAATTCTACGGTCAAGCATATCCCACACATGCTCTATTGGATTCAAGTCCGATGAGTATGCTGGCCAGTTCATACGAGTGATATCCTCCGATTGAAGGTATTCGTCTACACTGTTTGCACGAAGGGGATCGGCGTTGTCATCCATAAACAGAAATTGTGCACCAACCACACCCCGAAAAAAACGTATATGTTGTTTCAGAATGACATACCGATAGATGTGACCTATCATGGTTACATTGTAAACATGTAGGTTAGTTCTGGAACCCAGAATAATTCCTTCCCAAACGCGAAATCATGCACCACCGTAACGGTGTCGTGCAGTAGAATTCTCTTGGTAATGGGTACGTGGCTCTCTCCATATGAAAATCCGGCGAGAATCAGACTCAAAGCTAAGTGGACTCGTTGGAAAACATCACACAAGACCACTGTTTTGGTATCCTCAATGCATGCTCTCTATTCCAGTCTTACCGCAGGTGGCAGTGAGTTACGGTAAGTGGAACACATCTGACAGGCCTGTGAGCATATAGACCAATGTGCTCTAAGCGTCTGTACAGGGTCTACCTTAAAACTGTCTAACCAGAGGCTGCGTGCAATACCAAGACCGTACCATGGTGTCATGAACTTTTTCATTAGCGCAGATAGTGTTGCTGACTTGGGATCGGTTACTGCAGCACTGGCAACCGATCAGCCATAGGCCAAACGCTCTCCTGGCGGATTGTTGTCCGCGCGATTAGTCATTTTGCTGCCGAATACCTTTGGGTGGGACGGCCTCTTTAACATCTAGTGTTACTGGTAGTTGAAGAGGGCTAACGAGACAGGTCTGATGTTGTGATCCATATGTTTCTTTTGGCAGTAACTGCTAAATACCGGTCCTCATTTGGCATTGTAACTCGGAGGAGACCTATGCTGTAACCTCTACTCTCATTATCATCATCTTAGGATCGTAACCAAAGATTGGAGATGGCATTCTGGGCGATTCCAAGTTCCTCGGATACTTCTAGCTGGGTACGTCCACATTCCAGACGGCCGATAATTCTACCATGTAAAACATTATCCAAATGCTTCCTTTGTGCCATAACTATGCAGTTATTGCACTGAAAAGTTTTTTAAAGCACTTGTGAACAATTATACTTCTTTTCAACCATTCCTTATGTACCCCTCTTTTACATTCTCGTCATTTTGACGTACTATCGGCGCCACCTGGCCGTTTCTTGTAATTTGCATATTTTTCTTTAAGATGTGTGTGATAATTCTACCTATGAAATTTTTATTTTCGAGTTCAATTTCTCTGTGTGATTCTGAATTATCCTTAATTTATGGACATGAGTGTAGTTATAACTAAGAACAGAAGATAATGAGTCGGCATTTCGTAATGATATGTATAATCAAGAAGTTAATAAACTTTTAACTTATTAAATGATAATGTAAAAAAAGTACAAAAGATATCAAACTAAAATATATTCAAAAAACAAATTTATATTAGTATTTCCAATTTTTGCTATGTTTCATTAGTAATATAAGCACAATCTGTCTTGAAATTTAATTTGTGGTTGATCTAACTATTCCCGTTCGAAAGGTTTGCTCTTTCTCTCTTTACATTATTAGATGCTTTTATATATCCTTCACTAATTTTATTTAAAGATTCTCAAACCAAAAAATGTATATAAAAGCAATTGTATTACTTCAAAAACGTTTTCTGTTTTTTCCGTATGCGTGTGTCGCGACTTGATTCACGATGAAGGCTTGTTTTGAAACGACATTTGATGGATTCGTTTTGAACCATTAAATAGTGATACATGCAAAAAAGAGTTATTCCTTTTGGTTTTCTTTTTCAGATGTGTCGGGTTTCCTTAACAGCAGTATCTATTTTATGCTCGGCACACATTTATTATAATGTCTCTATTTTTTAAAGAAAATATCAAGCGAGTTATCACAAAATATATCCACTGTAATGAATTTCCCCCCCTGCTTTTTAACAAGTATAATATCAATGGAACTAAAATAGAAATAGTAAAAATTTTAGACGCTAAGAGAACAAACTCCTCCATTAATTTATTATTCATTGAAACAATGAACTAATCAATTCATGGGTAATATGAAACAAAAAGCTGTATGTTGTATGTCTAAGAGATTTACAGAAAATATTTTAAAAATACGTCTCGATTTAAATTCATCTTTTTCTAAATTTAATGTCAGCTTTCAATGTTGTATTTAATTGAGGAAAAAACATTCAAAGCATTGGACAAGCACTGAAATGTCACTTGTCATTGCTGAATGCTTTTAATTTAAATTCAACAGATCATGAGTTTATGTATCACTTCGGATATGAATATTTGTAGGGATTCAGAATAGGATTTATGTCTTGAGTTTTTATCTTACTGATATCGTATATTCTCAAAATGACTATAGAATAAAATCCAAATCGGTTTTCAATGAAATATAATGTGTGTATTTTTAGGCCCACTAGCATTGAAAATTATTATTGCTAAAAGTTCCTGGCTCAGTTTTTACTAAGATAATGCTTGCTATCAACTTTTTCAATGGCTCGAAACACATGAGCATTTAGCTGATATCCCAGCTACTTCTTGTAAAAAAAAAAAAAAAAAATACGCTTTTCATTTATTACTAGTAGGATTTATAGAGCTTTCCACAAATTATTTTGATAGGTTATTTTTATTATATATTTTAGTTTGTCGTTCGATTATTAGTTCATTGTCATAATTTATTCGGGTTCAACAGTGTAATGTTTCTAAATCCCAACAGAAGATACCACGTAGCAAGAAAATTGAACCCTCGAAATAAAGAGATTTATTCCACCTGTTCTGTTATACCCTGTTAATGGCTTGTGCCTTAGTTATTGTCTCCATATTTGGAAAAATACATTTTATTATCAGTATACTGTTTTACTTGTTTGTCGCTCAACAGCCATTCTTTGTTCACGACTGTTAATTGGACCTACAATTTTAACTTGATTCCAAACCATTTCAAACATCTAAGCCCAAGGGAGATTCGAACCCAGGGACTATTGAATTGAAGATCAGAGTACTAATCATTCGACTTCCATCTCTGCTATCAGTATACTGAGTAAAGTGAAAATTTAATGTAAACAATACTTTAACAAATAATACACTGTAGAGCCTTATTAAACCTTTTCTAACTCTTAATTGTGTGGCCGTTATTTGTTATCGAAATTTATTAGTATCTTAAGTTCTGACGTTCGATTTGTTCTTAGTTCTGTTCTGAAGCGCGCTTATGACACAAATGTTTAATATTTGTAAAAGAAATGTCCGATTCTGTAGGAGAACGCTTTTCGTGTTAAGTTTATGTACATGTTAAATACCGCTGTGGTTCATTGCTCTCATAATGACTTGCCAACTAGCAAAGAAGTTTGCCTGATCAAGTATCGATTCTTTTCTTAAAGTCTGTTCAAAATCAAGACACTATGATAGTGACGGTAGACGATGCAAGCAAGCAACGAGAAATGCACTCATTTTAACAAACAAATATTTGAATGGATTCTCTGATGGAAAAAGACGTCGCCTACTCACAAAAACACCTGGAAAATAGCGTGTTCGTCTACAGTCGTAGGCAGTCCAAAACATTTGTGCTGAGAAGATAAATAGGTATCATCAAATGTTCCATAGTGCCTGGCATTAACGTCTCACTAGTAGTAATGCTCTCATCTGATAATTTTAACATCGTCAACTGAGCTTAATTTAAACTGACACAGCAAAAATGTTATGTTGAATGGCTTCAGTGGACAGAAATAGATAGTTGGGAAGTGTTACAAAACCAATTTAACACTTAAGAAGTTATTAAAGATTTAAAATTATGTTTTATTATCTTTATCTTGTTTATAAGCATTTTGCACCCAAAACTAAGTCCTTACACCTTATCAAGGACAAGAATTCCGGAACAATGGTTGATAATCGACTTTTATTCTCCCAGAAACAACCTCAGAAAACTTTCCTCTGATGAAATGGATTCTAATCCCGAGGAATGCGGCAAAAAGTCGGTCCCAATTAAGGAGCTTCCCCGGAGGAAAGAAACGAATTCCGGTTACATTGACTGATACACAAAGAAAGGGAAAATCTTCTTCCTCACCTAGTAATTAGTGGGGTGAAAGTCTGGTGGGTGGAAAGACGCTCCATTAGGACTTAAACAGTCTTGCTGATCGATATTCTCGTTAGTTATCTGTTTCGTACTTTGAAAGAAAAGTCCTCAGATTGTGTTTTCAACCCTCAGAGTTGCTTACAAACAAGACTTCCAGATTGGATCTTTACGCACATTGAGCACGCACCTCGGGAATCGAATTTTCTAATCGTTCAATGAAGTGTCTTTTCAGTGATTGTAACTAACAGTTGGTAAAATGAATTCGATACTGCTGAAAATGCAAGTAAAGGACAATTAATTCAAAACAGTTGCATTCTTGGATTAAGATGCAATTAACTATTTTGGAGTAAGTAAAATTAAATTAATTACATTAGCATGTATAAGCAATAGTTTATAAAGTAAATAATGAGACTAACAGTACACCATTTTCATCTTGTTTTCTTAAAGGCCTATTATTTTTGGATATTTTTAGAACATTCAGTTTTTTAATGCTTTTGCCGTGACGTGTATTTTAATTATTTTCATTAATTCTTATTTTAGGCATTACATCTCTTCAAGAAAACATTTTCAAAGTATTATATTTTATCGACATAATGAGAGACATTATATATTTTGTCTATATAGTAATAGACAATGTTTAGTAAATAACCCAACAGCTACAAAGTATTGCACAGATTTTTGAGGAATTTTATTCTATTTTCTGTTAAGAATTGTGATGTGTAGGGCACAGTATTAGTGTATCACAATAAGAGATTCTCGGGAATTTCATATGCTCTAGAGAAGTGCATTCATCAAGCAGAAATACGACATCCATTGCACATCATTCGGGGTGAAATAGAACCTGAAGTTTTCTACTACCCTAACATCTTGCTTTTTACCCCTGAGCCTTAGGCCTAAGCCAATGACACAGTATTACTTTTAACTGAAAAGGTCTATTACAGATTTACAAGTTTGGTGATTGGACTTATCAAAATTATTGAACATTGGATCGATAAATATGAATTTATCGATCCAATGTTCAATAATTTTGATAAGTATGAACAAATGTATTTACACAATTTTTACAATTTGGAAAGATATTAATTGATGATCGCCGATAATAATTCAAGGGGGAAATATCAATTATAAAGTGAATATAGCGTATCTAGGCATAACATTGGATTCAAGAATGAACTGGTTAGATCACCTTAACAGCGTACAGGAAAAGTCTTCAATTTCACAAATAAGTTGCTAAGGATAACAAGAGCAACGTAGGGAATTAAACCAAAATTTATTTAAAAGGTTACGATTGAAAAAAATTATATTATATGCTAGTGCATCGGGGAATACTGTTAAACTAAATAATGAATTGCTCCAAATCCAAAGAATCCTACTCATAAAATTAACTAAAGTATACAGAACAGTATCTACAGATGCCATCCAAGTTTTGAAGCGTGATGTCCGCCGATGGACATCACTGCACACGCTTTACAAATGAAACATCGCTCATTTAATCCAAATAAGGAAATTAAATTAGGAGAACTTGTATTAAATCAGGATAATGTCAATCCTAAAAGATTCTTTACTGACCCACCATGGAAAAGGAAAAAGTGAAAGTTGAAACAATAATTAAAATGGAAGACCACATTATGCGTTTACAGGTGGATCGAAAATTAATGGAAAGATGGGGTCTGCAGTTATAATATGCTATCAAAATCAAGTAACAAATACTTTAAGATTCAACAATAAATTAAAAAATTCAACAATTTGTAATATAGAAATGGCAAACAAGATTGACTAATTCTATAAAGACAAGGAGGTTACCCCAGAGGTCAATAATACCAGACTGATGGCAGATTTCTACTTAAATCAAATTAAAACGGGCATGGAGTTTTTGCAGAGAATCAGGATAAATTCTTCGGAAAAGATGACAAATGACGGTTTGATGGAGAAGTACTGGGAATAGAACATTTATTATAAAAGTATATACAATTTGCTACTATTAAATCAGAATTATACCCAAAACGTTATAAGGAATTATTTATTTCCAAGCTGCTAAATCATAAAGGTTGTTAGAAAAGTTGTTAAAGAAAATATAATAACTTTATTACAGTATAATTTATTAGATGACTAAGAAATACCTGCATGTATTAGTTATTATAGATGTAAAATATACTTATTTAATATAAGTTAATTAAACTTACAGTTCCTTTGTTGTGCCACCTCCAAATTGTGACAAGAGTACCCAATTTCCTAAGTTTGACTAATCCTGAACTTCTCCTTTCTAAAAAACCACTCGGTCAAAGTGAAAAGAATACCAATTTCACTTACTCGGTCATGTAATGCATTATATAAGTATTCTTTTGTTTAATCAGAGTAAATTTTTTTCCCGAATATATTCACATATAGTTAGTTATTACATATTTTTGTAACATTTGTTTTTAAAAAGACACACTCACAAGACATAAAGTATGAAAAATTTTTTTAGTAAACTATATGAGTCTTGAAAGAAATTTTTATTTTTAGTACACAATTTATTTTACTTTATTTTGCATTCAATACTATTATACTTTTTTGTATATTTCTCATGTAATTTAACATTTCTAAAAGTTATTTAGATACAATATCCACTACCTAGAAAAATATTAAAGCTAAAGCTTCATAAGAATGCTAATTAAAAATTAATGCTAATAAAGGATAATAGGCTGTTATATACAGTTTGTAAAACTTGATGAATATCAAAATGAGTTGATTTCCAAACTATATAGCCTTTGTAAGCAAACTACAAATATTATGAGAGCATCAATTTAATTATTTAAAAACATCCTGACCATTTAATGCATTAGAGATTAAATCGATATAAAAATTAAATTGATTACACTCAATTTGACTTTAATTTTCCATGTTCTTCATAAAATGCATTTTTATGGTTTCTTAGGAAATGGACATTTTCACTTATTGAAAGAACGAAGATTTTCTAAACACTCGTTTTGATACAAAATCCTAGTTTCTCATACATTTTATTGCTTGATATAAAATTTGAATTTTAAAAGTCATATTTAGTACGCAAGCTGTGTTTCAAAATGCGATTTAAAATATGATTAAAAAATGCTTGTTTCGATTCAAAGCATCAAATCTGAGAATAGAAGTTTTGTTTTAAAGGTTTTTTTTATTAAATCTTCTTCAGAAAGCATTTTGCAGGTGAACTTGGAAAACAATGTTTTCAATCGGAAAATATTATTGGGAAATTTCTGTTCATTTAATTAAAAATATTTAACTTTGTAACACTATCTTAGTTTTTAATGTGGACTCTTCTTTCTTATTTGAAAAATGTTATTTACTTTTTGGGCAGTTTTCCATATATTTATAGTTATTGCATATAATTCACGAAGTGCATTCAAAAAGCGCCAATTGAAAAAGTGAAAGAGCAATATGATACCGCGCAATCTAGTGAGGCGCATAATTCACTGTTCCGTTATTGGACCAAGGAGTGCGAAAGTATTCTGGATGTCACTTAAGCATTATTCAAAATTGCACTGTGATTAGATGCTTTTAGTGGATTGAATCGGCAGAATTAGGTGGTTGAGACCATTTCTGCGTCAAATTTGTTTGATTCTACTTGAAATTTGAAACATGCATTTCTTATATCCCATCGTTACATAGAGGATTTCCCTTAATAAGAACATCAAATGTAAGTAATAATGGTTTTGCCTACGCTTTGTCAACACTCTTAAATGTTAAATGAGTGACTTAGATCACACACACACACACAGTATAAGTTATATTGTAATGTAATTGGTCTCCTTTATTTTTCTTTTTTTTAAATCAAAACATAATATGTGATGGACTATATAAGCTAAGTATTTGTAAAGAATACTACACCAATAATGTGATATATGATAAAAACAAATGGGAATTTTGTATGAGGAGTCAAACTTTTTCCTATCCCGCAGTTGAATAGAATGAAAAGGTTTTAATGTAATTGAACATCAATTGACATTGCGTCTTATGTTCCACAGCAATGTTGGCGTATTAAGTAACGTGTCCAACTCTTTTGAAATCGCTTATGTGATAGCTTAAAAGCTGAAAGTTGCAAGCTAAGTTCAAAAAGAATTATCACGAATCTCATGAGGCAAAAGAGAAGGATTGAAATTTATTTTCGATTTGTTTCTCTGATTATTGTAGTTAGTTTCTTGATATTCCTGGAGAGCGTTCATTAATTAATTAAATACTGAATCGACGAGGAAAAAATGTAATAAGAAACAAAATAAAAATATTAATGTATACACACTATTTACTCAACTATTAATTATTTCATGTAAATTCAATATTTTATTTCTCTAAATGTTTGGCAGCTCTCTGTAGCATTTTCTTAACAACTTTGATTGTATAACTGCTAATGATTAGGAATACAGCAGAATTAAAAGGTTTAAACATTATATATATATATATATATATATATATATATATATATATAGCACAGTAGTATTTTTGAAAAGATGGGTAAATTAGCAGCAGGGAACCACGATAGTTTCATTAGTTAGGACGTTGTTCTCATTACCGGAAGGTAGGAATTGGAATGCCAGTTTAACCGAAAATTTGCCGTGTTGACTAAAGGTGCCCGGAGCATACACAATTTGCCACTGTCACAATGTCCTCCAAGTAAAATGATACCTCTGGGAGTGGCAGATTAAATATTGGGGATCTTTTCTGCTTGGTCCCTCATTCAAATGACGTAAAATTCCACTGAGTGCAGAGGCCATTTCTGAGCTAGACATAGGGAAGTGTGCCGGTGTAACAAAAAAAAAATATAGTTCAGTAAGATATTAGAAACTTTTCTACATGAGTTGAACATTAAATATAATTTGTAAATCCAGTAAAAGTTATAAAAATTTTCGATTCACACGCAACTTATGAAATTCGCTAATATCATATAGGCAATTAGTTATTATAGTCTATTGAATGAATAAATACATTTTCCTTTTAATGCAATAACAATAATTGGTAATAATTCCATTGGTATTATATAACAATTTGATCTATACAAAATGTATTATTAGATTTGATTATATTTTATAAATATATAGATTTGTTTATATTTTATAAATATATACAAAATATTTCATTAAATACATACAAAGAAAAGAAATTGTATCTCTTTTTTATGAATGAAATATAAGTCCTTAAATTTTTGTGATTTTTGTAATTTTGAACCTTTAAATATAAATATTTCATAGAGATCAACATAAATTTACAAACAGAATTATCATACTATTTATTTAATGCTCCTAAACAGAATATACAGCTGTTTTAAAATGATTCCTTGTTAGAATATGCTTTTAAACCTTTTGACGTGTTAAGCCCATTATGACTTTTTCCTATCATTGTTTACATATGAAATTTCAATAAAAATTAGCCGCAGAAGAGTAAATTTTTATTAATTTATTTTTAATTCTTATGCCTTCATACATAACTAAAGACTGTTATTTTGTCAAATAAGATGGAATAATAGGAGATAATTTGGTTACTGAGACTGTTTTAAATGATTTAAAAGTCAAAATGTTACAGTAACTATTTAACTTTCCATAACTACAAATATAAACTCAACTTTCTTCAGTAACTGAATGAAATTATTCCAGGCTAAGCTAAATATATCATCCTGATACTATAATTTTAGTTTTTATTACTAATTTCAGTTTTGCCCTACGGGTCACTTGAGTAAAATGAATAGGAAATTTTCGTCAACAAATGCTTAACGAAATTTCTGGGAATAGTGGGAGATTCATCAAATTATCTTTAAACAGGGATCTTTTCGTCGAATCGAGCAACTGAAACAAAAACTGCTCGGCTTGTATTCCAACCCATTTCAATCCAGTTTTGTTTCGTTTCCATGAGATTTACCTCCACCATTTGTTAGAGTTGCTGTCATTTGCTGAGTAATCTCCTCTAATCTGTACTTGCGTCTGAAAGCTCCCTTAACGAAAATGGCTCCCACAGCAGAGCAGACCTTAATAACAGATCACTGGACATGGATGACTATTCGCCTTCTAAATCGATTGGGACAGGGTAATCCTTATCGTCCTCTCCCAAGATTGCAGCTATCGCTTTTCTGCCAAATAACCCCTCATCTTCCTCATAAATTCGGTCTTTTATGGATAGTCTCAGTGGAGAGAACTTATCCACACAATGATTAGATTTAAAGATATGTGTTTCTGTAGATTTTCTTTCTGATCAGATGAGTCAAAACATGTGCAGCTTTTTCATATTTTGCATCTTTGTTTAGTTATTCCGAGAGGTAAAAACGGTATTCTTAAGTAAAATCAATCTAGAGATCCCTACTTGTGTGACAAGCCATTCATAAAATTTAAAGACACCAAAACAAATATTTTTTGAGGCTTCTCCAGAATCTATGTCAAATGCTAAACTATTTTTCGTAAGTCACGTGAGTGGCAACTTAACATTTCCTACCTTACGTCTAAAATTCAATCATTGAAATATCTTCTTTAAAAATATATCTCATCTTTCAGTTCTTTTTATGTTCATTTGGTTTTTTGAGCAAAAGGAAAACTACCGTTACAAAGAAAAAAAATTTTTGAAATATAAAAGTTTCATTTCTAAATTATAGAAAAAGCCACAGAAAGATTTTTTACTTTGAGATACCTTTTGAAGGGTGAGTTCACAAATTTCGAATACTAAAATTTGTATGAGGGGAATATCACTAGTAAATAAAAATAAATAATTTACTCACTATATAATTATACATGCTTCTATAATAAGGTAGCATTAAGGTGTTAATAAAAATTTTATGGACTGCATATTTCGAAATTGGATCTTTTTCATAGAAAATATGACTTTTTCGATATTGCGAGAGTTAAAAAAGAAATCTCTGTTAAGATTTTTGATATCAAAGTTGAATTCCAAAAATGGTTTCATTAAGTATGCCTTAAGCAAAAAAAATAAATTTCTGCTTTAAGTTCCAATTAACAAATCAAAAGTTTTCAACAGATTTTTAATATAAGCTTCAGTTAATAACTATTTTTTTTTAAAAGAATTGATTCTAAGAGTTACTTCTTAAAATACATTGCATATTTTTAAGGAATATTGCACAAAGGTAAGAAAATTACCTTCTACATGTAGATTGCACTATATATTATAATATAATGTAATGTAATATGTTATGATTAGGTAAATAATAACTTATTTTCTACTCAGATATATATTATTTTGTATTACGAACATTTTATACTTGGACCGTATTTGAAACCATTAGAAAACGTACTAGCTAACATTAATGTAGATTCTAGGTGCAATCACTGTATGAAGAAGATAATTTTTAATTTGAGTTATCAATTACGATTCATTGAACAATTCCTATAATCTTTGTTCCTCCAATATTCATCCCTTCAACAATTTTAGTTTCTGAAAAAAAAGGCAGGAATTGTTCATGAGCTCAATCATATTTTATTCGTGTTTGAAGTTTAGAACACCTGAAAATGAATGAAGATGAAATGCATCCTAAACCCGGATCGCCCTCGTTCGGCGCGCTTGAGAGGTGTTATGAAAGGCTTCCTTCATTACGCTCCCTTTGTTCAGCTCCAAATAACAATGCAAAATGATTCGCTCCTCATGAAACCCCACTTTCAAGCCTTTGCCCCAGGCCTTTTCGACGGCCAGGTGGAATAATGGTTTTTTATTAGAGCCGAAATTAATAGCCACGTAATCACAAAAAACACATTAAAGCAGTTTTAATTCAGAAACACACACATATAAATTAAGTAATATCTAAACTAATAAACTAAATACAAAACGAGTAGTAATGCACAAATCAATAATTATAAAAAATTTAAATTGTCTTAGCTGATTTAAAATAACTATAGAAGGATGTTTTGTCTTTCTTTTTTATTTTGCCTTTTCGTCAGTTCTATTGTCAACGTGTTCAATTTTGGAAACAATAATTCTAAGGATCTGAAAATTGAATTTTTAGAAAAACTTTTAATTTTCATGATCTTAAAAATTTACAAACGGAAAAAAAATTATAATTAAAAAATACTTCTTTATTGATAAGTCATGAATGGATTTTTTCTAATCGCGAACGACTCTCAGGCAATCGATGGTGAATTGCTACCACTCAAAGAATGCGATTTAAAGGCCAGCAGCTAATTTGTCAACAAGTCGGACTGACTACGCCGTCTCAATACGATGTGACGTACATGAAACGTTACCTGCGTCAATGATACTTGCTCAACTGAAACGAATGAAACAAATATTTTATGGTTAAAAATGTTTTAAAAATTTAAAGAGTTTTCAATGAAAACAATTCCAATTATTTAGATTACGAAATGAAGCATTTGAAGTACTAAAATAGGAATAAGTAAAGACTGAAATTAAGAACGTCAAACTCTAGAAATAGAGAAAATAAAAACTTATTATTTTAAAACAAAAAGTAAGGGAAAAGATGCTTAGAATTCTTTTGTGTAAAGATTGTTTTGAATAAACGATGCACAAATAAACAGTTTCCAACGCCTTCGAATGAAAGAAAAAGCATGTTAATGTGTTTTCGAAATAAAAACAAATGTTGATAAACAAGTAGCAAAATATTTTATAAAGCAATATTATTTATTTTATAAGCTTATCTAATTTATCTCCCTTAAAAATTCATAATAAACATATCCTGTCATTATTATAAATGAACGTTAGGGTTGTTTATCGATATAAAAAAATTAGTGCTTTCATGTATTAAAAACTCAGTGCGAAAGAGACGTAATAGACTTTCATTAAATATCGATTTCGTGGATTCATGAGAGCAATACTATAAAGCCTTCAACTGATTGCACAATGCTTTGCGAAGTGGAAGATACCAAGTTCGATACCGATTGCTGAGGAACAATGTGCATTATATATTGCATTTCCCTTTATTACATATTCATCTATCGTGCAGAATGAGTGGAAATCTCTTCGATTTCCTAACTTGTTAGAAATATGAAAGCATGAACATAAAGCACTCCATAAAAGCAAATTCGAGTAGGTTGCTGCAGAAACTGTAGATTTTTTTCAGGATGTTCAATGTGTGACGGGTCTAAGTGCTGTCGAAAATAAGATCCAGATATCGAATAAATGTTTCTTCACTTTCATTAAAAAAAAGAAGAACAAATATTGCTGCATAAATTGGTAAAATTTCAGTTGCAAAAATTTCAATAAAATCTCACGGTTATAAGAAAGGACGCTGCAATTAATTGACTTTTTATTGTTGTGGTTGATGAAATGTGTCACATTATTCTTCTTATAAATAATCTCCATGAGTAAATGGACGAATGGTTCCTCATGTTCTCTGAGTGTAGATCATTGTTCGAATGAGAACGATACTTTGAAACAGCATATTTCACTGCATACCTACAGAGCGGTGCAGGTTGGCCTCAGACTGTACCTTTAGGTTAACGGGTTTGGAATATTTGTACATCACCAAGCACCTCCTAATTTTGAACTATGGTTAAAAGACGAGGTTACACCCGAGCTGACTTCGTCCTCTCCACATTCCTGATAAATAACTTTGGATGTCAGAGATTAACACAGACACGTCCCCAAGATATGGTGCTCCAGTTGAGGAAGGATGTGATTACACTTCCAGTCACTGTTCACTTCAAACCATGCTTCACTTTGCTGACATTTATAAGAAGCAGCGTGAAGATATTGAGTCACACTACACAAACAAAAAATTTGCATTTGTCTTATAAATAAGCAGATGGCAGAGTCAAATGAAATAGTATGAAGACTTTTTCTCTCACCTGCACACAAAATCTTTGATATTCTTGTCTCTACTTTTAGATATATTCGATACAAATTTCCGCTAAGATATACTACACACACAAATATCCTTTCCCAAAGTAAACAAAATGAGTCTACAAATTATTGACATGAAAATCAGAGAGCTAGTTAATTAACTACTTGTTCAATTAGGGGACATAAAGATCCGTCACATCTAAGGGGACGAACTCTTTCGTTAATGCATTTAGAAAAGACTTATTTACTTATATCAAATAGTTTCATTATTTGTGACCAAATTTTTAATTTAATGTGCACAACTCAATTCTTTTGTCCGTTATTCTCCACAAATCCGTTATTTTTTTATTATTACATTCATTTGAGACAACCGTAATAACCAAAAGTTATTACAATTTTTGATATCTACAATAGATTTCCCTGTGGACGATCTTTCATTTTTAAACTCTTATGCATCCCTAAGGAAAAGGTACTGACCATTGATCCTCAATAGTATTTGAGGTTGAACGTAGAAATCTTTAATAGAAAACCGAGATCTCACTTGCTCTTGGTAAAACTACAATTTAGTCATTTCAAACGCATATTTCTTTGAGTTCCATAAATGCAGTTCTTACAATAATTATAAAAATCAAATTAAAATGGCCAACAATTTATATCTGAAAAAATATTAAGCAACATAGAAAACTAATTACGAAAATGGAAGATCTCTTACTAAATTCTAAAGATCATTATGAAAATATGTAAAAACTATATAAATCGTCTCAAAATTTTCATTTCAAATAACAAAAATGTATGTTTATAAAGTTCTGGGAATTCTAAATATAATTTTATTCATTATTTAAAGAAACATACAGATAAAATATTATAAACATTAATCTACAAAATTATTTTAATAAATTAAATAATTATTTAATAAATATGTGCATACAACTTAAAATTTCCCGTTTTATTAGAAATTTTAATTTTTAGGAAAATGCCATTGTACCTTAAAATTTTCTATGGATTTGCAATTTTAACCCATTTTAAATTCCTCAAATTTTGAAACTCATATTAAAATTTTCTATTTTTAGGCAGCAACCTATTATCTTATGCAAAGAAAAATAAGCATGAACGTTATACAAGTCACGTTTTTGGGCTACAACATTTAAAACAAGGAATGTATTTACTTGTTTTATAAAGTAAAATCATATTTTCTTTTATTAGAAAGCAATTACGGTTCCAAAAAAAAAAAAAAGTTTGAAATTTATTTTATCATGCACAAAAATAAAACAGAATGTTCATTTTAAACTGTGGAATAAATTCTTAGGCCTGATGGGAAGAAAATTCTAAATTGTCAGATGCAAGACACAGAAGTTCCAATTTAATAACAATTCCATTTTATGCGGAAACAAAAAGCGGAGGAAGCACGTTTTACGTGTTTCTTCCATTTTATCCCTCTGGAATATACAATATCCAATATTCAACAAAGAAAAAGGCATAAGAAATATAAATTTTAAAGAGCATTTGAATATTTATTAGTATCGAAAAGGATTAGAGATATTAGAGCTTCGACATTAGTATAGTCTTTCAAAGTTTCTTTTCAAAGAAAACAATCTTCGCGGCTTTTATGCACTTTCTCTATCAAACAAATATGCATATATTACTATTATTTAAAATTAATAAGCCACCTTCAGAAATCAAATTTAAATTGTTTTCTACCATTTACAAAAAAATTAGAATTTTTTTCAATTGGAAGCACAGTGAATTACTCTATACCTTGTGATTCAAAAGCAAATGGTAAAAATAGGCTTCAAAATTTTTAATTTAATAGATCCCTTTTTAAAATCTTTGTAGCATATCTATTTTATATTTATTAACATGTTAAAATAGTTATGTATAGCAAATAGATAGTTTGTTATGTCAATGATGGTCACTTTTGTCCCAGAAAAATAATTGTTTTGTAGTGATTACGATTAAATTTACTTAATATGAATGATTGCAACTTAAACTTGACACCGAATAACTGCAAAACGTAGTGCAGCTAATAAAATATTCCATATGATCTAGTGCAGGACCTTCAGAATAGAAGCTCCGGAATTCGATCCCAGTGATTGTTGAACAATGGGAGATGGAAATGGAGCTTCTGCTCATTGTACGTATTTATGCCATTTGTATTAGAGTCATTATTTGGAATTCTTCGGTGTTTCTTCCATTGAATCACATGAATAAAGCTCACTATTAAAGGAAATTCCTGGCAGAAGAAAATTTACGCCAGCGACATTAAAAAACGCCTTTCAACTGCCTTTAAACAAAACTTTAGCCTTAGCTCATTATGTGGAGAACAGAAAAGGGGGACATGCAAGCAGTGGAATTTAATTTTAGAGTTCTAAACATTTAATTTAAGGTCTTTATTTTTAACATATTTTCTTCAATACTTGATTGTAGAAATAGTCAGAAATTTGTGCTAGAATTTGTCTAATACATATCAACATTGATTTCTTCCAATTAGAAGTTTATCGACTCGAATCTTGAAGTTCAAATAACTAGTATTCACTTTCATCTGTGGTCCTCAGTAGAATTATCTATTATGAGCAAAAAATTTAAAAGAAACATTTTATAATCTAATAAAATATTTCTTTTTAATTTTTTGCTCATAATAGAATCTGAAATTAATATCTCTGAAATTAATCCTCGTAAATATAAAACAGAAATATATTGTGTCCAATAATTCAGAATAGACATTTGTTATAATGAGAATTCTATGTAAATACACAAAAAACACTTAATGAGGGAATGTAACATTACGTTTGTAAACGTAGCCGAGGTAGTCTAGAGGTTTAAGCATCGGCCTTCTGCAGGACAGGGATCTCCAATGGTGCCAAATAACTACCGAATACAACCAACATACGTGCTCATTAAATCTGTGGAATTGAAAATCCTGTGGTCGTTGTTGAACAGTTACCATTTGTGTAATGATCTGGAGAAAATTTCCTTCCTCTCCTGATCAATGTCAAATTTGAGACAGGGGAACCTCTGATGGTGCCATCTATCGGAGCAATTTAGAGCAAAGTCGTGATTCACCTTAGTGATGTTCTGGTTAAATAAAAGGCGTGCCCTACTGACTTATATTCGCATAGCCAACGGCATAGTGAGCTTAGCTTGTCCAAGTGTCATAAGTAACAACAACAACGTTTGCAAACTCATATAACACATAATCTAATCATGTCAATCATCTAATCAAATATAATTCAAGTAAGTATATATTGTGTGTATACATTCAAGTGAAGAGGTGATTTAAATTTTTTCACAACTCCCATAATGCCTACAATATTCAATCATCCTGAACAAACACATCCAAATAATTTCTGAATGATTGTTTTTCATTAAATGTGCCCAATGATCTTTACAAAAGCTGTTCCCTTTCAATAAATAAGCTCCTGGAACTATGGATCAGCTTAAGCGATTTTAATGATTAAAAACAATTTCTATTTTTAAAAATTAAATATAGAAAGAAGGTATTCAAAGCATGTTAGAAGATTGTAATCATTAGTTAGGAAAATTGAGAGCGCCCAGTTGTCCTTCGAAATTAGGGGTTCTACTTGTCGATTGAACAGCTCTATGCCGAAATTCAAATGGCAGCAAGTTCTTAAATAATATTTTGAGCAAACAAAGATGTGTTATAAACAATACATAAGCCACCAATCTGAAATTAAGTTAATAAGTTTAATATAAGTGATTTTAATTGAAAAATTTGGGGTCTTTAAAAATAATGATATTTATTGCTTCTTTATTTAACAAATTAATATTTCTTTAGCAGTGCTTAAGAAGTTGCTTTACATCGTGAAATGAAATCAAGCGCATAGATTAGCAAAAAATTTAATCTCGGTGAGAGAGAGAGAGAGAGAGAGAGAAATGCTTAACAATTCCTTTTAATTAATAAATTATTAAATATTGAAAGTAGGACTCCTCTTTTGCGTGTCATAATACTTTTTAAATAAGGAGTATGAAATAAAATGCGTGAAAATATTTGCAAAGTATGCAAAAATAAAGTTTTAAAAAAAAATTGAAAAAATAGTATTTTTTTTTTAAGAATTACATTATTGGAATATCAAAAAAAGAGGAGTTGTATGCTTTACGTCGTGCATTGCAGCATGAGTAGCTCTCAAATTGTTTCGATTTTTCAAATGTTTCAAAAGCCTTGATGACAAGCAATAATTTCCCTATAACATAAAATTCACACTCCCCTCTTCGAAACAAAAAGAGGAAAATAGAAAGATGATACAGGAAAATGAGGTTTTGATAGTCCAGGTATGTGATGCCCCAACGATGAAGGGAAGGGTTTTATTTTTTTTATGCACTCAGGAGATGTTCAGTATTCATTGCGCTTCTCAATGTCTTGCAGGCGCGAGAAACTGCAGACTTCTTGAAGCAAGTGGGGGTTGAGGTCTGGTGGATCATTCATTCATCGACCCCAACCTACTGGATATCTTCGCATGGAGTCCTTCCCAATTCCTAGCTCTGAGTTGGGCTTCACCAATTAGAAGAGGTGGTCAGATGGGAGTTGTGGCAATTTAGAAACTGAGAGAATGCAGAAAACTTCTTAAGCACTTGATTCGCCATCCCAAGAGTTATCATTTCAGGAAGAAAACATTGCGACCACATATTCCAGCCACTTTTAGCGAACACAGGGGATCTTCGATTGAGCCGGGATTCAATTCACTACTTTCCGATAGTGAGAACGACACCTTAAGCACCCAAGGCCCCGGCCTTATAAGATGTCTGCTGATTCAACTGAAAATCTCGTAGCAAGAATCGCTGTTACAGCGGAACAAAATAAGCACGATACCAGGGATCTTGGAGAGGGTGATCAAGTATATCTTCCACAGAGATATCAACTATGCTACACCATGAAGGGTCATCAATTTTATCATTTGCTGAGAGTTTTTCACTAAACAAGAAACATGATTAGACAACTTTTGATATCGTTCATTCGCCTTTTCTAACACAGTTGGAAGTTAGGTTTAAAAGTTGTGATATTTCTCTTTTATGCCTCTCGAAATGGAATGCGATCCTAGGTTTCGATGTAAATATTGCTCTTCTGGATAGGCACTATCACCGTTCGTGATTTGTAACAACAATTTTGAATGACTCTGTGTATACATGTGCAAGTAGTTCCTTCCATTCCGCGTATCCATTCTCTACTAGCACAGGACAAAGATTCGGCGTGCATTATGAGTAATAAGGATAAGGATTTTATTTATACATCTGATGCATGCCGATTACATTTATTGAATCTCAATATATATATATATATATATATATATATATATATATATATATATATATTCTTGAAATTGTTTATTATCAAATATATTACAAAAAATATCCTTTACAACTAGAAACATTTTTTTCGGTGTTAGTATCAAAATGAAAGAAAACAATCGCGAATAGCTAAAAGCTTAGCTTAAAGGTTGAGATAAATATTTACTGCGCAAAGACACATTCTGAGAAAATTTGTATTCCCTTTACTCATTTGCTGTTACAAATATACACTACTGGCCATTAAAATTGCTACACCAGGAAGAAATGCAGATAACAAGATGATATTTTTTGGACAAATATATTAAACTAGAAATAACAAATGATTAAATTTTCAAAACATTTGGCTGGATAGATCCTGAAAAATCTATACCCAGAACAACCACCTCTGGCGGTAATAACAGCAGTTATACGCCTGGGAATTGAGTCAAAAAGAGATTGGATTGCATGTACAGGTACAGATGCCCATGCAGCTTCAACACGATGCCACAGTTCATTAACCGTAGTGACTGGCGTTTGGTGACGAGCCAGTCTCTCGGCAACCATTGACCAGACGTTTTCTATTGGTGAAAGATCTGGAGAACGTGCTGGCCACGGCAACAGCCGAACATGTTCCGTATCAAGGAAGGTCCGTACAATATCGGCAACATGCGATCGGGCATTATCTTGCTGAAACGTAAGGTTTCGCAGGGCTCGAATAAAGGGTAGAGCCACATGTCGTAACACGCCAGAAATGTAGCGTGCACTGTTCAAAGCACCGTCAATGCGAACAAGAGGTGACCGAGACGTGTATCCAATGCCACCCCATAATATCACGCCATGTGATGGGCCAGTATGACGATGACGAATGCACGCTGTCAGTATGCGTTCACCATGATGCCGCCAAACACGGATGCGACCATCATGATGCTGTACACAGAACTTGGATTCATCTGAAAAGATGACGTCTCACCATTCGTGCTTCCAGGCTCGTCGTTGATCACACGACTGAAGGCGCTCTTGTTTATGACGCAGCGTCAAGGGAAGCCGCAGCCATGGTCTCCGAGCTGAGAGTCCATGCTGCTGCAAACGTCGTCGAACTGTTGGTGCAGATACTTGTTTTCTTCCAAACGACCCCGTTTTTTGACTCACGGCTCGTGACGTGGTTGCACGATTCATTACGGCCATGCGGATAATATGCCTGTCTTCTCGGCTGCTAGTGATAGGTGGCCGTTGAGATCCCGCATGGCGTTCCGTATTACCGCCCTGAACCCATTGATTCCATATTCTGCTAACAGTCATTAGATCTCGACCGACGCGAGCAGAAATACTGCGATAAGATAAACCGCAATTCTGGTACGCTACAATTCGACCTTTATCAAAGTCAGAAATGTGCTGGTAGGCATTTCTCCTTCTTACACGAGGCATCACAACAACTTTTCACCAGGCAACAAAGTTCAAATGCAATTTGTGTATGAGGAACCGGCTGAACAATTTCCTCATTTAAACACAATGTAGGTGTCGCTACTGGCGCCTGCTTTGTCTGAATGCGCTGAAAAGCTAATCATTTGCATATCACAGCACCTTCTTCCTTTCGTATAAATTTCACGTCTGTAGCATGTCGCCTTTTAAGTGTAGCAATTTTAATGGCCAGTAGTGTATCTTGCATCAGGCAATAAATATGAAAAATAAATTTATAGGGAAATACCAAGTTGCTTCGGTTTGAATATGCAACGAGACGAATAAAGTTCAGCGTCAGAAATCTGCATTTCTTATTACTTACTACCTTTTTCTCTGACTAGTGCTATAACTATTGACTCCTAAATCTTCTAAGACACCCCCGAGAGGAAAACACAGAAAAAAATCTCTAAATATTTTACAGCGAGGATATGGATTTTTCCCAGAACGACCCCACGTTCAGCAAAAATCGAGAAAATGAGAAATTCGAAATCACTTTACATTTATGGCCGACGATAAATTTCTATAATAGAGTTTCCGACACATTTCTTTCGATGTCGCTTGTTGCTCGGAGCAGAAAATATGGTAGCGTCCCCGTTTTGAAAAGGAGGAGCTCGTAAAGCCCCAAATCAATATTTTAACGAGATAGCCGTAACTTTTACAGGAAGTGAAATTTGAGAAGTTTCCAATCGAATTACAATAATTGGCAGCGGTATATCGGGGCGTTTAAAAATGTTTTATTTTAAATTCGCTTCGTTGCATTGTGAGACGAGAAAAATATATTGCTCGAGAAATTTTCTGAAATTATCACTATTTTATGTTTTAATTAGTCAAAAACATATTTATTTCACTGACCGAAATTAGAAGGTTATACTTATATTTTGCCTATTTGTTTCAAGATGCTTTCCAAAATATAAAAAAAAATTACTTTCAGAAATATGAATAATTAATAAATTTCAAATGTTCTGTGTACAGAAAAATGTTCATATGTTTTTTCAATTTTATATACAACATATTTTTGCGGGTCAGTAATTGAAACAAGGGAATTCGGTTTTACTATAAGTACGACCAATCAGGGTTACTCAAAACTCTATTGTTGATAACACAAATTCTATATTAAGCCTACGTTTAAAATATTTTAATCTAAGCAAAAATAACTTCATTGAAATTTAAAAATATTTATTAATTAAATATATTCCCTTAAAAAGATAATCATATCTTGTGTATTTAAAGAACCCAATATATTTATAAGAATTGAAACTCAATTTGAGAAGCGAAATTAATTAAATTTTAAACATGAGTAAGCCTGCGTTTGTGAACATCCGCTCATTATATTATCAACACACGCATATATATATATATATATATATATATATATATATATATATATATATATATATATATATATATATATATATATATATATATATATATTGTTAAACACACATATATGTTGGATCATCTACCATCACAGAGTTTTTTATTTTCAAAAACAGGCAACATAATTGCAATCTTGGAACCCGTGAAATAAGTATTTAAAATAATGGAAGTTTTCCTCTGTGTGTATCACTAAGAACTTTAACTAAATTAACTTTAAATCACTATGATTTATAAAATAATAAAGAAATTTTACTTAAAATTAAAAGGTACGAAAGTATTGGAGCCTCTTTATCTTTTCATACTAATCTATATTAAATAAAATGATTACTTACGAACACTCTCAAATTTCGTTTGTGATGCAACTCACGGCACTTGCGTCAGGAGTACCCGAGACATGCCTGGTTATATATAATTAATATATATTATTTTCTTCCCACTTCATCGCTTTATCTCTTTTTTAACAATAGAATGAGGAATTATTTTGAATATTATTTTAAAGTCAAATTTGCTTGAAATATGCATTTAATAATATTACTTATTGTGCCAGTTATACCGTTACATCACAGTAATTCTGAATTTATCGTAAGAGAAAAGACTTTTTTTCTTTCACATGAATGTAACCACAAAATTACTAGTAGTTAAGTTTTCTGTAAATTTCGATGATAGTTGTAATGAAAGTTGTATAATAATAGCTTAAAAGAGAGAAAATCGAGAAATTCCCTCCTCTGAAGGATTACTTAAGGGCAAATCTCTTTTAATTTATACCTAAGGATTCTTTTTTGAAGCAGGTAGGTGAATGTGGAAATGCTTCGGAATGAAAATTTTCAGTTTAACATTCATTGTAATTGCCAAGTTTCTTTCATTTATTAATATTTTATTCCCTCTTCTAATATCAAAAAGTTTTCTTTCCTATCTGAAAAATTAAAAGTGTATGCAAAAGGGACATCGTTAACGTTTAAAAAAAATGGTAACTTGTTTTGGGTTGATCTCAATTTCATGATTTTCTTATCTTCTCACAATTTTTTTTTTACATTCTTCATCTAGATATCAATTGCTTTTCAATAATCTGAATGCCAAATCATTCTTCATTTCGAAATTCTTTCTATCTTCGGAAATTATCATATTTTTTATCATCAAAAATCTGCATCCACTCTAAAATCATCCACAACCTATTTTAAAATGAATTTCAAATGATTACAATGAAAAGATTGTTTTATCTAACTTATATTAATGTTAGATAAAACATAGTTTCAAAGAAGCACACTTAATTTCAAGTATGACAGTACTTCTAACGTGTGTGTGTTTGTGTGCGCGCGCGCTATTTATTAATAATATAAGCTTAGAATTTAAACCACTTATTATTTCAAAATATACAAGACATCTCGTAAAACAATGGAGGACACAATAATTGCTCTAATCCTATGTGTGAAACATAAAATGAAGAATCTAGTTTATTTAATCTAATTAATAGTACAGAATCTGATTTTCTTAACATGGAATCAGAGCAACCAGTTCGAGATGAGCTTCGAACCTTCAAGCTACAATACAAAAGACAATGAGAAGATCTAAAATATGTATGGCAGTTCAAAAATCAAATTAGTTATTTTTCATTCAAAATTACGATGAGACCGGTTGTGCTTTGCAAGTTCAATCAAAGGAATGGGAAAAGGTAAACAGTGCAATAAAATAAACCAACAGTATGGATAAAATTTACATTTAGAGAAAATTTACATCAGAAGAAATTGTCCTTCTGATTCCGGAAAGTAGCCGGTTCTATACCTGAACCTGCAGAAGGTATACCTACTTTGAATGTTAAAAGTTCCTTAATATTCAATGTCCTTATTTGGAAAAAGGGTTAATACTTAGGTGATGTCACAGTCTGTTGAGTGTGACTTTACTCTGCTTATGGTTATCTTTGTTTTTTAATTATAATTGATAGAAATATAAGCCCAAATAAGTATAAACAGTCCCGAGTTTACCGAGAATTTTTTTCAAATATGCTTTTGGGGAAAAAGATCCATGGTTTGATACCATTACTGCAGAACAAAGAAGACGCAGGGTACGCTTTTCCTTTCAGCTCATGGTGTCGGGTTTGATCCAGATTTGCTGCTCCATATCTTCGCCTTAGTGACAGTGGTCAGAGAGGGAAGGCGCTTAGCGTGTACCAAGGGTTAGCAAGCACTTGTTCTTCCTCCTCAAATGGATAATAAAAGAAAAAGATGTTAAATGGAGTCTGTTACGTCATCAGATCACAGAAAGTTTGATGTCGGTTGGTACACGTTCTAGTCCATGAGGGTTACATGGACTAGAACGTGTGATTACATCATAGTGACTATAACTAAGCTATCTGCAACGAAATATTAAAAATGCTTAAAGTACATAGGTTGTCTTAGCTCTCGACACCATGCAGCGGATGGTCTAATAATCTAAGGTAAAGCAGTTTTGATGCCTAAGCTATCAATTGCGTCCAGGAAAGATTCTTCACGGATAGTGGGCTGTATTTGTATGTTGAAACGAAGTGAGCCTAGAAATCTTCCATACACTCATTAAGGCAAGCAGCGCAAATGTCAAAACACAACACCCGTCTCCCGATGCGCAGCATTGGCTGGTATTGACTCTAAAGAGCAGTGTCCAGCCACTAGGCCATGTTAAGCCTAAGTTTTATTTATTTTGATGCAGCATAGTTAAAAGTCTTCAGGCTTAAAGCATTTTAGTACTGACTGTAGATGCCTCCTGTAAGCACTTTTATGAATAATGAACCCAATTCATGTATCACAAAAGAGGATATCAGAAAACTCGCAAGCTACTTTATTGACAGAAGTGGATGCAAAAGGTAGAAGCGCAAAATCTATCTCCCTTTGCTCTATAGTGATTGGAATCAAACCTAGCCACTGTTGAATTGCAACCAAGACTATCTAGGTAATCGTGGCTTACCATCTGGTCACGATTAATCAGAAACTTGGATTGGGTTAGATTTGAACAAACAGGGCTGTGGAATAAAAATGTGACAATTTTCTCCTACCAGATTTCAGCTGTCTTATATTTACTTCATAGTCAAATTACAAATCCACAATGGGGGAAAATTTTGAAAATAAAATTATTTTGCAGTTTGAAATTGATTTAAACTCACTTGGTTAGTTTAGACTTTTAACAAATCTTACTAACAACAATGGCCTTGTTGGGCCTTATTTTGGCACTCACAACTGTGGCAATACATTTAGTCCTCCAAAAAATAGATATGGGTTCTAATCTTTTCTTTGTATATTAAAATGAATGCTTTTTAAAATATTCGATATCACTAATGCTTATACAAACAACTGAGAAGTGTTGTAAATCCTTCGTACCCCGCAACGCCTTTGCTCTGTGTAAGCATGTTTCAAGGGTGAAAACCTGGTATATTTCCGAGTGCCACCCACAATATAAGCATATGGAAACCCAAAACGCATATGGTAATTCCCGTTAACAAAGAACTGTCAAAAAAAGCTTTGTTCGAACTCGTGACCCCCCGATTTGAAAAGGGTGTACGGCTATATGAGTCTGTATTACTGACATATTATTTTCCTCCTTTTACGAAATATTAAAACGTTGGAAAATAGACGTATATAGGAGTGATTCTAATTAACTCTGTAGATTTGGTTTTCATGTATTTATACTGCGGCTCTGTTTTATTTTTCTGACATGACATAAGCAAGTCAGAAAAATAAAACAGAGCCTCAATATAAATACATGAGCAGGCACAGCAAGTATGCTACATGCCTGCATAACTTTAAGAATTCACACAACAAATCACTGCAAAATCGATGCTGTTTCGAGAATAACAAACATTAAAAAAAACTTCTTACCGAAGAATAGGTTAAAATATGGCTGCGAATAAAAATTCAATTTCAGTGGCTGACTTTCCCCCTCCTTACCTTTTCTTGACACGAAGGCATCTTGCAAACTCCAAAGCTTCCTGATGGAACACGCTCACGTGAATTATAATATATGTGGGTGTAGAAAGACTCCATTCTCCCACGTTTCTGGAATATTCAATTTCATCCTCAAACAAAAAGCAAGCAAATATACACATCTGACACCAACTGGCTGAATAAGAGTATCAGGTGTAGAAATGAATATGTTTCGTTTTTTCTGAAAAATATTGTTAAAAACGGGTGATGAGCAAAATTCTTTAATAAACGGCTGTTACTTTTTGTAGATTTTCTTACATTTATTTAATTTTATAAAATAAATGAACGGATTTAATATAAATAAATTACATTGAGACACTTAAGCATTTTCTCAAATGAATTTAAAAAAATTTCTAATTAGATAAAATAAAGAAAACAATCAGTTTAATAGAATTAAAATCTTTATTAAATTGAGAATGGCTCAACGCAAGAAAAAAACGATAGACCAGGATGTTGCCTCTAGCGAATTTAAAAGGCAAACCACATTTCATATCAAAATTTTCACTTTTGCATTTATAAAAAGTTTAAACCATAATTCTTTATAAAGTTGGTCATAACGAAATGCACAATGTTTCGTAATTTTACTCGCTTCAAGAACAGAGACATATCAGGCCTTTCCCTTTTTAAAGTGGCCTTTTATGTATTAAGTATTGGGAATAAGAACTAACGGTATTAAATTATCCTTTTTGAGATATACTTACTCTTCATTCATTAAAATTATTTAAATGAAGCAAAACAATTTTCTTAAAATAAAACGCGTTTCTTTCGACTGCGACGAACGTGTTTTTTATTTTTTCAATACACCACCAATCACTATACTGATGCATTGATGAAAGGAATCCTGGCATCAATGTTGCTGACTGCATAATGAAAGAGAGCTTCAAGTTTTCCACACATTATTTAATTTCTTTTCAGCTGATGCGCAAAATGTATGAGCCAAATAGCGTTTTCAGCATAGCTAAGTATAAAGTGAACACCATTAAAAACAGTAAATATAGATATTTGGTCAGATGACTAAGGCTGTTTTTGTTAACTCAATAGTATTCTGTACATAATAATTATGATTAATTAAATATATAGTAGGCCTTTGAAATATTTTGGGTCAGAATAATTTGATAGACATACTCGTAGAAAAATGCAATATTTTTTTTTCTATTCAGGAAAAATTTTGGTCTTTGTTGAATTCTTTTTCTCTCATTTGTTTAAAAAAAAATAGCTTAGCTTTTTTAAAGTTTATCTCAGTTACTGCTTTATAAATATTTCAAAGTTTTCTTTCTTTTATAACTTGATTGTTGAAAAAACTCAAAGAATTTATAGTTCACATCTGATTTATCGTATACTTTCTTCATCTAGATTTCACCTAGGGGAAAACATGACATGTATCTACATTTAGAGAATCCGATCTTATTGTGAATTTAAGAAAATCAAAATGATGCAATGGAAACAGAAGCAGGAAAGACATTAGTTATTATTCACATAAGTATACTGAAATTCACCCTAAGAATGGAAAGAAATCGCTTCAGACAGAAATTTCCTTTCAAACAGAAAATTCTGAAGATCCATAATTTAATACATAAAACCGCACTTAAAATAATTAACAACTTTTCAATTAAAATGTTTATTTCATGAAATAAAGTATATTGTAGATTAGATAAAATTAATCGAATTGCGTATGTTTTACTTGTAAGCTCTTTTCAGTTATGAAGCTATTAAATGTCAATATAGGGACTAGTTTCAATGCATTTGTATTAAAAAGACGAAAACACATGCGCTGAAGAAAGAGCAATAATAAATTTTTAAAAATCTCTATAGATTTTTAAAAATTTATTATTTCTCTTTCTTCAAAACAAATATTGAACATCGTTATTGTTAAATAAATTGTGGGGTGAAGATGTAGAAAGAGAAGGTACAGTCTGCTGGCTTATGTATTCTTCTCCACTCCATATTCCTTATCCAGAAGCACATAAATGATATTTAAAAAACAGGAATGGAACTCTAGCCTTCTTTCTTGAAGTGGGAAAAGTTCTGGAGAGGATATTTACATTACTTAAAATAATTACAAGGTGGGATAAATAACTTTTCAGGGAATTAAAATCAGCATTATTATGTTATAAATTCTTACAGGACCCTGTAATCACAATTTTGAAATGAAACGTAGCTTTTATTTTAAGATATCGAAGACTGAAATAGTGATATAAGTTACTCTCTCCATTATGTGCAACAGTTCTCAGCTTAAGTACAGGTAAAACCCTGGAGAATAATCAGAGTAAAGATTTTATTTCCAGAGAGTTGCAATGCTCATCTGGACAGAAAATCCAACGTTGATCAGCCTCATAATTACTTTCTTTGGAGATAAAACGTCAGGTATTAAGCTGCCAAGAAGTTAGCGCTCTTACCTTTGGTACCTCATTTCATATGTTCGAATCCCATCCTGGGTTTAGATGTTTGTAAAAGGATTTGGAATCCACTTTAAACCTTAGGTCCCGATCTAATGAGACCTCGTGTTCAAAAGAAATACGATTCTAAATTGTCTTAGTGAATGATGTTTCTATATCGGCTTCAAAACTGATGTTTATCTCTCTGCCACGGTGCAAGATGCTTAATTGCAAAATTTAAAAGTAATTTAGTATTAAAATTTAACAAACTTCTATACTTGAAAAAAATCTTATGAATATTCTAAAAATTATGAGAATAATCATATAACACTGAATAATCTTATATGATGAGCAGTTTTAAATTAAACTTGTTTATCATGTAAGATAATTACAAGTTTAATTTATAAGCGTCTTGGTTTCCACTCTTTCTATTGTCAGTGGAATTCTAATCCCCAGTATTCAGTGTAAGAATTTTTTCACTTTTTTTAACTCAATAAAATGTAATTTACTGAACGTACCCATGTTTAAGATAAAGCCATTTATTTTGTACCAAATGAATGAATGTATTAATTATGAAGTGATTTCTCTTTCCAGGCGCAGACGCCATTACTCGGATCGGACAGATTTGTTGTAAGTTCATTTTCATTTCTTAACATGACATGAAATGAGGTAATTTGTAAGAAAATGCTTATGTTGTTCTTTTGCGACTAATTTTGATAAAATATTGATAAAAAAGCTTTAATGATTCCAATTTATTGGATATATTAATATATTTTGATGACAAATGATTTTTTAGTCAATATGTAATATTTAATAAAACAAGTTGGTTTTCCTAATTCAAATTTACTTTCATCTATAGCCAACTGAACTTTGTTATTATCCTATTTTCTAGGCCTCTGATAAATTTAATAAAAAAAAATATGAAACAATAAAATAAAACCTTTTATTAAGATTATAAATTTTAACATTTGTACGCAGGATCCTAATAGATAATGAATTTTTAAAATTTGTTTTGGAAATAAATCATATTACTTATGGGAAAATATATCACACAATATTTGTTATGTTGGTTCGAACTTAAGAAATGACGTTTTAAAAATAGCTGTTTTAATGAAAAATTTTGTCATAATTTTTTCTTAATGTAAATAAACATGATCGATAGTTTATGATTGTGAATAAATTTCAAATGGCATCTAGTCACCAGCAAACCAGGAGTAACCATAATTCTCTTGTTGTCATTCGGATGACCGGAACATCGCCATTTTGTTTACTTTAGTAGCATGTTCTTTTCATATCTCGAGCTCATAAAAATCAATAAATGTATTTGAGCGTCATATTCTATGGTTTCGTTGGGTGTCAATCTATTTTAATGTTCAAACATGAGTATCCATGGATGTCAGCCCTGCACTAACATTTGAGAGTCGTTTCTTTAAGCCACGCGGCAACCAAAAAATTTTGTGTGTGATCAAATCAAATTTAAAAAGTTAAAATGCTTGAACACTTAAGTAAATAAATATACAAATATAAAATATTATTATTAATTAAAAGAAGTACAATAAATATGAAAGAATTCTAGAATGTTTAAGCAGTAAAATACAAAAATATAAAATGAGCAATATTAAATTAAATTATTATTATTTATCTGTATATATTAAAATAAAATGAAATTCTCGAATTTGTTTAAAATGGTTGTATTCATTCACAACTAAAAAAAATCTAGGATGATTTACAACAAGTGAATTCTAAGATCCTGTGCGGACTTGGTGCAATTTCCAACTTTCTGCGCCAAGCACTGCACAGTTGTTTCACCTACCTAAATTACGTCACTTGGGGCAATATCCAGCTCAATTGTAATCAAATAAAATCAAAGGATTCAAGGTTTACGGACACAAGAAACAAATTGCGCATGTACACAATCACATTACGTCATAAAAACGCAAGAAAACATTACGACGCAGTAAACCAGTTTGGCGGAATTAATCGCCAAACAGGCACCTAGGAATAGACCTAGCAAATAATAAATAGCAGAGTATACAACACTAAAACAAAGCTGGGAATAAACTTTTTATTAAGAATTTTAGGAATCAAGAATGAGCCGATATCTCAAAATAAGTAATCTATGAAAAGGAACTGGAAACAGAAACCCAATGCGTTCCAATACTAAAGAACTAATAACAGAATATGTTTGCTGAGTTATCGGTTAAGTAGATTTTTAAAAACTTACATTTGAATATAAATGAACATTGTGGCAATTGTTTAGATGATGATATCCATATTAATCGACATAAACTGATAAAAACTATTCCTCTTGAGTAAATCTTTGAAGTTAATCGAAAAAGTAACAGATTGTATGTTTCGCACTCAGAAACTAATTATGATTTTACTCTCAAGATCATGATGACTTTATTACCACTTATGAAAACTCAATGAGAAAAAAGAAATCAATTAGTGAAATTAACTAAGAATATTCTTATTTTTTGCTTGTCTTCTTCATCTCTGCCATTAATTGACGAACAGCCCAATAAAGTGATGATGAAGCTTAAAACGAATTAAAATTAGCATTGAGAAAGTTGTCTTCAAGAAACTTTGAAACAATGGAAGATTGCCTGATATGCTCATCATCCATGTCCCTCCCCCCCTGGACGCATAGAGGACAACAACCTGAATCCTTGACCCCAATAAGCTGTAAATGCTTCTGCAAACAGCCCCGTCCAGTAGGAAAACGAACGCCATCAACCCCGTCAGAGCTGAGGTAGGGACCAGGGGATTAATTAAGAATATGAGTTCTTATTTTCATATTGTATGTCAATAAATGATCTAGAATAAGAAGAGGAAACTGCAAAGAATTTTAGTTAAAAGGCGGATTCAGTTGGATGTTTACCATTCTGTACAGAATGGTAAATGGATTGGTTGGTTAGGGCGTCTTTATTATTATCAGAAGGTAGTGAGTTAGAATCCCGGCTTAATCAAAGATCCGTCGTGTTTACTAACGGCGGATGGGGCACGTTAAAAGTGGAAATGGTCGCAATGTTCTCCAAGGGAAATGATACCATTAGGATGGCAAACCAAGTATTGAAAGCTAAGTCCGTGCTTCAAAATGACGTAGACTCCACCCGGATGCTTCCATTTAAGTGTGTTAGAGCCCAAATTAGGGCTAGGTACAGAAAAGGATGCTGATGCAACCGCAACAGAATGGTTAATGAGTTTTGATCCAAGAAAAAACAAGGAACATCGTTATACTGAACTACAGTCAAAAGACAGGACCCACAACGAGTTGTTACATTTTACTCTACGCCATATCATAGCAGCTGAGAAACATTAAGACCTACGAATATGTAACGCATGCAGCATCTCTGATTGGATCAATGAAAATAAAGCATCGATTCCTCAACCTACAGCTACTTACAACCACAGCTACTTATTTTTGTTCCTTAAACAGTGATTGACATCAATTAATTCTAAAGCTCAAACATTAAGGAAAAACTGTTTCTCCATTTTCTTTTTGGGGAGGACTTGTCGTTCTCATATTAAAAAAATACCGAGTTCTATAGACCTAGTGGAAGACCATGATGCTAAGAGAGATCACTCACTTTAATTTGCACAGAACCTGGTTGAGGAGAATATATCTGGAGAAAAGATGTCAACTCTAATATCGAATATATTTCTTAACTTTATTTCAAAAATTGTGAGATGGTTCATTACAATTAACTGATTAGGTTCTCAAAAACAAGCATTAGAAAAGAAATGAAACTATAATCTATCCTTATATGGGTGAAAATACAATAGTAATTTCTAAATAAATATTATTTTACTCTTACACCAGATGTCGCAATGTACTTCGAATTTTTCTCTTATTTCACTAATTTTACAGCCATTACACAGGAGTCTATATTTAAATTCATTTTGAGTTTCTGATTAAATATAAAATAAGTTTCCGCGTGATTAAAATAAAATTTTGAGTTTTTTTTATTTAGTTTTTTATATATATATATATATATATATATATATATATATATATATATATATATATATAAGGAATCCTTATGTTTGACATTTCAAATATACACTACTGGCCATTAAAATTGCTACACCAAGAAGGCGACATGCTACAGACGTGAAATTAATACGAAAGGAAGAAGGTGCTGTGATATGCAAATGATTAGCTTTTCAGCGCATTCAGACAAAGCAGGTGCCAGTAGCGACACCTACATTTTGTTTAAATGAGGAAATTGTTCAGCCGGTTCCTTATACACAAATTGCATTTGAACGTTGTTGCCTGGTGAAAAGTTGTTGTGATTCCTCGTGTAAGAAGAAGAAATGCGTACCAGCACGTTTCTGACTTTGATAAAGGTCAAATTGTAGCGTACCGGGATTGCGGTTTATCTTATCTCAGTATTCCTGCTCGCGTCGGTCGAGATCCAATGACTGTTAGCAGAATATGGAATCGATGGGTTCAGGACGGTAATACGGAACGCCATACGGGATCTCAACGGCCACCTATCACTGGCAGCCGAGAAGACAGGCATATTATCCGCATGGCCGTAATGAATCGCGCAACCACGTCACGAACCGTGAGTCAAAAAACGGGGTCGTTTGGAAGAAAACAAGTGTCTGCACGAACAGTTCGACGACGTTTGCAGCAGCATGAACTCTCAGCTCGGAGACCATGGCTGCGGCTTCCCTTGACGCTGCGTCATAGACAAGAGCGCCTTCAATGGTGTGATCAACGACGAACCTGGGCGCACGAATGGCGAGACGTCATCTTTTCAGATGAATCCAGGTTCTGTGTACAGCATCATGATGGTCGCATCCGTGTTTGGCGGCATCATGGTGAACGCACACTGGCAGCGTGCATTCGTCATCGTCATACTGGCCCATCACCTGGCGTGATGGTATGGGGTGCCCCTGAATACACGTCTCGGTCACCTCTTGTTCGCATTGACGGTGCTTTGAACAGTGCACGTTTCATTTCTGGTGTGTTACGACCCGTGGCTCTACCCTTTCTTCGAGCCCTGCGAAACCCTACGTTTCAGCAGGATAATGCCCGACTGCATGTTGCCGGTATTGTACGGACCTTCCTTGATACGGAACATGTTCGGCTGTTGCCCTGGCCAGCATGTTCTCCAGATCTTTCACCAATAGAAAACGTCTGGTCAATGGTTGCCGAGCGACTGGCTCGTCACCAAACGCCAGTCACTACGGTTGATGAACTGTGGCATCGTGTTGAAGCTGCATGGGCATCTGTACCTGTACATACAATCCAATCTCTGTTTGACTCAATGCCCAGGCGTATAACTGCTGTTATTACTGCCAGAGGTGATTGTTCTGGGTACTGATTTCTCAGGATCTATCCAGCCAAATTTTTTTAAAATTTAATCACTTGTTATATTTCTAGTATAATATATTTGTCCAATAAATATCATTTTGTTATCTGCATTTCTTCCTGGTGTAGCAATTTTAATGGCCATTAGTGCATATTTCATTTCGTTGTTTTAAATTTGATAAATGATACACGCTTCCTCTAACGACAAATGTATTTTCTAAATAAAATTTTTCATCCCTGAGCAAAGCATCAGACAACATTAATGAATAGTAAAAATTCTTGGATTCCACATCATATTTTTTTAGTTATTGCTCAGAATGAAGTATGACTGGGTTACAAAGTAAAAAAAAATAGTCATTTCGATTTCAAATAAAAAATAATTAATAAAAAATCGATTTGGAATTCAAAATATTTTAAATTATTTACGACTCACTTTTCAATCTTTTCTTGAAATTTAATTAAGAAATTATAATTATCTTTTGCTACCAGAAAGAAAGGGATGTTTATTTTATGAGAGAAATCAATTAGCACTCAACCTTAAATAACAACTTCCTTATCATCTCAAAGTACGTACGCTTGATTGCGAAATAAAAGGGAATGCTTTCATAAAAATATTTTACTATAAAAATGATGTTATTTGGGCCTAAAAATTAATTTATTTTCAGATTCTTGAAGATTCTGCTCTTTTATTCGAATTTATTTGTTACTCAAAGATAAAAAATGTTCTTTACTAAAAACGCACTGGGTCATGTTGAGAGTAAATTATGAATTAGATACATTGTTTTTATTATTGCTCGTTTGCGAGGAGTTATTGAGTCTCTTATATAAAAAAATTTTCAGACATGTTGATGAGAGCGTTTCTCTCTGCAGAGATATATTTAGCAACTTATTCGCAAATTGTTTTCAGTACAAACTCCGTGTGGCACGATGAAATGATCACGTGAGGTCAACAGGACAGGCTCTTCAAGGTCATTTTGCAGCTTCTGTTACAGAAAAACATTTTTATTCAAAAAATGATTTTGGTCACGCGAATTAGTTTACTTAGTGGGTGTTCTAACAACACCGGGCTTCGATTATCCAAAAAGAATAACATAGTTAAACACAAATTAATTTTTACGAACATGAGTAAAATGAATTACTCAAGTACCCAAATGAAAGGTTAGATCAGTTTATCACGTTACATCTTGGGCTACGTATTTGTGCGTAGTGAAATTGGTTAACGCAATTGCCATTTTATCAGTTTAAATTAGAACCTAGAGAGGAAATGGACAGATGAGTTGGCATTTTTTGTCTGCACACGCTAACCCACATCAGTGGAGAAACAAAGTAACTTACTAAATGTTTGAAGTGGTGCATAGGTTCACACAATATGATAGGCTGGGTCAATCACATAGAACCTCTTCGTTATAAGTACCAAATTAAATCCTTCCAAACTGACAGGCGAATGGTTCAGGCCTTCGAACCAACAGTATAAGATTAGAATTTATATAGCTCTCTGATGGTTCTTTGTAATCTTACTCTTTAATGAAATTTTTCTGGTGGTTTTCCCTAATTATTTGCATTTTTATGTTTTATGGGGATATATAATAGCGATTTCTGTAATCTCATATTTTGTAATAATTTTATTTTCGAAAGGTCTTTCTGAGGAGAAGCTCCGATAAGTTAAACGTCAAGCTGGCTGACTCTGGTCTTCGTTTCACCAGTTCAAGGGTTCGAATTTCCCTTGTGCTTGATGTTTGTAGGGGTTTGTTTGTAATTCCCCCTTAAATTTTAGATACCTATATAAATAGCTTCCATGAGCAAATAAGTAACATTGAGCGTCAAACCGACAAATCAAGCTTACACAAAGGTTCTCCAAAAATTTCAAAACAGCGCAATGTTTATTTTTATTAAATGTCATTGTTATAAGCTTGTGAATATTGTGATGTAAGCTTTATTGCATCAGTTTCTTAACAATAATCTTTTGAAATAACTGTGAATGAATAGTACCTGCAGATATTTTCATTCACAGTTATTTATTAATCAATAAAGTTTCGAGGGTCATAAGAAGTTTCTTCAACTCACTAAATTCAAATGTCTTACGAACATAAATATTTCTTAAACAGCAATCATGATTCACTGTAATGAGATGACAGTGGACAGCTCAAGAAAAAAATGTGTCATTCGTTTGCAGAGTTTCGAAAGCTGCCGCGGATGGAAATCCTGAAATAGCGAAGAATTTCGGAGTAAACATTTAAGAAGATTTATCACGCGGTCCACTGTTGAAAAGGGACACTAAAACGTTAAGTATTATTCAAGAATATAAGATGCTCGATTGTGTGTTAAGTGATATAGACGTGCAGATATACTCAGTTTAATATTCTTATAAATATATGGGAAAATACTGAACTATATTTTTAGCATTAGACTTATTCTAAATATATCTTTTCTTAAAGATACAAGAAAACCATTGAAAATGTTACTGTTTATATAAGTATGAAATTTTTAAATTTTATTACCTTTTATACTAAAAATATCTTTTAGTACACAAACATTCGCAACATATTTTAATAGTATGGAGTTAGTGCTAAAATAGATAAAAAAATATTAGTATAAAACTATACCACGTGACAGTTTAGTATAGTATTAGTAATACAAACTTTAATAGAAAATACTAAAACAGCATTAGTTTACAATATATTTTAATACACATTATTATTATTAAAATATATTAAAAACCATTTTTACTGTACATGCATAGTATCAAATTGTGTTAGAGATTATATTTTAACTATATTGTCATTGTAGTTCAAAAAATGATAACCAAGCACTGAATTTTTAAATTTCTTAAAATAATACTAAAATTTTAAATTTTAGTGTTTTAAATTTCAACCACATAAGCATATTGAGTTTAAATATCATATGTTATAAATCGGGGTATTCAGCAAAAATAATAAATTTCAAATAAAATAACTACTAAAAAAGATCACAATCAAATCAACTAAAAAAAACTTGAAACGAAATATTTTGCTCTACGTAATTTCTCTTGCACAACTGAGTGTCTAATTCAAAAATTTCCTTAATTCTTCTCTCTTTTATTTTTTAGTTTTCTCATCAAATGATAATCTTATGTTTTCTTTATTCTCTTTCACAGTCAAATAAAGAATTGAAAATCTGATAGTATAAATTTTCAACATTACAATGTATCCTTTAATCAAGTGTCTTTAATGTAATTTTTTAAATAAATTAAATCTGTAATTTATAGGAGATTAAATAAATTATACAATTCAATATGAAATAATCATAAAAACTTATTAAATATATCTGTTTAGTCGCAGTTGAATTAAAGTTCTGTACTGTGACAAAATTCAATTAAAAAGTGCTTGAAATAGTCAGTCTATAAGAAAATTCAAAAGTAAATTTATGAACGGTCCCTTGAATGTTTCAAAATCTATAATTAAGTTTTTAATTCTTAAAAATAAATGTTCATGAAACAACTAATTTATTTTTATATTTTTATTTTTCTCTTTTTTCTGATTTTATAGTAAGTAATTTTTAATAAAGTCCATTGAAATCGTCTTCAAGATTTATGAACGAAATAACAATTTATAAACATTTTAAGATTTGTTTGCTTTATGCATTCAAAGAAAAATGTAAAACTGAAAGCTAAAAATTAACATCATAAATTTTAATTTTTTCTCTGTTAATAATCTTTTACATTAATAAAGATGCATGTTTTCTTAATTCAACGAGGAAAAAAATTATGCTAAAATAATCCTAAGAGCATATTTAAATATAATAAATCATCACAATTTATACGTATTGTTTTAAATTAATGAACTGTTGTGAAAATGTGAAGATCCAAATTTTTCTTCCGAAATCTTTTCCCGCTTTTTCGCTTTTTAAATCCGTGATGTTTCATTAATAAATTATTAATAATTACATTTTTGCTTTCTCCTCGATATTGGTGGAGAAAAAAATTTTTCATTGATGTCACAAAACTTAAATCTCTATATCTCTACTGGTTGGCACTTTTTTCCCCCTCTCTTTGAGTGTTACTTTCCATCATAGAATTTCTTTTTGATCGTTGCCTTCGATATCTTTGGAATCTTGGAATTTCTTACGGAGGAAGCAATTACTGAAATAATTGTGATCAAATATTTGATGATTTTAAGGGACTTGCTTAATGTAATTGAAAGTAAAGAACTCATGAGCAGTATTTTTTTTAGTTAAAAAGTTATGCTTTTAACGGAAATGAATTTTTAATATCGTCAAAAATATTATCTAATGAATCTCTTCAAATTAAAATCTCACAGCACACGCAAACATATATTTTAAAAGTCAAAATTCTACAAGTTTCGATTCAAGCATTTCCAATTGTTATCATTAGTAAAGTGGTTATTTACAGAGCAAATATTCATGACCGGAAGCTGGGAGTACTTAGAAGAATCTTATGTTTTATTTTTTCGAATACAAATTCCCATCATTTGATTTAAAGGAATACAAATTATCTTTAACTCTTTCTCAGAATTTATGAATAATATTTTTATTAATTATTTGATGAACCATTGAAACATTTTGCTAATTTTGTAAAAATTAATAATATAATGATAAAAATTCTAATATTTTATTTTTAAAAAAACATAATAATTTCCAAAATGTTTTAATGATTTTACTTGACAATTAATAAAAGCAATTACCAAACCTTCAATAAATAATAGAGCAATTTATTTTTTTCATCTTTATACCATCTAAAGAATCTGTAGGAATGTCATAGTAAAATTAATCGTTTTATAGTGGTGTGTTTACGCTTTCATTTAAAAAGGAAAAAATTAATTACCTCATTGTTTCAAAAACCTAAGAATTTTTATTTTTATTTGAGGAAGAGTAAAAAATAATTATTTTCCATATTTTAATAATGAAAGTAAAAGTAAATTAAATGGTTAAACACATTTTATAATTTTTGTGTCACAATTTTTTCATTTTAATATAAGTTATAAAATTATTAATGTAATGTTCAAATAAATATTTATGATTAATATAACGTAATGAAATAATATTTGATTGATCTTTGTTTTATTTTATCATCATTTGAATTTTTCTTTTAATCATTTAGAAAAATAGAATGAATTATGATATAATTAATTGCAATGCGTTAAATAATTTAATTTAAATAGGATTTTTTTATTACCTGTGTTTGATGATTGGAAAAATTTATTTTGGTTTAATCTATTTAATTAAATTATAATTTAATTTGAAACTTTTGGAACTTATAAGATATTTTTGTTAATGATGAAGATTCAAATTTCTTTATTTTGAATCTTTTAAATGTTGTATTTAAAAAATCATTTGTTAAAAAAAAAAAAAAAAAAAAAAAAAACCCTTAAAGGAAATTAAATATATTTTGATCTAACAGAATTGAAACTTAAAAGCAAAAACATAAAATGTTTGAAAGTGGCGTAATTAGTGCAATGACGATGGAATAGTTTCATTACTTGACATATTCTTAATATTACTCAAAGCGAACCAGAAGTCTATAGCATTTGTATTTATTTTTCAAAGAATCTAAATAATTTGGTACTTGCATACAAGTATTATCACTTTGATCATTTCCATTCAAAAAATCATTCGTTGTCTCATTTGAACAATTCAATTTAAAAATTTATTTTGTGGAGAGTGGGTGGATGGAGCCGATGCCGTTGAGGAATTGCGATAGTTGAATGAATGAATCTATTCATCAACTTTTGCAATTCCTCCTTGAAGAAAAACTTATAAAAAAGAGTAGATGAAAAAATATTAAGTAGGACAAAAATTGCCTAAAAATGGGGAATTGCAAAAAATACTTTCGACAAGTTTAAAAACTTGGAAAAAAACTCTTGAAAAAGGGAACAGCACAGAAGCAGTACGCCCTTCTCGAAAACATTGTGAAAAATGAAAACACTTTAAACTGGAAAAAGCTTGCTTACTATCAAACTGTTTTGGTACGAAGCTGAACAAAACGATAATACAGTATTAGACAGTTGACTCCAAAAACTTAAAACGAGACACAGTTTAAGCTTTGAAAAATGATGTGGTGCGAGTGGAGCAGTGAATAAAATTTTGAAAACTGAATGAAAAGAAAGAACATTATTGATTTTGGAAAGATTGAGCAAATTTCTAATAGTAGATAAGTGCGCTACTCTCGTTGAAGTCCCGAAAATTGAATCGATCTGCGTGGAGATTCTACTGCCCAATCCTTACAGCCCATAAATCAAGGGCTTCCATCGTTGAGTACTTTAGAAGAGAATGATTATGGCTTTGGAGTAGCCTTATGAAACTGACCTTCTATGCATTTGTCATTTAATGCGTGATTCAAAGAAAGAATTTGAATGTTAAAATCATTTCAATATGCTGGATTTTTAAAAAAACTCGCCCTAACCGAAGAAAAGAAGATGATTTGTAAGAAAATGATTCATTCACCCTTGAGCTCCTTTGATGCTGATTTTCTTACTAGTAGGTTTGCATGTGTGATATGTACGAAAGAAATATTGGATGATAAAATTAATGAGAATGTAATGATTGATAACAAAAAAGATCTTTTAGCTATCGAATAAAAAAATGATGCAGTATAAAGACCATTTTCAAAGCAGGCGGCTGAATGATTAACAAAGATTAAGATACATTTTTGTAAAAAATGAGCAAAAATCGTTTATATTGAAAAAATTTATTTTTAAAAATGTTTTTAAATAGGAAACTTGATGGCTTAGTGATAGCATTTCACGTTCTTAAGGCACAGGTCCAAGGTTCAATCTTCGAGCTGGGCAAGGTCGATTTAACCTTTCATCTCTTCTGTGGGTCGATTAACTGAATACCAAGCGTGTTTGGGAATTAAGTACTGGGGGTTTAGTGTTAGGCTAATCACCTAATTGGGAGGTATACTTTGCACCCCAGTCAAAATTTCCTGGCCGAGAGGATCTCGCTCAGGAAAATAGAGGTGGGCACTGTAGACCTTGGATTACATGGTCTGGCGTGGCTCAGAGTTTAGTTTAGTCGATAGTTTTTTTAGCAAAATAAATAAATAAATAATAAATAAATAAATAAAGGATTACTTTGCTTGATTTTTCGACAACAAAAGTAAAAGTAAATGCTGTTTTTAAATATGAAGTCTATTTTGCATCTATTCTAAGTATTTTACAATAATGTTTTATTTATAAAGAAAAAAATTTCAGTAAAAAAATTATAGAGATTAATTATCCAATACATTATTTTTTCTACTTTACAAACTTTATATTTTACGAGCTGTTTCACAGGCTCTGATAATTTTGCAAAAATTAAAGTCTACTGTATTATATAGTTTTGTACATTAGATGCATAGTTTCAATGCACAGTACTTATTACTTTTATCAAAATAAACTTTTAAATATATTTATAATCCACTGTACAGTGAAACAGCAAATATATTTCTATTGTAGTACAAAATAAAATAAATATATTATTGGAGCATAAATCTATTTAAAAGTTTTTGATAAAAATTATATTGATGTAAAAAACATTTCATATGGAAATATCAATAAATCAATGCATGAAATTAAATCTATAAGAATATCAGATTAAGAAAATACGTATAGAAATACCAGAATCACAAAATATGTCATGGATTTAAATTTGTTTAAATTTGAGTATTAAATACGGTTTATTGTAAAGAAATTTTATCCTTTTATTTAACTTTAAAAATTTTAATTAGTACAGTTTCTAACGATAAAATTCCTATCAAAAAATTACCAGTAATTATGGTTTTGAATTCTTAAATTAAAAACTTGGTGATTGTTTCATCGGAAACATAAAACGTATCAATTTTTATGTGTGTAATAAAAGTTGCATTACCTATAATTAAGTTTAATGTTGTATTCCTGTTATTTAGCTAATAATGTAAAAAAATGCAACACTAAGCAAAATTCATTTAATTTTGAGTAATAAAGTAATACCATAAGTTTGATCAAAGTACTGGTTTTTAAAAAGATATGGTTGGCAGATTGTTGATAAAAAATATCCAAGGAAAGTTATAATTTGAAGTTAATAAATCATTTAAAAAAATAATGTAAATATTTATTCTTATTGGAAAAAGAGCTGTATTTCAACTCTGTAACAAATATAGTCTTTGACAAAAATCTTGATACAATTAATAATAAAGCAAAATTTATGAATTTTTTTAACTGAATTTTCAGATTTTTTGCATCATATTAGTATGATAATGTGTTGTTATCAGAAATCATTCATTACTTAGTTTTAACAATTAATTTTAATTAACAAAATATAATAATGCGAATGGAAATATTGTCTCAAGCAGAGTATTAGAAAGTAAGATTTTCGTTCATTTCTTATCAGAAGAAACCAGCATTGAAGAAAAATTTCTACTTTTTCTATTTTTGCGTTACAAACATTATCAGCATTAAAAGTTAAATGCTTCAACTAAAAGAAATATCTTCAGAAAGGAACTTTCCACTGCAACTTAAAAGCATATTTATTTACTTCAAAGGTTAATTTCTTGATGAAAAAGCTGAGAAACAATTTTCCGCTTGAGGATATTCACAGTACTTAGTTCTACTTCTCTGAAACACTTCTTTTAGCAAATTACGGTCATTTCTCTACCCCCTCCCGAGATGGCATTTACCTTCTTTTTGTGCTGAGTTTCTTTCTTTATGGGGTCTCTCTTCAGTCAACGCTCAACCAAAAATCGACATTAAAGCTGTTTGATCTCTTTTTTTTACTGTAGGCACACCTTCTATGAGTTTGAGGGTAATCGTTTTTTCCCTTCTTTAACCGATAAAGTCACAAGGCAATATAAAGGACCCGTTTTCCCTTTGCCATCTCTAAAAGGACTTGCCTTTCGCTGTGATAAGCGCCTTTTTATATTGGTTAGATTTTTATAGAAGTCTGATTACATTACTCGCTGCATTATTACAGTGAGGTCTGGAGTCTTTTCGAGACGTATACTTACTTCTAAGCGCAGATTTTCAACGTTATTTAACGTTGTTTTTGAGTCAGACTTTTTCTTTTGATACGAAAAAACTTAAATTTCTGGTTATGTATAATAAATAATTTTTTTGTTGTTAAATTCTGGATTTGTGAACAGTTAGTTTGTTACACAAAAAGGGTACATTTGCTATAACATCCTATCCAACATAATTTTATCATCCTGCTATCCAACATAATTTTATCATCCATTGTTACACAAAAAGGGTAGTATAATATACACTTTCTGGTATAACAACCTTATACCAGAATCTAACAATAAGACAACCTTTTCTTCTGTAAATAAGGACATCAAGTATTTGTGGCGTTAATGTGAGACTACTTCTATGGATAGTTTCTTACACATTCATGAAATACTAAAACAATAGGATATTTATGTAATAAATTTTGGAGTGACCATTTTAACAAGTTTAAATTCTTTGACTAATTTGCTCCATGTCATACTATATATATATATATATATATATATATATATATATATATATATATATATATATATATATATATATATATATATATATATATACTAATCACTGAACATAGAAATGAAAATTTGTCATTTAGACAATCACTCATTTCCATACTTCGAAATTTTTTGCTACTTTTTCTGTTTACTTTTTATCAATTGATTTTAAACGAATATTTGGTGGCAAGAGATAAAGAATCTTTCTTGATTAATGAACCTATTAAATTATGGTTTACTAATTTCAAGTGTTCAGTCATCTAATGTTATCTTTCATAAAAATTACCTTTACGGTATTGTTTTTTATTTCAAACTCTTGGAATACACTTTGTTACTATATTTGTTGCTTAGTTATTATTTTTCCTTTACAGCAAATTGAATTTTAAAAATATATCTGTTTAAAATATAAAAATAAGACAGCAAAGTGTTTTAATGTGGATGCATTTTATTGAATCCATAAAAAATTGACAATAGTAATTAATGTTTGATTACTTCAGCATTTTACAGCATGAAAAATTAGATGCATTATGATTATTTAAAATCTTAATGACATTTATCTTTTCGCTTAAAAGGATGGAGTCTTCTTCAAAATTCTCCTCTTAAAATACTTTTCAAGATACATTAATTTGAAATCATAAATACGTGCTGCAGTGTTTCATTCAGAATCTATATGTAGTTGATTTAATTTACTTTCTACAACATCTGTTGCTGAATTTCACTGTCATTTATGCTTGCGTCATAACTTGCTCTTTTTCATAATACAGAAAACTCATTGAAATGTAAGCACTTTTACGATGACTTTGATCAAAATAATTAATGATCTTCACAAGTACATGAGAAATAAAAAAAACTATAATACTCTTATAAATATGCAGAAATTCTTTGTGCGCGCGCGTCCCATTATTCAGGAATTAAGTGTTTTGTTTCACCTCATATATGCACACGCTTACTTTTTTTACAATGCCAATTTGAAAAATTTCCTCAAATTAAAATATAATTGATAAAATTTAAAAACCTACATACAATTTTCTTGACATTGTATCAATTAAACATCTAATTTATCAGTAAGCATACACTCAAAATATATTCGTTTTTGGAGGACCTAATATAGCAAAGTGAAGTCTAAGTAAACTGTAATGCTTTCTCTAAATTCCAAAATTAGAAACAATTTTTTTATGTATTCTTTTTGTTTTGATTTTTACGAAATATTCAAATATATTTTCTTTCTCTTTGGAAAATAGGAAAAATCGAGGTTACTTTTAATTGCCATTTGAGTAAAGAAAATGTTAAATTTATTTTGTTTCAACATTTTTGAAGAATGTAACAAATTTATCTTCTAGGGATCAATTTCAAATTTCTATTCTTCTTTATAACTTATTAAAGTGCTATAAAGTCACTGAGAAGCATAAAGTCAGCTATAAGTTTTAAAAACTCTTACAGACACAATTTTCTTTAGCATTTATTTATCATACGGTTGAACAATTTCGTTAAGAAATGTGTTATTTAATATTAAAAATTTTGTAATTTTTTTTATTTCAAAAAATCGGTAACAAAAAATCTCAAATTGTATGTTTATGGAAGCAAACTGATGAAAACTTTTAATTTCTATTTCAATAATTGCATTTTTACAGAAAATGTAATCATATTTTTGAAACTTGCAACCTTTAAAAATAAATATAAAACGTGAACTTCAGAAAGACATCGGTACAGTCACTGAAATGTATCAGTTTGGACTGAGTTGAGTAATAATTACTGACTGAGTTGAGACTTAATTTTTCCAGTGTGATAATTGGGGGATATAATTGTCTCGTGGAAATAGTCTACGAGGTAGTCGGTTTTTTCGGAGTTTGAAATTAATTTGAAGTTAAAATGGTGTTTGACTTTAAGTTTACTGCTCATTTTGTCATTTCATTCATAGTACTTATGGTTTTGATTGATAGATATAGCAATAGATTTATTCTGCCTCCCCCCCCCTTTTGTCATTCCATTTAAGTACATAATTCGACCAAATATCTTGCTCATAAAATCACATCGCTACCTTCATAAAATTCTATTGAATACATTCTCATATTATCTAAGTCCGACTCTTGATAATAAAATAAAGCTTTAATTAATAATTGTGTTATTCTATCCTTCAATAGTTATTGTTATGGCATATCTTCGGTGTTCAGCAATGATAAATCAAGACTAGGAAATATGTCACTCTCAAAAACCTAACACTAAAACTGGTCTCGTGAAGAGATTAATTCTGGAAAGCCTCCTGACAATCTGGTATAGTGTCAGGAGTGGCCTGATGGTCAGAACACTTCAAACAGGCTTGGGAAACCTTTCTTTTCTGTAAGAATAGGACATCGATCTCAAGTATCCACTAACAACCCTGGTGATGGCCGTCGGTTTTCGCCTATAGCATTTGAAGGTTAACATGGCGTCCCCAGGGCACTTTTCTCGGTAGCACTGATGAACAGGTGAGATAATCCAAAAAGCATTAACAGCTTTTTTAGCTCCAAATGAGTCATGTATGTCTAACCAACACCAGCACCCTCTTTATCCGAAATATCTGCTATCTCCTTACCGTGGGTATCCTTTTTAAGGCTTGAAGATCACTCTCTTTGCCCAGCTAATGCCTGAAATGTAGGAGCCAAATAAGTCGTTTATCTTTTGGTGCTCAACTCACCCCTTTATGACAATAATCCTCCAGAATTTTCAAGAAAGTCACGGATACGGAGATCCTGAGGGTTCTCGCCTATGATACCATAAACACTCCTTATCCTGAGCCAGGCTGACTCAGAATTTATAATGTCGGCTCCCGGTTGCGGGAAGTATCCAGCGATGGAGCAGGGGTCTATTGTACCCTTTTTTCAATTTCTAATCCAGCTGACACATTTGCATCCGCATTTGATGGGGAACTGCTTGCGATCCGAATTGTTCTTTCTCAGTTGACTTGCCATCTTAGCAGGTTCTCCAAGGCAGTTTTACTTACTGACTCCCGAGCCGCATTGCAATCCTTGATGCCTACTTCAAATTCTGTATCCTCTGTTGTCCATGAATGATGAAGCCTACTTCAGAGTTTTTCATCCAATAAGAAAGACATTGTTCTTCAATGGATCTCCGGACACTGTGAAATCCATGGCAATGAAATTGCCGATACACTGGCAAAAAGGGGGGCCTTGACTTTACAACCAACTTTTTCTAGTGTATCTCTTTGTATAATATAAAACGACTAATTAAAAATATATTATCTGAAAGATTAAAAAAGATTCTCGAATCTCGATCAGAGCAAAAGTCTTGGAAAGACAGTCTTTCTGTGGTCTCAAAATGGCCCAGACATAAAATGGTGGCTGAGTTTAGGCTCGCCACCGGTTATGACTGCCTTCTTAAAAACTTGTACCGTCTTCGTATAGTTTCAAGTCCTATGTGCAACCTCTGTAATCTGGAACGGGACATGGATCATGACTATCTACTCTATTGTAAGGTGTTATCGAAATGCTCAATTGTGGACCGCTACTGGGAGGCCAGGGGCCTGTTAGTTACATAGACTATTGTTACAGCTGTATTATTTTTCATTTTTCTTGTTTTTATTTGTATTTTTGTTGTACTTGTCTTTTTATCTGTGCCCATTGGAAATAATATATATATATATATATATATATATATATATACTTATACTTTCACCTCATATTTCCTAAGAAGATTTATTCAAAGCATTAAATATTAAATACGATCAATTTTTAATCATCTCATTTAATCACATAAATTTTGTTTAAAGCTATTTTAATTGCTTAATTTCTTTAAAAAGAGCCGATGAATAAAATTGGTATCAAATGAAATAATTTCAGAAATACATTGATCCTCCGAAAAAATAACAATAAATTGAAAACTCAAAAGGTATGTTGCCTGAAAACATGAAATTTCAGAATGATAATTACTGAATAGTTTATAAATTTAAAACACATCATAAAATATTATATAAAGTATTTAAATTTTGTATTATCAACAATAAAAACAAAAGAATCTCCTTTTAGGCGTAAAAATGAAGTACAAAATCATGTCTCATTGATGAATGTGATTATCTTGGAAACCTTCGTGACCTCATAGCGGTCCGCTCGAAACGTTATGGTATCGTTGTGTTCATTGATCACATAAAGCAATATTAGGCCTATACTTGGTTTTCGAGAAAGATTCATATCCAGTTATATGCATCTCAAAATCGTTCTACGCATGCTCAATAACATTAAATTTGAGAAACGAAGCTAAGAAAGACTAAGAACTTTTACTATATTTTTCTGTAAAGTATTACTGCCCAGTGTATGCATATTATCCTTATTAAAGATAAAATCCTTTTATGGAAATAAATTTTGCAAGGAAATTTGTAGAATATAAAAAATATATGTGTACCCCTTTTCACATATTCTTTTTATACAAATAAATATACCACACCTTAATTGAAGCATCTTTTTTACATATTTATGTAGGAAGTTTATATTCTTAAATGTATATGCATTCTTGTAAGAGCATGTATCTTTTCTTTTTGTGTGAAAGATACACACACACACACATATCGCTGCAGGTGAGCCCCGAACTGTACCTGCAGGTTAAATAGGTTTGCAATACTCGCCCATCCTCAAGCCTCTCGTAAACTTCATCTACTGTTAAGTGATAAGGTCAAATTTGAGCAGACACCCTCATCTCACGTACCACACTAGCGAAAGGGCTTTGGATGTCACAGATTAAGATGGACACGTCTTCCTCACACGGAACTCTAGAAATGCTTCACTTGGCTGTTCTTATTGTATGAAGGATAGAGAGTACTTGTTTCTAAATGTGAATTCTGTTAAAACGACTTTGTAAAACTTATAAAGTAGCAAAAGTGGCCTCCACTGATTTTCAGTCCAGTTTACATGACAACGAGATCAATACGAATGTTTCATTCAATGGTGGGAATGTATAATTGCAGTTGCTTAATGTACTGACTGCTTTCATGTAATTTTCTGCATAATTTCATGATGGATTCTGCCTTTCTTGCATCAAAATAAGCGTTAATTTAAGTTGTGAAGAAATTTCAATTCTGTTACGAAATGCAAATGAGGAAACTGTTGACCTATTTTCAATATCGCTTAGAATGGCTAAGATATTAATTAGAAATCTGTTCTCTACAAGTTTTAATATGGAACAGAAGGAATATCACATCGTCCCATTATCATTTACTTGCATTAAATGGTTTCTTATAGCAATGTTTTTGGCAAATGTAATTTTAAATCTTTTTACACTTTAGTTTTCTTATGATTGTAAAATTCAGTAACACCATTGAAGAGTTTGTATTTAGCAACTTGCTTTATTTCCATTATGATTACAAGCGAAAGTAACTTAAGCAAGGCTTAGTTACATGATGCTACTTAACCAATTTGCAATATTTTTCAGTCTGTTTATCTCAATTTTTTTTCAATTCATTTTTTGCAATTTTGAATTTTCGATTTATTTTCCAAATATAATTTTTGGTAAAAAGTGTTTTTCAAGATTTTGCAACTTGATTTTCCTTTTTGCTATTTTTCAATACCATTCTACTGGATTAAGATGTTTTAAGTGTTGAAGAATGCAATAGCAGCTATGTTTCAAGATTCTAGTACCAATAAAACGTCAGCTATATAATCATATATTAATCCTGCTTCTTCACTTAATAAAAAGAATTTATCACAAATTAATTTACCCATAAGAAATATTAGATCAATATAAATGACATATGAGCTGCATTGATTAAACTCCTCTCCGATACCGACAACAAAATACAATTACAAGTTCCTGAAAATTAAAAATTTCTTATCACTGTATCTTATAAGTTCGATTGTATTTAACTAATTTAGCTTTTCTCTATTTAGAATACTCATCTTTCGTAAGTTTAGAATGCTTAAAAAGCACTATAAAACTTACTTAGAAAAAATAGAAAAATATAGTGAAATCAAACCTCAGCTTGCTTTTTAATCGAAACATTTTAAAAATTACATGAACATTTATCACAAGTTATATAGTAAATATACGTATCTGCTTTTTAGTTTAAAAATTTTTAACATCATTGATAAATTCTTAAAAATGAACACTTAATATAATGCTATTTATTATAGTTTAAATTAAAGTGAATTTTCAGAAAATATGATACAAATTTATTCCGGGAATCAACATTTATTACAGCTGGTGTTTAGTACTTAATGGTGCAATATAATGACATAGAAACATACCTTTCATAAAACCGTAAAAAAAAAAAAATGGCATTCCAACTAGTTTTATCAGACAGTCTCATCTATTGAATATTCATTGTTATTATATGATATAAATGATTTTCTTGTTAAAATACTAAACATGAACATTTATTTTCTCAAATATTCTGAATGAAAAAAATATATTAGGATTATACAAATCATGCTAAAATGCTGGAACAATCAAGCATTGGAAAATTTATTCACATTGTGAAATCTGTAAATTGACATTGATTTGTTAAAGTAGAGCTTCAGAAAATCATTGAAAAATGAGAACTTTAGCTTTGAATCCACTATGATGTTGTCACTCTTTTCATGGTAGATTCAAAACGAGATCGGCACCATTTTGATATAACCAGTATTTTGAAGTATTCGTGTGGGTGGTAAGCTTCATGATTTTCAACTATGGTCTGCAATATAATGCTAGGTAATGCCAAGTGACGCTAAATATATTTCAAGAGGATTAACTTTGTTTTAACAAGAATCTATCATTTTTTATTATTCAGTTTTTGAAAAATAATATTTTATATGTTCTTCTAGTTACTAACTGCCATATCAATTGCTTTGTTGGAGCGTCCTTTGCATTTGAGCACTAGCTGTGCAAAAACCAAGGTCGTAATGTGAAGAATAATTTTTTCAATAAGTTTAAGACCTCAAATAGCAATGGTATTCAACAATAAATGATGGATAGCATAAGCTATATTATATGATTTTCCCCTGATGAATTTCCAAAAGCCTTGTCTGTTGTTCTGTGGGGAAAACTGTTTTGTCGTTGTCCATTATGGTTCAAATTTTGCATCCTGCAATGAAACTTGGGGAATTGCACATAGCGCGAATGACGATTTCAAGATATGAGTATCTTTTATCACATAAATGTATCATATTACCATATTCTGCTTGTATTTGTATGGAACATAATATTTTTTTAAGCATCAAACTTAAATACAATTCTAATAAAATCCGTTGTTAACTTCTATTATCGATTCCATTCTATTTGTCAGACGACGAGTGAGTAGCTTAGTTGGGGAAGGAAGAAGTTCTTATAAATTTACTAATATACTATAAAGATTTATTTACAAATTATTTACTGACATCTTTTAGTTAGCTCCTTCACACACTCTCCCTCCTCAATTACTTGTACATCTCTCTCAACATGACAAATTATGCACTGCCATCTAGTGGCTACTCATTTTTTTAAGTAATATTACAGCTTGATGTTAGCACTTCACATTTTAATTGCTTTTCAAATGAAATATTCATTGTGAAACAACATTCATATGATGAATATTTCTGAAATAATGGATATTTAATTTGAAATATTCATAAATAAATTTATAATTGATTCATTAATAGTGGACATTGAGGTAATACTTTTTTATCTTATGACAATGCCTGGAACTACTTTCATTGAAATGATAGTGGAGCATTTTTGTAATTCAATATTTATCCCTTTTGGATATTTGTAATAGGGTATTAGTAATAAGTTTGTAATAAATCGAAATTCATGTTAAACCATATACCCTGGTTGAAATCGCCTTGTATTGCAAAGTGTTACTGCAGAACAATGAAAATATTACAGATTTTGTTTAGTATCTGATTTTACATGGTGCGGTGTACTAGTTCCACTAAAGTTGAAGGCTGTTGTGGGATATTTAAACATATACAGTTTCACCAGCCAAAAAGGTTTTTCGTAAGTGGTGTGTACTGGAAGGATACTGAAGAGTTTTTTCAGAGTTATTCGCATAATTCTAAAAATATCCTTAGTACCCATGAAGAATGTTGTTCATGGACAAAACATAATTCCCACCATTCGAAAGCCATTAGAATCGAATCTCGGATTAAAGAGACTAGTTTGAAGTCAGAGTTTGCCCTAAATCAAATATAGAACAAACAAATATTATAAAGAAATGCAGTATATTTTAATCTCTAATGAAAAATGTTATATAAATAATACATTGAGGACAAAAAATAGTTAATTATGTAGTAATAAAAAGTCATATATATATATATATATATATATATATATATATATATATATATATATATACTTCTGTTTAATATCAGTTCTTAATAATTTTCCTATAAGTATTAAATACGCGAATACGTGTTTAGTCAGAATTTTTTAGTGTTGAAATAAACAATTATGTTCATATTCAGAGAACCAATATAAGATTAACTATTGGAGAATTGTTGTTGTGAAAATGCGTGCGCAAAGATAATATCGCAATCGTGCAACGACTCTTTTTACTCTTGTTTAACGTTTGTTTCGTTTATGGTCTTATGATAAGGTACACAGTAAGACAAAATATTTATTAGCATTTTTCCCTATGTTTGCTTTGCCGTTCGCCACATTAGGCAATGATATTTAGCTTCTACTCGGTATTTGAACATGTGAAATTATTTTACATGACGGTGTCTTTCCCTTCAAAACAACTTTTAAAATAAAAATGAGCTAATCAAAGCGATCACACTCCAAATGGCTCTCTTATCGCTCAGTACTTGCATTTTTTGGGCTGGTTTTTATCTCCACCACAAAAAAGGAAAGCGTAAAAAATAAACTAACAGATAAGGTCTCCCAGGTGATGTCAAAAGTGAGTCTTTGCCCATATCTCGAAGTCATTCCACCTGGTCAACACATCCATATTGTTTTACTCTCTTTCTGAATGCGTGATAGCGTTGGGAAGAACTATGTCATGATATTTGATGTTGCCTTGTGGATGCTGTGTTCTTATTTGTCTGGAATTTTGTAACGCCAATTCCTTGACGTGAACCAATCATTGGATGGTTTAAATAATGAGGAAATGGTTGAGCTTGTTCTTCGATCCCAAGTATGTGTATCCAGTTCATCTCTACACGGTAGGTGCTCATGAATCATTTTGTGTATCTAATCATGTTTAGTTCCTAAATTTTTTTCTTGTTTATTTCTACTCGCCGTCTATGCATTCTCGCGTGTAAATGGATCTGTTACTTACACTATAATATCATTTCAGAAATAGAGTATCTGTTTTAAAAACTGTTAAAATACAAATAGACTTCAGTTTCAAGTCTGTCTTAACTGAAGACCTAAAAATGATTTTGATAACAAATAAAATAAAATAAAAAAAAGGAAATATTCACGTATATATGTATATGTATGCACATATATAGCCATTTTCAGAGAGATATTAATAAAAATATATCTTTTAAGAAATATTACAAGCACCTGTTTATTAATTAGATATCTTACCTACTTTGTAAGTGTTTCTTTTTTTTTAAAAAAAAAGAGTTTTTTATTCTATGAGAAAAATATAGATAATTTCATTTTTATGGATATTTTTGAATTACTTTATTAATTTAAATGCATTTATATATATATATAATTTAAATATTTTGTTAATTATAATTAATTAAAAGGAATTTGAATTTTTTATTTATTATTAATGACATATGAAAAAAATTCAATTATAAAATAAATTTTGATAATCATAAGAAATAATCATCAACACATGCAAGTTACATACAAAATATTAATTATGCGTCATTATTGTTAAATTTCAAAGAAAATTATTTAAAACATATTTATGAGTTTTATTTCCTCTGGAAAATTGAAGGAGAGTTATTTGCTTCATATTTTTTATCGCTTGAAAATGCTGAATATAATCTAACCTAAGCAGCGGTAAAAATTTTATATAATATAATTTATAAAATCATCTATGATGTTATGATTTTGGTCACGCCTTTCTGTGTCCCTATTTTCCTCCAAAAATCTGAGATCCTCAGTTTAAAATGGAGTATCAGACACTGAACCAGAACAAATAATCATCATTATGGAGGAAATCGAATCTGTGAATTTTGAAACTGAGTGTCAGATTGCTGACCATTCAATTCAGAATACAAGGGAAATTATTCCGTATGGCTTTTAAATTTGATTCATTTTCATTTAATCTAATAATCAAATAAATGGGTAAACAAACTTTTGAATTCTCGGATTACAGAAGAAATAAACTACCACAAGATGATACAGAGCAATTTTTCCTAAATCTACATGTAGCTCTCATTAGCTCCTTAGAATTTTATAAATCTGCGTGCACATTTCCTAATATGCTTCTTGTAACGACTTATTCCTTACAAGGCCCATATGGGAACATAAGATCCCAAACGCAACCAAAACGGCTGCATGAAAAAAAACTTCATACTGAAAGATACTAGAGAGGAGATAAATAATTATAATAAATGACATAATGATAAGTTTATGTACCCTTTCACTTTATCAAAAAATCTTTAAATGTAGCGCCTGCACAAGAAATCTGTAAGAATGCAGTGATTGACGAATATTTGTAACAATATTTTGGGTATTGATGAAAACTCCATTTGAGGCAACGATCCTTTATTACCAGATACTTCCATGATTCTAAAGGAATACCAAAATAAACATTAAATATGCTTTTTAAAATATGCATTCAAAATAAACTCAAATTATGCCTTTTATCTCTCCTACTTGCACCATTTTGTTTTCAAGCTCATGATTATGAGCATATATTCTAATATTTTTAAACTTTGAACTTGTCGTATGTTTTTGAAGAATAGTTCTGAATAATCTATTATAAACAGATAAAAAAACGGTATTTTTTCCTCAAATTATATCAAATAATAAATTATCCCAATAACTAGAAAAAAATGATAACTTTTATTTGTGAAAACCTGACCATAACCGTTGTGCGTAAGTTCTATCAGAGATATTAACATGAATTCCCATAAAAATTTCATTAAATCAATTAAAATTTAATTTTGTGTCTTTACAGTAAATAATAATTTTTTACAGTTTTCTTTATAATAAAAATAAAAATTTTCAAAATAATAGTACAGAAATAAATTGACACAAAGGCTTAAGGTTCCGTTGAAGAAGCAAAGATACAATACGTTTTGTCATTTTTCTCTATTTTTTTTTTTATCAAAACATGCCTTGAAATTGTTCTCTGTCTCTTTACTCTGAAATGAAGATAAGAAGCATTCCGAAAGATAAGGGAGTGCGGTGTACATTTTAGTGAGATAAAAATCCTTAGAAATCAACAATCTGTAGTAAGGTGAAGACAGATGAGTTGCAGTAGGCACTGAACCCTTGAAACTTATGAATTTTTATTCTTCTTTTAACAGCCAAATAATTCAAGCTTATTATTTGAATAGTATTTTACTCAACATGAATTGTATATGTTAATAATGCCACAATTTTACAATTATTGATAATGACTCAGACTTTAAAAAAAAACTTACATGGCAATGGAAGGAAAACTCTTAAAAATGAAACGACTCAAACGCCTAATGTTCTAAACTCGGACCTAGTCGGGCACATACATACACAGCGGTACCCGTTACTTTTAAGTTAATAACCATCGCCAAGTGCCTTGTCATTTTGAGCCGCCGTCAGGTGATGAGGTCGCACCTGAGCTGGCCCCCTCCTCTCTATATCCAAGCCAAACTAGAGGAGGGACTTTGGATGTCACGTATTAACGTAGACACATCCCCAACGCACCAAGCTCCACTGGACGTAATCACATGCTAAATAATTTACTTTTTGACTTATTTTTGTCATTCAGTTGTATACAATGCTTAACTCATGCTGCTTAGAAGTTAATCTTTACTAAAAAAGTTTCCTTTAAAGTAAATATTTGTTCAGCGTTTTGTCCTGAGTAGTGAAAGAACCAGCATTAGAAATTTCTATACGATACTCAGCAATGACATGGATATAAAAATATGATACTTTGTTTGTGAGTCAGGAAAGAATGTTTCCAAACTGCGTATTGTGGGGTAACTGCCAAGCAGGGGTTTAATCCAACAAAGTAAACCATTACAAAAGAACAATGACGTCCTACAAATATTTTTGCATAATGAAAAGTCGTTTGAATATCTATACTTTCAAAAATACCTTATTTTTTTAATCTTACTTCCCCTAAAGCAGAAAAAATTCTTTAAGTAAGATTTAAATTTCAATGCGTTTGTAAACAATATTAATCAGTTATGTAAAATATTTTAATAAAATCAATTAAAATCAAGCTCATAGTGATGTTGAATCTTAGCATTATGATCAGGTTCATAACTGATTTGGTACTTTCTTATCCCCACGGTACCAACAGAACGACAAGAGATCTATGAATATTCAAACCTATCATGCGCGCGCTGGCCTACTTGCTAAGGTAATCTTTAAATAAGTGGAGAAATATTAATTCCTTATTAATTATCTTGGACAATGCATACCATAGCCTAATGATAAAATATTGCTACTCAGAACAAAAGGTCTTATATTCGATCCCAGTAACTGTTGAAGTTGACGTTTCAGCTCCTGCAAGAGCATCTATAGGGGTGGGTACTTGGGAGTTTTAAGGATGTCATTCCTTGTGAGGCCTGAGTTCCACTTCCTGTCTATGAAAAAAACTTTAAGGAGGCTATAATACCCGGTGGATGTTAAAATACCTTAAAATAGCTTTGAGCCGTTTGATCATTGAATATGGTGAAACAAAACTTTCTTTCTTAATTGTTAGCTTAAGCATTCAGCCTCTATTGATGCCTGAATTATATCTTAAAATAAGTACTGGTTTTAAGCTTCTATGCCCCTGTTAATTATAATTTTTAATATTTAAAAAAGTAATAGTTTAAATTACTTAAAAAATAAGAATTGAAATACCGCATAGAATATTTACATTAGTTATAGGAACACATACATTTCAATTGATCCTGTTTTCACGGCATTCAAAACAAGTATCTTATGTGAAATATATAAATATATTTCACATACATAATAAGTAGGAATGCTGTACATAAAAATAGTGAAAGCATGCGTTGTTAAACTATTTCAGTTTTTAAATTGAATCGATTTAAAGTAAGATAAACGTAAACAGGAAAACATTTCAATGTTAGGTTTTTTAAAAACATCAAACAAAAAGTAAATAATTCTCATGTAAATATTTTTTTAAAAAAAGTTTTACACTTTAAGTTTTCCTATACTTGTTTCTTCGTTATAAAAGCTGCAAAATGAAGTCATTAATAATAAATGAAAAAGCAGGAGAGATTAGAATGAAATATTATCATGTTTTCGATAAGTAACCAATGAGCGGTGATAAAAGAAATCACCGGGCTCAGGAATTTCACATAAAACTGAAACAAAGATAAAATAGTTAAAATGTGTTATCTCTCTATGGATAAGTACCCTGTTTTGCCTCATTTACCCTTTTTATTTATTTTTCATATTTAAATATTTTTTGAAAAAGTTCCATTTTCGATGTAGATTAAGTTATTAATTGATAAATGTATTTCATGTTATCTGTAGATGAGTAACAGCGACTCTGTTATTTCAAAAAGAAAAACTTGAAATGTAATCTAAACAACATTATAAAGAATTATTAATTCTCTCTGAAATGAGGCCGAGCTGGCAGCCGAATGGTTAACACTCTTGACTTCGGTTCAATAGTTCGAGGGTTGGAATTCCAACTTGGGCATGGATGTTTGCAATGGTTCGGAATCCACTTTAAGCCGTAGGTCTCGGTCTAATTAACCCTCGTGTGCAAAAAATGACCGTTGAGCGACAAGCAAACCAACTAACCAAACATCTCTGAAATGAGAGGAAATTACCATTGAATTTTTTTTAAGTTTTATTCAAAATGACTTTTTACATTATTTTAGATTAATGTAAGTGATAAAGGGAATTTATTTTCTGCTTATCATTTTGTATTTTCATTATTCAAAAATTTTTAATTTGAGTTATCTTTGATTATTTATTATAAAACTTTTAAACATATTTTTTATTCTTTTTTTATTCAAAAGCTGAATTTTGATTTTTTAAAAATATTTTAGAAATTAGCTATAGATTTATAAGGATTCAAATACTGTAACTCGCACTTTTGAGCTAGTTATAAAAATTTATGAATGCATTCTAGTATTAAGAAAACTCCTCCCAAAAGTAATGAAAAGGGATATTTAAAGAAAAATTTTAGCTGTAAGGCTGCCCATTTTGCGGTATCAAACTGGTGAATATTATTCGATACTTTTAGCCTATCAGAGAGCGGAATTTAGAGAAACTATATGCACTTTTAATATTCGAATTGTCACCAAATATTGGAAGTTGCTCAAGGGAAGAAAGCGTCCATTTTACACCTTCGAATGATGGAAGTTCACAATACTGGAGAGGCATTTGGCTGTCACTGATTAACTAAATTAGTGAATGAATGAGCTAAGAAGCCAGTGGTAATACTTCACGCTCCCAAGTATTAGGTTCGATTCTAGAATCGGTAAAAGCAAATCAGCTTTTTATGCCTTCAGGGGTTGATGTAACTGAGAACCAAGCTTGCTTGGGAACTAAATACTAAGGGTTTCGCGTAAGGCTGACTACCTAACCAGGACGTATGCTACATGCCCCAGGGCTCTCAGTCAAGAAAATTGCAGGCCTAATTCACATATGGGATGTCATGCCACAGGCTTAGTTTAGTTCCTTAATAAATAAATAATTTGCTAACCAATTGAGGCAGATTTATTTATACATGATTATGTATGCATGCCATTGATTTCATATCTATTTTTCTACTTAAGGTAGAACTTCCATTCAGCTAACACTTTTATGCATTTCGAGAATGCTTTTCATCAAGTGGGTAAGATAGTAGCTCCAGAGGCACACGACCACGGAAAACAATTTATTTGAGTCCATACGCTGAGACGCACATTTTTCTTCTTTTTTTTTTTTTAAATTGAATGTAACTTTTATCTGTAAAATAACCGACATTACTTTTTATGGCAGTAACCAAAGAGTTTAAGTCACTTCTCTGTTCCTTTTAAGATGTTTTATAGTTTTTAGAGACAGGAAAATGCTTGCATTCAAATTTAGAATATAATTTTGTAAATTTAATTCCTGATTATTTTGCGAGTTGGGTTTTCTTGTTTCACGCTTTTTTATTTTTCAAGTGAAGCATGATACTTCTTGCTCTAATTATTTCCCGAAAATAGAATTGAGAAAATGTATAAACATATTTTCCTTCACATCTTTTGCTGCTAATGGTTGCCACTTTTTAATCTGTTTTTATTCTGTTCTTATGTCCTTAGCTTTTGAAACAGTTTATCAATATTGATGGCAGTTGAAATGTTTTTAATGGAGTATTCTAATTTCGTTACAGTTTTAAATTCTATTTCCAGATTGTTTTAACAGAAAAATTCTAATGTAAATAATAACACATTTTTTATTGCTATCATTCAATATTATTAAAATTGTAAAATATGAAAATTAATTATTGTACTTTCTAGTTTAGGAACATAAGTAATGCTTATCAATGAAATATAAAAATGGCTCAAAATTACATTAACTTGAAATATTTATTGATTACTTAGAAATAAATGCTTAAAGTTTAGAATATATTGTTTTATAAACTATATATGAATAATAAATAAACCATTTATTGTTAATAAATTATTCATTAGATTAATTATAAATAATATCATTAAATATTATCAAAAAAGGAATAAAAAATTGTAATTTTAAGCAATTAAAAGAACAGAAAGAAAAAGGGAAATAATTAAAATAATCATATCTTTTTAATGTATAAAAAATTCTGAAACAAAGGAAACAAATCCCTTAATTATTCATGATTAAAAACCAACAAAAAAGGATTTTTTCTTATATCTGGTTTTAGCAGAAAAATATTTCTTACGCTGATTAGATGATTTAAAAATAAATGTTTTTGTCTTTAGAAAAAAAGAAATATATGTTATTCATTCCTAATTAATTCTTTGAAAGAATTAAAAATATTTTATTTTGTTAATGATTACATTCAAACATAAAAATGAATATAAATAAATATTACATTCAATTAGCAAATTTGATTAAAGTTTTGAAAAATGAAAATTTTACACCATTAAGCTTTCCGTCGAGCTTCTATTGAGATAATGCACACACACAACACACATGTCGCTTTCATTAAATAAATAATGTTGGTGATGCCCTTTATATTAATAAGTTTTGAATCCGTTTTGTCGATTACATGCTGCAGATGTGAGACCTAATGACAGTCACCCACGTTTATACTTTAGAATACAAGCAATTGTAAATATTAACCTATGGAATAGGATTTACGTATAGAGTGTTAATCCCTCAGCTACCAGCTTGAATTCATTTTATGATCAATATTTAAATATATTAACATTTAATATTAATCAATATGCATGAAGTTATATATTTGATGATAAAATTTGGATGACACTGCTTATTGTAGTAATATACAATGTTTTGGTCAAGATACGTAATGAAGTAGAGAAGAATTCATAAGGAACTTAAATTTCAAGTAACTTTCCTCAGTGGGGGCCTCCCGCAGAGTTAATTTCCAGACCGCTCGATGCTTTGACAGGCTCTACCAATTTTTATTTTGAGAATCTCCAGATCTGTTTCATGACAATACTTTAGAATTGTCATGAATTGATTTCCCGGATCCTTGTCTTCCCCTTTTCGGGTTCCAGTTGACTTAGCGATGAATATCATTTTGGTGGCTCTACCATCCCTCCTCCTCATCAAGTATCTTGCCCATATTTTAGTATTTTAATTTAAATAAATTTCATTTCGTCTGACTCTAAGTATAGTTCTGAATTTGTTCTTCTTCTCCAATGCGTCATTATGTTTAACACTATTAAAAATATCTCATAGTACATAGTATCTTTCTTTCAAAAACTGTTGGAATCCCTTTATCATTTTCGGTCATCGCCCACGTTTCGGCAGCGTATGTGGCCATAGGTCATCAAAATATGATAGAGCAGTTGTTTTTTTTTTTTTTTTTTTTTTAATCAGACCAGGTTTTCAAATTGTGCATTCCTTAGAAACATTTGTTATCTGCAGTTACTCTGTTACGTACTCTCAAGCAAATGCTTAGAAAATTTTATTTGTTGTCAACGACATGCAAAGAGTTTTTGATTTTGATAAAGTTTATAAGTTGCGTCTTCAGTGTAATTTTAAACTTACCCAAGAAATTTTAAAATTATATGCGGGGCGATGACAAAAACTGCGAAAATCACAGAAAATCTTTTTTCACATATTAAAGAATGCACAACATACACTTATTTTAAATTCATGTGATAAAATTACATACATTGGAAAAATAACTTGATCAAGAATTTGATTTAACATCTTTTAGGAATTAAATGTTAATAGGACATAAATTATAAAAAATGACTTAATAAAACAAATTAACAATATCAGTTAATACTTACCTAATATTAAGTAAAGCTTTATAATATTTAAAACTTATTGCATTTATAAATGTCTAACAATGTTTTTTTTTATTGAATGAGATAACATTTTTTAAATTTATCAACTATAGTCATGAGAAATTGAGATTTATTTATAGCTTCTATTCATTTTATTATATTGCTTGGTTATTTTTCACACATCAGTTTCTCCAGTCCCATTCTGCAACATTTCTGTTTTGTACATTTCTCAGAGTTAATGCCTCGAAGTTCTTCTGTGTTTGCTGCTTTTTAACTTGGAAAATAGTCCACAATCTATAAAAAAAATTTATATCATGAGAAAAATCAACATCCTTCTAAAGACAGTAGGTTTCAGGTATTGTCAGCCACCATGGTTCGATATACATGCAACGTTGTGACCCTACCATTGAGCCACATTCCTCAGAATAGAATATTCCAAATCCTAGACGCTGTTATAATCCAGTTGCTGTTGAACAACGAAAGATATTCTGCCTGGATTTGTATTTACGGAAGTGTGCGACACCGGCCTGATCTGATGGATGTTCTTCTTCCGAAAAGAGCTATATGCTGTAAAATTTCTCACCAGAACATTACGGTGTCAGTTCACATTGGATCAAAATGCTTATTGAGAAGCGATGATATCTGCCTTTGATTTTATCTCTGCACTTCCCACCCAGTCGGTCTTTGTTCACAGTCTGTGATTCATTATTATTCACAGTCTGTGATTCATTATTATTATGATTCATTATAATAAACATTATTCCATATAGTCGCAATTCTGATAAAGAATTCTATATTTAGTATGTGTGTATGTTATTGAGTTCATGTCAAATGAAGTAATGTATAGTGTAATATAATCTTTGTTAAACTGGAAAAAACGGCAATTTATAAAATAAATTATTAATTGGTATAAAAATTGAAACTGTCAACCTCTAGCATGTCTTCTTTAATCCAAATTTGGTATTCAAGTCCTTCATAACAGGTTATTTTATACTAAATCTACTTTGAAATATGTGATGGGTTGTTATAAATAAGAAAAAGATGTAAGGCTCTACTGATTACTGACTTATTACACAGGCAACCGAGATCCGTATAGTTACTAGTATTTTAAAAACTATTCGCTGTATTTAATTATAAAAGTATTATACTATTTCGATTTTGTTATTATGATCTCTTATTTTTATAAAACTTCTATAAAAACTGCAGATTTAATTTAATATTTACTTTTATAAAAAGCAGTCTACAGTGGTCTTCAGCTTAACAATTCGTTAGTTCGATTCTAATCTCGAGTGTAGATGTTTGCACTTCTTTTGAATGCATTTTAAAATATTGATCTTAGTATGATGAGTTCTCGTTTTAAGTAGATGATCGTTGAGCACCAAATAAAACAAGCGATACATTTATTAATATCCCCATAACTTAATTAAAAGATACGTTATTTTAACGTGCTATCATTAAATGATAGGCAATACGCATTAGATAAATTAAATTCATCATTGTGCTTTTATTGAAACCTAAAATTATAATCTGATTTTATTTATTTGAATCTTCATCGTATGCGAAACATTTCAAGAATCTACTTCATTAGAAAAAATTATTGCTTTGAACATAAAATTTCTAAATTGGAAAGAAAGATGATTATAACAAAATTACCTTTAATTTACATATTAACTTTCAAGAAAAAATTTAGTTCTTATTTAGTGCATTCAAATGAATGATGACAGTCCAATGATTCTGGTTTTATTGGGTTTTAATCTTTTATATAATTTCTGTTGATTATATTATGATGAATATTCTCATTTTAAAGATGATTAGAACTACAATCCGAAAATATTTAACTATTTAACGAAAAGCGCTTATGATTAATTAAAAGAAAAGAGAAAGACTAAACTTGCCTTTCGTTTATTTGTTAAGATTTTGATTTGTTATCATCTCGATAAATCTATTTTCTAATGTAGTTTAAAATTAAAAGAAAAAAATCAAACTTAGGTTTAATAATAAAAATATATTTTAAAATAAACGTGAATTTATTTTAAGAATAAAAAAAACAGCTTTGCACTGCAATGTGAGATTATTTACAGTGGTTTTAATGATAAAATTTGAAAGTTATCAATCTTATTTTGTAAAATAAAACAATGCATGGATAAAAATCAATCTCAAAATTGCATGGCAACACAGACTTAATACCAAACTGTAGATTGCAGATATGTATGCGAAGAGAAGACATGTGTGACGAGTGTCAGTTTGTGAGCCAAGTTCAACACGATCATATCAGGATGGCGCAATGACTTGTTAATGTATAAATATGTTGCCGTTGGTTTGTTTTGTTGAAGATGAAAGCATTTCCCTTCTGGTGCTTTCTGTGATGAAAAGGGATGGAACTTTCATAAAAATAAATACCCATTGCCCACGTTCTTTTCTTCCCATGCCTTTATACAACAAGCATCATTTGGTTCCATGCCACTGTTGGTCTATGGCTGCTTGACAGATATTTTTTTTATCTAGTTTATTATTTTTTCACGATAGTACTTCCTTCGTCTCTTTGCCAGACCATTACAAGTCGTCTCATCTTGTAAGGGCATAACTACTTACTTCTACAATTTGACTTCTATCTTATAAACATCATATCAGCTTTCGTAAGTTAACGGGAGGTCAGAGAAAATTTTGCTGGATAACCTATGTATGACTTAATTAAATAAATATTTATTTTTTATTGCCTAGATATCAGTGCAATTTTACAAACAAAATTTGTTTATCATTGCCATATATTTTGACTATCTTCAGTTCGTTGTCAGTATCTGAAAGGTTAAGCTGCAGAAAATGTATGTGGTGCTTGTTATTTTATTTTTTCTTTTATTGATTCGACAATTAAAAATTAATCAATGAAAATGAAGGAAAAACATTAAGAATTCTAATAGTTAGAAACGAAAATTCTTATAATTATTAATACAATCTCAATCTTTCAAGGAAAGAAATACAACTGAAAATTTGAAGAAATTTTATCACTAAAGGGAGAAAATTTTAAATCTTACTGCTTGATAGATCGGTAATATTTAAATTTTTCTCCCTTTAGTGATAGTATAGTGATAGTGATAGGACTATCTAATCAATATATCGATAGATTATAGTGGTTAGATACTCCTTTTCCGCAGAACTACAAAATTGATTTAACATTATTTTCTGAAGTATTAAGAAAAATTAATGTGTTCAGAAAACGATATAAAGAAACCTCCCTTTCAAATTTTTCAAATGTGTTTCACTTGTTGCTATAGCTTAAGAATGCAATTTTTTAAATAATTTTCCCAATTAAGAATTATATGTTTGATGCATCCTAAATCAAAGAATTTCATTCCGCTATTTTGGGTGAATTGATTTCAAATTTTACCCAAATTGGAGTGCTCTTCCTCACATTCTGAGAATATTTCAAATCGAAAAATTCTCGTTTTCTTCAGATGAATTAAATTCTGATTGAATTCACGTCAACTTGTAAAATTTTTCTCACTAGTGTGAGTCTATTTCCACCTAAATTCGTCATAAATTTGAACATTCACTTTGATAAGAAAAATACATGTGTGTGATCTGCGCTCCTTCCTTAAGCCTTTTCTTCTTCATAATGGAGATTCTCTTTGACAATGTTAATTTGACAGAATATTGAAATTTGCTTATAAGAATTTTTGCATTCACAGTTTCTCTGTCATGTAATATAGGGGAATCTGAAAAATAAACTGAATTGCATGCTCAAAATATACTTGATGAACATTCCATCAATCTTTATAAAGATTGTCCTGATAAATCATTCTTTAAAGAGATTTTGTAGATGCAAGGTTTCTCTTTATTGACATGGCAAGAGTGCTCCTGAAAATGATTGCTGAGTATGGATAAACTTGTCTTATTCATTCTTCGATGAGGGAAATAATCTGTTTTTTAAGAAGAAGATAGATGGCTTTAAGCATTTGTTACAATATTATGCGAATTATTCACATTATCTCATATTTTAAAACGCTATTTTGGTTTTGAGGAACTTAAGATTGTTTATTCCTTTGAATTGCAGAAAGTTTTCTTCTTCCCTCTTCTTTGGGTGATATGTATGATTAATAAATTCATTTACATTGTTATTAATGTAAATAGACTCCAATGCATTTACATACAGAGAAATATTGTGAATTTATTAAATTTTAGTCTCCATTGGATAAACATCAATTATTAATAGAACACCTGAGATCACAGATGTTTTAAGTATATTTATTTAAAATGATATTTTGAAACCTTTGACATCTTTAGAAATTAAAATTACGAAGATTGATTCCTAAAGAATTTATATAGAAACATTATTCCACACCAGAAACTTTTTTTATAAAACCGACAAGCATCAGCCAGAAAAACATTTTCAATTCTTTCTTGTAAGTGGACAGCAGCTGGAGTTTAAGAAGAGTAAATTAAAAATGTCTTAATTATATCTTTTGAATGCAGTTAACTGTAATGCAGCATTGGTAATATTCCGCTGTACATTCTCGGTATATCGTGTTAATTCAGGAAATCTACATATCTTGACACATCTTTGAATTTTCTTGATGAATTCCTGTACAATTTCATACAAATAAGACATCAGTAGGAATTTTACGAAGTGTGAAATAAAATTTTCCAATTTAAATCTGGGCTTGAATTCTGTTTCATTAAATTAAAATTACACCATGTTAAGCAATTCCAATGTGGATCCAAATTAATTGGTTTTAACCATAAAATCTCAGAATCTTGATTTATTTGCCCAATTCATTTCAAGAGAACGATATCTTTTGCCAGTTTTTGTTTTGTGTAGTATTTTTCCTTCTACTTTAAGAATTTTCTTTTTTACCTCAAAAGATAAATGCGTTCGTTTCTTCAATTAAGATAAATCTTCAATAATGGACCACTTTTTCAACGCCTCGGTCAACGGAATCGGTTCGATCTCTTTCAACGAATGAAACTTCATAAATCAAGTTTCTCAAACGAAATGGAACTAACTGTAGAATAAGACAGCTCAAACTTTTAAAGTGTTTTTTTTTTTTTTCGTTTTGTGTGTTCTAAAATGCGAGGAGACAAGAAGAATTTTCTTTTTTTGTGTCCTTTGCGTACAGAAAAAATAGAAGTTGAATTCAACACTACAGATCTTTCCCACCAAATGCCTGGAAATCCATGCGTCTTCAATTATTGTTCCCATGATGTCTAAATACTTACAGGTGACACTTCGTTATTCAAGAATGAATAGAATTCTTAGGCGTTATATGAAAAGAAATCAAATCCAAATATTTAAAAAAAAAAAAGAAAAACAAAAAGAAGAAAAAAAAACCACTTAGATTACAAAAAAAAAAAAAAAGGAAAAGAAAACTGCTCGTCACAAACAAAAATTCGTAAAAAAGAGATTTTTTCTAAATTTTAGTTCTTAAATGTGAGTTAAAACTATCGTTGCGTCTATTGTGTCAGGGTAGGAACTAACCACTAGTTCTTAAAAACGTGAGTGTTCTTAAATGAGAATTTCGTAAAAACTAGTGTCTGCTACTATGTATTATCTGCTTTTATTACAACTATGTGTCCAAAGGATTTTCTAATGTTGTACAGTCTCCTAATTTACTACTGCTGAGATGACAGTTGATTGTAGTTTCTATCTTCGATTCAACAGTTTGTAGGCTCTATTCCCACCTTTAGCTTGGTTCAAGATCTATGTTCAATGCAGGCTCTGATCTGTTTGCCATACGCATGCAGAAGCATGAATATTGAACACCAAACAAATCAAAATCCACTTTACAACTGAAGCCCAGTAGTTTTAATAATTAACTTATTGCATTTTTATAATCAAGTTAATTTTATAAAACAGATATCTTTTTATGCTACTTTAATTCAAATACTTTGACTGACATAAAAGGAAGAAAATATGATTTGATAATGAAGGATTATTTGCAGTTGTTTCAGTAAATGAAGCAAATGTGACCCTTCTTTTAACTTCTCAATTTGTTTTCCAGGCGAATGGGGAAGAAGATTGGGAATATGAAGAGATCACGCTGGAAAGGGTAAGAGCTGCTCATTGTTAAAATAATTCTGCTCTGTCCTCATAATTACACTCTAGATCTTCAAATCTGCTACAATTACTAATGGTACAATTGAATTTTATAAAAGGATAAGAACATCATAGTTTCCATTATTTTAAGTTGAGGATAAATAGCTGTTTTAAAATATTTTGCAAAAAAATACTATTGGGACGCACAAATGTATTAAATTTTCCAAATAACCTTTTTTTTTTAAATAGTATTGTCATACACTTAGGAGTAAAACATTAATGCTCTTAAGTATTGTATTTATGGATAAAATGGTGTTTGTAAATTTCAATAAAAACACTAATGTTCTTATTACAAATAAATCATTATTTGCTTTCATGTGCTTCGAAATAAGATACAAATACGTACATATTTAAATAAATCGTTTATATAAATATTGTTTCCAAAAATAAGGCATTATTTGCTGATAATTATCTCGAGGTAAATAGTATTTTAAGATATCAATATCTGTTCTATGTGTAAATATCATTTTAATCGTACTCAAGGTATCTGATATTTTTTTGCACAAGTAAAGTTCCATTCGTCTTAAATGATATTTGTTAATAGTATACAACAAAGAAACCTTTATTCGTGAATACTGCACCAACAAATACAAAGCTAAGTGCAGTATTAACTAAAGATTTTGTGATAAAAAATTATTATATCAGAATTAAACAATATTTTTTGATTCTGGTTTTGTGTATAAACTGTATCAATGACTAAAACAGTATTCTGTTTAAATAAAAAAATCTTTTTATGTTCTATAACTACGAATAAATCATTTTTTATAGACTCTAAATCTACAAATAAAATATTGTTTGTAGAATATTATATTTTATTTATCATTTACAAATTAAAGATTTGTTGTAGCAATTGTATCTATGAATAAAACTTGATTTTCTGTTATTTTTATTATGAATAAAATACTACGTGTGGGTAAATACTACTTGTAGAAATAAATACACTTAGGAATTAAAAACAAATGCAGATACATTTGCGAAAAACATTTTATTGGCAGATATATCTCCTCCAAGTAAAATTTAGTTGAAGATAATGTGCCCAAATGATGTGTTAGCTGTAATATCTATGAAAAAAATCATTTTAAGTAAAATCGGTATCAACGAATAAAGCGTAATCTGTAACACTATTTGTTGATGAAGATAGATCAATTTTAGCGAGTTTCAGAATTTTATTTCATGTATGAAAATTTTCAGTATAATATTATGATAAAACAGCTTTTATCGTTTATTGAATTTTAAATGTATTTAAGTATTCTTTGGAATTTATTTTGCTTTTAAAATGCATTTTATCAAAAGTTTATAGTAAACCTATCATGGCATCAGTCAGTATCTGTTTCTAATGTTCCAAGTAAAACACTGCGATTCACCAAATGTGAGGTTCTTTGCAAATAAAAGTCTTTCCTTCGTAGAATTTTCTTAAACAAGGATTTTATTTAAAATAACATACACATTAAAGAGTATATCCTTTCAAACATTTTCAAATAATTCTATAGCATTAGGTTGTCAAAAATGCTTGAAATGAATTGTATTCCTTTAAAAGTCGCGTCGATAAGGAGCAGGAGATTTACAACTCACCTTTACTCAAATATCCCAGATACTGTCTGTCAACGACTTTTAACCCCTATATTAAAAAAGGGAACTCAAAGTAAACAAATCCTTTAAACATTCTTTTTAAGTAACTTAGTTTTTTTCTTCCTCCATTTTTTCCATTTTACTTTAAAAATATTTCACTTGCTGAGTTTAGTGTTTACTTTGTTTCATGTCTTGATTTTTGTTCGGGGAAAAAATCAAGCTTTGTAGTTTAATATTTCACACTTGGCTGACTTAGGAAAATACATTTTAAGGAGTTGCAGTTTTCCCTTTATCTCTCAAAAATCCCTATAAATCGCACAATAAGTGTTTACTTTATGTTTCAGAAAAATTTTTAAAAAAGGAAAAAGAACTTGACAACTAAGCTTTTTTAAGTAAAAAAAAAAAAAATCAAATCCATTGAAAAAATTAGTTTAAAACTCCTAAAATAAGGAATAAAGTTTAAATGCAAGTACTTTTTTTATGGAGAAATCTTTGCGAGCAATATATACTTCATATTTATGTTTTCACTCCTTTAAAGATTTTAATATTAAAGTGTAAGCTTCATAGTAATTTAACAATTAAAATTTATTAATTTAAACAAAAGATGCAAAACTTCAATATAATGTACTATATATATATATATATATATTGAATATTTTTTGCATATATATATATAGAAAACATATTAGAAATTACAAAAACATCAAAATATAAATTGAATTTTAAAAATTCATAAACCATTAATAATAGAAGTTTCATTATAAAATCTCATAAATAGGTTTTTATAAAATGTAGGGTATTTATACTTTTTTGAAAATAATTAGCAAAATTTATAAAATAAAATTTATAAAGTATTTTAAATTTTCTTTAAATTTATATATTATTTTCTGATATATTTCTACAATCAAATATTCCTCTTCCATTGCAGTTTCAAAATACAATGAAAATAAGTGTAAATAATTATTATAAGACAAGTATTTATATAAATTTAAATTTGCAAATGTTATCAAAAGCGAATTTTATTAATCTCAGATTCTTTATAAAAAACATTCTTCAACTTGACTTCAAAATAGGGCGCAGATTCTTTATAAAAAACATTCTTCAACTTGACTTCAAAATAGGGCGCAGATAAATCTTATACATAAATTTTAAAACTTTTTACTAACGGCAGTTGATTATTAAAACAAAAGATGATTAGAAGATTCATAATTATTAACGTGTGTGCACACAAATGCACGTACTCATATATATATATTTTCCGAATAGGCCTAAATATTTATTTTGAATAGGCTTAAAATCGAAATTTTCCCTTGCTGTAGATAATAAATATCTCGGGAAATGCACTAAAATTGATCAGTAATTTTAATAATATATTTTTCGCTCTTACAACTAAAAGGAGAATGCCATTTTTCTTCTTTTTTTTTCATATTTTTTATTCATTAACAGAAGATAGTAACATTTCTATTTGTTTCTTCCAAAGCCAAAAATTTTAATTTGACAGTTAATTAAAAGTAATATTTTGTTTAAGCTTTTCATTTTTTTAAAAGCAAATACTGTACAAAAAATATTATTTGCTTATCAATAAAGAAGGAGGAAAAGAATAAATTTTCTTAAATGTCCGTCCTCTTGAATTATTGTACTTTTATAGAATTGTAGAAGAATTAGTAACATTTCACATTGTGTGTCACTCGGTGAGTTTCTCATCTGCGCCTCAAAGGTAGATTAGTTCTTCGTTATTCAGGCCAAAGACAAAACAGAAAAGTCCACCAAGTATCATTCCATTAGTTGTTCATTGCAATCTCAACCAATTTTTCGTACCTAAGCTGCCCCCAGTGCACCCGGGGATTTAAATTTCAAACTTCAATTAAAACGGTTTATAAAGCTGCGTAAAATATTTTAAGGAAAATTTCGGTTGTCAAACCAGCGACTTTTCATTTGCAATTTCATGGCACCAATTCTCCAAACTTTGATGTCTTCGCGTAAAAAATTAAGCAATGCCTGTGCTAAGGGCGACAATTAAATTAAAAAATTTTAGTTTTCAGCTATCTGAAGAAAGTATGGAATTTGCTAAATAGTCCTCTGTGCCGTTTTGCTATCATCCAAAACCCAAATGAATACTTTCTAAATTCTACTGATGAGTCATCTCAGCTAATTTCTTCATTCCATGATAAAATAAACACATGAAAAATAGTTTAACTAGAAACATTTCCTTGATGTAAGTGCTTCAAAAACATTAAAACTACATCTTTGTATGTCGAGATATGCTACATATAATAATAAAATAAAAAACAAAATAATTATTTGGTTAGAAAATTAAAAATGGAATCAAGAATTAAATGCCAAATATTTATTATCCTAAAGTATAAAGAGCATATTTAATAATAAAATGAAATAAAATACGTTGAATAAAAACTGTGTCCCGGCAAAAGTTTTTTTCATCATTTTAATATTTTTTAAAATTTTAGAACTTTTGGTGCTTTTGGTGATTTTTCATTCACAAAAATAACAAATAGGCTTCAATTAAGTAATTTGTATTTGAATTTTATACTGATATTAGTATTCTGAATAAAAGTGTTTATGTATCATTTTGTTATTTAATTGGTTAATATAAATTTAGCGTGTAAATGTAGTTACTGTTGTTGCACCAGCGTGCTTATCTGTACCTAGCCCTGAGTTGGCCAAGCATATAAATGTAATAAACTTAAGAGTATACATTTGCTTCAGCTTTTCATTCAAAAAGGTTTTTTCTGAACAGTTGCTGCAAACTAAAAGTTTCTATAAGCATCATCTCTTTAATAAAAAATAATTTTTCTATTCTCAGACTGTTTATCTTCAGTGAAATTTTGTGTATAGTCATACAATTTATGAAATACTCCTTCTATACCCGAAAGGTTACCCCCTATAGAATTAGTGTATTGGTCATATTTCACCTCTAATTATTTATAAAATAAATAACATTAATATAGTTAAGATAGTGTCGTTGTTAGCTTGCCTGACTTACTTTAAAATGATTGCTCATAAAATGCTTAAAAAGAATTTATCAATAAGTACAGGATTATTATTTTAAGAAAAAAGGTGAAATGCTAGTTATATATATATATATATTATTGTAATTTTCATTATTATCATCATCAAGTACACATTTCAAAAATGAGAAGGAGCTTTATGGTTGACCTATTGCTTGCAGTATTAATGTGGTAATATTAAGTAGATACAAAAGATGGCGCCAGTATACTATTTCATGGAAAATAGAAACCTTATAATCCGACCCATATTTTAAAGTGACAGTACTAAGTGATTGTAAATTGAAGTTCATTTCTGCTTATATTTTAAATATTATTTTGACTCAATACGAACAAGATTTCCTTTAAATTAAAGAAAAGAATTGACGTGTTGTAAAAGTTATTATTTGTAAGATTTTCTGAAGGAAAATGTGTATAAATTAAAAACGACACTGTCCCAGACATGTATTTCACTGCTTTCTTCTTTTTGTTTTACAGAGTGGCACAGGCTTGGGGTTCAGCATCGCTGGCGGCGTGGACAACCCACACATCGGGGATGACCCAAGCATTTATATCACCAAGCTGATAGCAGGAGGGGCTGCGGCTGCGGACGGCAGACTACAGTGAGTTCATGCTTTATCATCAAATACATGTTGCATTACTGCTTAATTCACTTGCATCCAACGCGAATCTATGCTCATATATGTAAACCTGAGCTACCTTATATACATTTATGTATACGGTTTTACAAAAAGAAATAGGTATTTTTTTTTTTTTTTTTTTTTTTTTTTGTGACGGAAGTCGTCAACATTTCTTAAAGTACTGATCAAACAATTTCAGATTAATGTCCATAGGTGGCATTTCACATTGAAAAAATTATTTTATTTTGTTTAATTCATTCAGTTGTGAAGTTATAAAAAGTGTGAGTTGTGAACAGGATGAGCTGTGAATAGAGTCAGTTGTGAATAGGGTGTTAAAAAGGAAATTCAACAAACATAAAATTTGGCACATTTTGCAGTTTTTCTTCGATAAATGTGAAAATGCAAGTCAGGTAGTTGAAACTAGGAAGGATGTTTGCGATTTCGACATTGTAACAACAACGACGCGCGGTTTTGGTTTCTTCAAGTACTTTTTGTGTTAAGGGAAGTAAGACGTTGTCGACATTGACAAATTTGGATATTTTGTACCTAACGGAAGTGTGTATTAAGGCTAGTATATATAATTTATGAGTTAAAGTATAGCATTTATGGAAAGTACTAGTTATAAGCTTTCTAGCAAAATCAAATTTAAATAGAAACATGCATATATTTAATTTTTATGACTTTTTGAAAATATTGCATTCATTACAGTTTTTTTAAAAGTAGGTTACCTTAAGGTACGCTTAAAATAAATTCTTGATGCAAATTTCACACAAAATTTGCATACATTTATTAAAAAATGTTTAAAGAATTAAACAAAGTAATTTATTTTGCAATATATGCATAATAACTTATACAAGAGCAAAATATGTTAAACGTTTCGAAAATTTTTCAAAAATTCAAAAAATTTTCACAAAAACTTTTTCCATAAAAATTATTTTTTTGGCAAAAAGCAAATTTTAAACACTTTACTACATGCACATAAAGTTCACACATAAGCACAAAAAATTTTAGAAGATTTGATGCATTAGTTTTTTTTACGAGCGTACCTATGTAATAAAAACATGCAATTTGAGAAAATCTCAAAAAACAAAAAAATGTACTAAATTCTTATTTTAAACAAAAATTAAAACTTCCCGGGACCATAATCTGAATCCATATTAGCCTCCAATGCCTCCCTCTTTCTTTTTTCTTGCCTTTTCAGTGATCTTGCATCTTTATTCATTTTTTTGATGAGATGTTCAGCTTTTCGAACACGTATGCGATCGATTTCTTGCAGTGCGTCACACATATTTTTACCAGGAATAATACCCAGCTCCTTCAGCACCAAGGTTCGGCTGAGAACCCTTCATTAAAACAGATGACTGCATCCATTACTCCGAGTTCTAAGGTTTCTTTTCCCACAAAAGTGTTCTTGGGAATCCTTTCCCACACACAGTTGTTGAAGGACTCATTGCAATTTTGTGTGCCTCCATGGAGGCATTTCTTCAACAGCTCTTTTGACGACAGGTCACGGAAGATTTTTTGATAGCCAAGAGCACTGCTTCCGGCAATGAATGCTCATGGACATAATTTCCTCCTTGAGCAACACTCTTGTTATATTTACACCAACTCTCTTCCCCAGTAGGACATAGAGCGTGCTGAGGATTTCTGTCTGTTGAGAGTTTATGAAAATATATAGCCCAAACAGCTTTTGCCATTTCATCTACAGAGGTTTTAGCATTGCGACGGATAGCGAGACCATAGTACTTCTGCAAAAGTAAAATCTCAGCATCAGTTAGCCGACCTCGCCCAGAAATTGCCTTGCCGTCTGAGAGTTTCATCCCTTTGAATTCATTCTTCAAGGCTTTCAATCGTGAGCCCATTCTCTTCTGGACATGGCCCACACACTCTAACTTTTCAACATCTGTGTCACCATACACTTTTGCTTGTTTGAATTTCAAGAATCCCTTTGAGTCGCCATCTCCTAAATATTTGGTATAGCGCACATTTCTCGAAGATATGGAACGATTGAAAATGCGAAAGACACCCTCTGTCTCCATGCCACCGCTTGGACCTTCGTAGTTCTTCTGGCAATCCTCGCAGCTCTCTTTTCACTTTTCTTACATTTGAAGCAATACTTCGACAAACATTCAAATTCTATCACGTTTCCGGTATCCATAGAAATAGGTGTCACAGTCCCTTTGAGTGAAGTGTGGTCTCTTTCGCCACGAGCCATCCACAGATACAGCAATATCTCTGACATTATCATTAGCTTCAACAGCATTACTTACAGCAATGTCCATAGACTTTTTACAGACAACTGTCAATCCATTTTTAAGCTGTCATTGAGCCTCTCAAATTTTCGTGGAGGAGGAGGTAGGTTCAAGATGGCACAAATTGTTTGTGCAGCATTTCTGCCTTTCCCTATGCAACGCATTGCATATGCCAGTCTAATGTTTATGTCATATCCTAAACTAGATATGAGGGATGTGCATGTTGTGGAAGAGTTTTGACAGACTTTGCAGTGAATGTTTATAAAAGAGGCAAGACCTCTGCGGCTATGTAACTCTTCATTTACAATGAAAGACTCCGATGAATTGCACTGTTTACACACGAACATGTCGTTAATCAGACTGTTTAGAACTTTAACACTAATAATAATATTTACATCTTGAGTTGAATTATTTTCAAAGTCATCATTCATTACAAAAGAATTTTCAAGCTTTTTGTTTTGAAGCACTCTCAGCTTCAGGTACACTGCTTTGATCATACTTCGTAGTATGTTGATTCTGATGTCTCTTCCTACTGTTGAAACTTCTCCTTCGAGGCATGATAAACAAACAATTGATAAGAATTTAAACTCAAACAGAGTTATAGAATTAATTATAATAATTAATCAGCAGATTAAAAAATGAAGCAGCATAAATCGAACTAATAATCACAAGGCAAATCATAAAGTAAACACAAACAACGCAGCAAGCAATGTGAACAAATCATTCACACAGCTTGGAATTTTTGTTATCTTTAAATGTTAATGCCAGATTCAGAAAAAAAAAATAACGGAGGTTATACAAATGATCATTTATTCACTACTTTTCTGTTGAATTGGTACTGCAATGGTCATATTTGAAACCGAAACTTTTCTGCAAGGGGGCGTGGCACTGTTTGTGTACGTTTTTTTTTCGATTATTTAAACCATTAAAAAACATCAAATAAATGAGTGTTATACATTTTTAGATTCAGAAAAGTATACTTTATTTAAAATAACTAAAATTGAAAAATTGATTTTTTGAAGGTTAATCAGGTCTTACTTCCCTTAAGAGATCAACCACGCACAGGTAGGCTCATCATTGAAAATGTCAATAAAATCACAGGAATGATCAAAGATGACAGACATGTTAAAAGTCGTTGCTTCGCCTAGAAGCTAAATATAAGTCCCAAAACAGCTTGGAAAAATTTGCAGAAAGTGAATCAAAAATACATAAAGTTTTCAAATTGAAGTAAAATTAACTTCCCTCAATGTAATGTGTATATAAGCTGTGTGCTAAATATATACATACGTACATATTGTGTGTGTATATGTATATAATATATATATATATATATATAAATTTTTTTATCATATTTAAGACCCTGATCTAAATGAATTTTCATTAAACATTAGAAATGAGCTTAATCCAGTTGTAACTGATGAACAGGCGTTACCGAGGAACAGCACTCCAACCTGAAAATTGCAGTTTCGAATTCTGAAATCTTCATAAGAAATTTTGGAATAAAATTAATATTACAAAATTAATTTAAAACATAAAAAATATAATACTCACACACAAATGAACTCATTTTTAATGAGTCTTATGGTATTTCATACTTTTTAAATAGTAAACTTCTAGTTATGCAGAATTTGAACATAGATAAATCCATAATCTGAAATTAAAAGATTTTAATTCAATCTGACAGCTCAATATATTTCAGCGCAACTTACTGCCCGATAAAGAATGGAAATATTGGAGAAAATCTTTTTTTATAAGACATCGTTAAAGCCTACAATCATCCAACTCTATAAAATAATTTAAATTGAAAACTCTGGAAAAATATCATTAAACAATTCATATATTAAAAGAAAAAATATATACTTTAATAAATTACAGTTATCAAATTAATTTAAAAGAAATAGAAGTAAAATTAAGAATAAGTACATAATTGATTTCAATCATATGTTAATTTTAATAAATTATATTTTATATTAATTGAAAACCTGAGATAATGTTATTGCGTTGAATTGATGAGCGTTATGATCATTGTTTGCACAGGAAAACAATAATTCGGATTTGCGAATGTCAATAAAAACATCAATTCTAAAGTTTGTGACTCGAATCCGTGAGAGACTGAATTCGATCCACAGAACTTAACTCTAATATTTATCTCTCCACCTGAAATAATGCATTGAAAAGTTTGTGTTTCCTGATTAACTGTATATAATAAATTTCAACAACTGACGGGTCTTAAAAATATAAGCAGCACATATTTTAATAAAAAAGAACAATTATAGATAATTTTTATTAATTATCAGCTTTCATACTAAATTATTAAATATAAAAATTAAAACATTGTTTCTAATGACAAGAAAAATAATTTTGAATTCTAAACATTGTTGACAAATTCTTAGAAACAAAGCATTCAATTTGTCTTATTTTTTAAACGTTCATTAAAAACATTTTATATTTATGTAGATATATTATTCTAAAAAGAAACAGTTCTGCAATTAGCCTTTAATGGTACAAAATGTTTGAAGATCTTGGGTTATGTTCAAAGCTTAAATGAAAGAGGAATTTAAGAAAAACATCCTTTTTTTCTGTCTTTTCATTGCTAAGACAGAAAAAAAGGGTGTTTTTCTTAAATTCTGCACATTTCATTCTTTTCTTTGGAATGTTCGAAAAGTCAAGCTGCTCCATCAAAAATATATCCTTTGAAACATGCTTGCACAGAAACTCTTCCAAATCCTCTTCCATTTTCGGAATCACCATCATCATTAAGGCGTTAAAGTGTTCCAAACACCCTAACATCCTTTTCAACCCACTTTCGAATGCAGAAACTTCTTTTTTCTTTCTCTCCCCAAATCTCTTACAAACTCTAAAATAAAATACAAAAAATCTTGAGGAGGAAAATTTTTTATTTTCTGCTTCATATGGGTGGGGAAGGAAAAAAGCGCTAGAGTGGAAAGATAGAAAGAAAACGAAGAAAAAATATCGTTTTCAAAGGATTCTTCATAGAAATGGGATGGACACCCCCAAAAGATTTATTACAAGACCGGCCTTAACTGAAAACGATGAAATCATCGACAAAAATCCGAGGTAAGTCAAGAAGGATGGAAGAAAAAGAGGAACACACCCTGTGATAAATCGATGGTACCAAAGAAAATCTTTCTTTTTGGTTTTTAGCAAGAAATTCAATTACTAGAGAACAAAATAAATCCCATCAGGAATAGGGTCATTATCGGAAGGTTAAGAAGACGTTACAGTTACGGGTAATTCAATTTTAAATGCTATTAGCAAATGCTCTTGGTAAAAATAGCCCTGCATCCATAGGAAATGACAGGGACTCAAATTACTTTTAAGAAGTGGAGATTTTGGAATTTAGACAAAAATTGTTGAATTATGCAAATGCAGATGGCTAACCAAATTTATAAGATTGACGAATTTATATATAACTAATTTCTAGATTTTATTGAGGATAAGGACTTTTTGTATTTTAAATGAAAGAAACATTTATTAATATTGCTATATTTCTCTAAAGTATAAATTTTATTTAGCTTATAATTATTTTTTGTTATGGGAGAACATAAGCAACATTTTTTCTTTTTAAACTTACCATTATTTCATTTCCTTCTCTCATTGAGTAATTGAAGTACTTATTCATTTACTGTTTCTGTCGTGATTATTGGTTTCAAGTACACATTTAGTAGAAGACATGACGTTGCTTCCTCTTAATTGCATGATGCTGAATATCGAAAAACAACTCAACTTTATTTATTTTCTAAACTTCGAATTTTCCGTTTGACTACACTAAACTTTGTTGTTCTAAAATAAAAATTTAAATCAAAAGTGATTGTGTGTGACAGTTCCAAAATGGTGTTCTAGATTTTTGACGAGTTTTATCAAAATACTCAATCCTACTCAATGCGAGCTTTAAGCCTACGATCATAAAGCTCCAAACTTGTTTCTGTCATATTACTACTAAAAGTAACTGTGTAATTAAGTTTAAGAGAGTTTTAGAGTGAGAGAAGTATATCTATAATAAATTTTAAGTTTGAAGTTTTGCTTAGTAAAATTTAAGAATGGGAAGGACTTTGAGTTCTTTCATCTTAATATTCCGCAATAATATATATTCCGCTATAGTTTTTATAATTGAATTTACAAAGATACTAAATTACGATCTTACACATGACTTTGTTCGGTTTTCGATAATTCAGTTCGGTCGGAGACAGCTGTACTCAGAAGGTATATGCTCATACAATAGGCATAGGACCAAATGCTCCTTTTATGATATAATAAGTGAGAAATGTAGAATGCCTGCCTAGGCGACCATGTTGTCAGCGTTAGATAACAATTAAAATTATGAGAAGTTCCCAATTAGAGAGTTTGAACTTGTTAAGAAATAGGCAGTCTCTGGAACCCCTTTACGTTGTTGGTGGGTATGTAAATACTTTTCTGTGCCTTTTAACAAACCAATGATAATTCTTAACCCTATCTATAAATACTTAACGTGCTAAAAATTTGATTGAAGAATAATATTTGATAAATTATTTCACTAATGTGTTTATAAGTTAATATGATTCGAACTAGGAAACGAAGCAACAAATTTCAAGTACCGAAATCAAAAGAAAAATTGGAATTTAATAAGAAGTAGCTTTAAATTATTTTATTTTATTAATTTTTGAAAATAAAATGTTATTTTATATTTTTAGTGCGCAATTCTAAGTGCGCATAGGGAGAACCTAAAACGTTCAAATGTAATACCCAAGCATTATATGGGGAAGTGATTATATTTCCACGTCATTCTTTCAGCATAAGTTTTAATTTAAAACATCACTTCGATGATAGAGCAAAAAAAAAAAAAAAAAATTAGGAGAAATTACGATTATATCTTGAAAATATCATGTATTGAACGTTATATGTTATCGCTTATGTTGAGAATGTACATAATATTTCATTAATATAAAGCTAATATTACGATTTTATAAAATCTGATTCCAGTTGGAATTATAATAGTTTCTACTATTCAAATATTAATGCTTTTTCCACTTCAAATAAAGTTATCTGTTTGCTGTTTTACCAATCAAGCATTTATAAGCATTTGAAATTAAGAATTCCGATTATAAAACACTGATATTATATATCTTTCTGGTCATACTGGCCATAATTTCAAATGATAATGCAACCATTTAAATTATGAAACTTATTTGGAATCGTTTTACCGATGATCGATCTTGTTGAAATGGAATTGCTAAGCATTACTAATTGGTAAAGTTTAAGTATTTCTTTTCAAAATTTTGTTAAACTTACTTTTTCAAGTATTTTTTCAATAAATGTTCAACTGACCACTCGTGTAATGATGAAGTCCCGGTGTCCTTGCAGGGTGAACGACATCATCGTGAAGGTGAATGATGCGAACGTGGTGGACGTTCCTCACTGCGTTGCTGTCGATGCCCTTAAGAGAGCAGGAAACACCGTGAGATTGGTAAGTATGATTGCATCTGTCTTTCAATAGCATTGATCTCCATTAACAGAGTAAGATACCATTAACCAACACCTATAGTAAAATATGACATAAAATCGACAGGAGATCTTAATATTAATTGAGGCAATTAACCTTTTGTAGGATTACCTTCTACCCGGAGGTATGGAAGTAATGTTTCCCGTTCCCAACGCCCAGGTCCGAGGTTCTATCCTTGATCTGGGAAAGGTCGAAAACTAAGTTCCAAGCATGCTTGGGAGCTAAGCAATGCGGAGTTTCACATTAGACTGACCACTTAATGGGTCCGTATATTTTGCAGCCAAGAGCGCTTGTTCAAGAAAATAGAAGACATTAGCACTGTAAGTCTTGGACTTTCAATGGACTATAGTGCAACAAAATTTAGTTTAGTTTAAGACTACCATACTCGAGTCTTTGGACTTGGAAAATTCCATTCTGCAGTCCGAAACTACAACTATTAGAGCACAGTTGGATTTCATTTGATCTCCTCCACTCTCTGCCGTGTACAGAAAATCTATAAGCGTAAATATCTGCAGGGTATTATGCCCTTTTAGTTATTTGCTTTGTTAAAAAAGAGAAAGTCAAGTCAGATATTTACTTTACTACTTGGTTATATGTAAAAATGACATGACGCCAGAAAGCAATTTATTAATAAAGTCTATAAATCTTCTGCCTCGTTACTTATTCATGTAAGATAATTTTAAGTTAAAGGATGCTTGTATTTTTGAATTAGTACTTAGCATCTCTATAAGACTTTAGATTGTCCATAGATTGTAATAATGTTAAGAGTAGAGGGTATTCTTAACATTAGAATGTTGGGCACTGTTGATGATAAATACTGGCTGCCTATTAATTAAAACTGATTTTTAACTTTTTTCTATCTTCGAGCTTGTGGAAGAGAAAGTGTTTCAATGACATTGTAGGATAACTTCTTGTGTTTTCTAGCTTTTCCAAATTAGGATAATTTATGGTGTAGGATAAATGCACACTAATCATATAGCAAGCCAATATTGACTCACATGTCTATACACCAATAATATATTAACTAGCAGATATGATATAGCTGTAAATATTTGCCTAGATAATAAATTTCTTCTAAATGCCTATGATACCACTATAATAACATTTTTGGCGCCATCTCAGTTGGCGAAAAAAAAAATTTGCCAATCTTACGTAATCTTAGGCAACAAATATTAATTACTTTCATTAACATTGAAGCTAAACCCCAAATTAATTTTTGATACTTTATAATGCAAATATAAATAATAAACAGAAAATATTACGACTCAGAATAGAAGGAAAACAAATTTTCTGAAAGTATCCTTTTAGATACAAATTTTATCATATCACGTGCGCAAAAATTACGATTTCAAAGAAAATTTTTCCTGTAAAATATTATCAATTTGTTTGCATAAATTTAAATCAAATGAAAAGATTACAGTTTTCCTTTTTACTTGATGTTTCTTATTTTTTGATAAATAAATATAAAAAAATTCTTTCATATTTTAAATGATACAATGTTTGTTACAAGTGGCTAAAAATTTTATAAAGTAAGGTAAATGAAGCTTTTTCTTTTAGACTATAGGTTTCGATAGATATTGTATCTTTGTAATTATAAAAAAAAACTTTAGAATTGAACTTAAATTGAATTTTAATATGCTTTTAGCTATTTTATTTCTAAGCAAAATATTTAATGAAACATTATAAATGAATTACAGCAAATAAACTATAATAGATAAAGCTTACTATTTATATAAACAGAAATAAAAATTTTTACCCTACACTTCATTCGTTTCGACCTATTTGTCTACATAATGCCCTGAGTTATAATAAATAATGGTGGACTTGCCGTAAGTGAAGTCAGTGATTTCATAAATGTATAAAGATGAAATTAAAAAAGGAAAAAATGTAAAATTATGAAAGCTTTCAATCCATCCTGAAGGATGAAAATTTAAGTCAAAATTATACTTTATTTAGGTTCAAAATAATGGAAGTTAAAAGGATGAATGTTAGAAATGAAATAAGATATTTGGAAAAAAGAACGTTGACTGTAGCAATAATAAAAAAGTTTGGTATAAAATCTCAGTTACTATGGCATTTAGAAACCCAGGCTGCCAAAAGAATCAGAACAATTGCATAAATCTCGCATATATAGCCAAAGGGTTTATACAGCAGACGTATTTTAATTAACACACCAGACCCCATAATTTAAAAAAAGATTTTAATTTAAAATTTAATTCTTGACAAATATAGGCGAATTTTTTGTGACATTTCATGGATACAGGTAATAAAAATTAATAACCTATTTATTTATAGTTTGTCAACGCTTTCTGGTGAAAGATAAAAGATGTCTATTGGTAATTTTTGTTTGAAATATGTTACATTATTTGGCGACTGAATCATTTACTCTGATGAAATGGAATATCATCATTTCTTCTTAATGTCAATAATTAACTGATATAATTTAGAAACATTTTTCTTTTTTGAAAAAATAGACATTTCTTTAAGTTATGAAAATCGTAAAAAAAAGACATTACTAGGAATAAAGCATATTTATGAAAATAAATTATTTAATAATAAAATTAGCTTGAAATATTAACTAAAAAGAACCTTGAAAGCAGAATGTTGTATCAATAATTTGTTCCTTTTCAAAAACAAAGAATAGTATAAAATATAATCAGTGTATTTGATTTCCCTTATACCTAAGCATTCAAAAATGTTATTATGATTAAAATTAAATTTATTTGAAAAAATGTAGTTAAATTGGAAATAAATTTACAATATGTCTTTTAACTTTCCAATTCTTTCAAACGTCAATTGGTAGCAATTTAATGTAATCACAATTTTCGGCGTTCTTCTGATTCATGGACATGAGGAGAGGTATCAAATATCAGTAAAATCAGTTGAAAGTATTAAATTTATTTGATAAAACGTTCAGGAGAGAAAATTCTTTCGATATTTGATGTGGAATTTTCGAATCTGAGTTGAATAGCCTTTATTAGAAGGAAATTCGAAATCGAATTTTGCTGTCTGACAATTTAATTTGAACCACACGTTTATCATTAACAAAATTTAATCTGGATATTCACTTCTGATCTTCTAATTTTATTTCACTTGGAAGAGATTTAAACACGAGAAAAGTTATATGTGAACAAAGTTTCACTAAATATTATTTTTTTATTTAACATCAAGAATCTCGTCCTCAAATTTCTATTACATTGCCATAATAAAGAAATAATATTTATTTTATTGAAATTATTTTCAATAAGTTGTAATAAATAATTACGTATATAGAAACCGTCATTATTTATTTAAAAAAACACATCAATGTCAAACCTATTAAAATTTAATAAATTATATAGCTAAACATATGCCTACACAGCTAAATTATATAAAAATATATATACTTTTTTCCTTCTCTTTAGAAACTATCAAATTACATTTATCATTTGTAAATTTCTGATTTTCTATAGTTTTGATAATTTAACATTATTAAGTATCTATATCTGGCAATTTTTAATAAATTTTTACGGTGTGTATAGTTATTTAAATTTTAACTTTTGTAGTAAAATTAATTTAAAGAAACTTATTCTGAACGATAATATTGCTCATCGGGCATTAAATTTAGAGAAATGTTTTGATGAGTTTAATATTTTCTAATTTCAGATAAAGAAAAAAATATTATATTTTTAACGTAAACATTTTATAAGAAACAAATAAAATTCTTAAATTTGTAATTAAAGAGTTTTTACGGTTTCGTTTTAATGAATGGTGAATGTAGAATAGTTAAGGATGTTGCCCTTTTATGTCGCACCTAACCTTTCCATAAGCATTTCAATGTTTTGCGTATGGACAATGAAAGAAAAAGCGAAGCAGATACCAGCGTGAATTATTTAAATTAACAATAGCGTCTTTTTTGACAAATCATTAAAAAGAGTCTTATGTACTAATTTTTTTCCGAACTCATCCTTAGAAAATTGGCTGACCGTAAAATATTCCTGTTTAAATAAAATTACGTAGTTCCTTTTTAAGTGAAAAGTTATTATTTTGATATGAAAAAACATCTGCTTGTGTGAATCAAAATAATGAGCTGACCAACAGTACTGATAAGGGTCTACTAGGAATAAAATGGAAGGACGGATAGTTACGATTTTGTTTTGTGGTTTCGACTATCCAATGACTGCACTCTGTCATTGATGATCAATCCTTGGAAACTACCGAATTTCATATATTCTGCAGAAAACGCTGATGTTATTTCTTAATTTCTGACTTGTATTTTATCTTCTGTTATCATTTATAATCTTTTTGAAGTCTAAAATCACAAATTCTCAAAAAGTTTCTCTAATTTAAGGTAAATAATATATAGTGATATATTAACTCATGTTTGTTGATTAAAAATAATTTGTCAATTTCAATGATTGTTTTTTAAGCAAAGATAAAAACTACAGATCTCTTCTTTGAGAAATTACATATTTTTCAGATTTGCATATTTCAACACATACAAAAACTACATTTTTTCAAAGTTATAGATTTTTTCTACTTGAATTACACATTCGCATCATAGAACTATAAGTTTACGTTTTACAGTTCTTTAACTCGATGATTTTGAATTGCTGGAAATGTTTACTTCCAGAACTGCAAGAATCTTTAATTCTACAGAAGCCGTGCAGAATCTTTGGCAGGATTCTCAGACATTTCAAGACGACGTAGATTTCCATATCATAAGCAAACATTATGGATTTTCAGAACTATAGTTTTCATCAGCACTTACGAGTATTACAAATTTCCAAAATGGTAAATTATTTTATCACCTTTAAGAGAACTGTTGATTTCTTGGCTACAAACCTGATGCAGATTTATAGAAATACAAATCATCACTGTGATGAACGAACTTTTCAGACATCATCCAAAATTGCGATTAAAATGTGAGTCAAATATTGCAATACTCTGCATACGTCACAAACGAAAATTTTTGGGACTTCTCAAAAAAGAAATATTTCGTAAACAAAGGCTTCTTTATAATTGATGATGCACCTGATTATTGTAATTCCCAGCTACCCTTTGTGACGCTTGTTTGTTTCCTGTTGCAGCTGGTGAAGAGGCTGAGGTCCTGTCCGCAACCGCAGCGTGTGCTGGAGCTGGAATTGATCAAAGGCAACAAGGGACTTGGATTCAGCATCGCAGGTGGGGTGGGCAACCAGCACGTACCAGGGGACGACGGTATCTACATCACCAAAGTGATGGAAGGTGGCGCCGCCCACCTCGATGGCAGGTTGCAAGTCGGTGACAAGCTCCTCGCTGTAAGTATTTTTTTACACATTAAATGAAGAAGCCATTATTTCACTTCCATCGGTTTTGCTTACATCACCACTTCTGTTAAAAAATGGAGATGAAGGTTTTCATTGTCTTTTCTTTCCAACACTATTCTTATAGTTTACATATGACGACTTATCTGAGTAATATTTATCTCCAATTTTTTTCAAATTATATGTCATTGCTTAACAGTGTCTAGGGGACAAGTCGTCAAGATGTTCGCTATAAATAAAAACAACGGGCCAAACGGCCACTGCAGCCCTGCACACTCAACAGTCGGAACGTGTGCAACAGGCATTGCATGGAATCTTTATCATTGTCATGCTTTATGTCCTAATGGTAAAAAATTATAAGTAATGTATTATTAGTTTAGCAGTTTGTTTTCAGAAGTTAATTTTGACTTTAAAGTATCTATTATTTTTGAAAACAATCTCATACTTAAAATGTTTTGTTGAAATTATGTGCAATCATTTTTGTCTTTAATAGAGCTAAAATTTTATTTCCAATTCCACTGATACTCAAAAACATTTTAAAAGTCATAAGCATAAATTGTGGATCAATATAAACATGCGATTTAATGTGGAAATAACAATTACAAAAATCTACTGCTATTTTAATATCTCTCTTGTTTATCTGGTGAGTATAATTTTTCAACCAAGGGTCAAACGAAGCTAAGTTTGACATAATTAAGGGAATGCAAAACTCTGATGTAAGATGTAATACAGTTTGAACAAAGGTATGCGAATATTCATGGTATATAGAATATGTCTCATTTTTTTATTTTCATTTCTTTATTTTATAAGTTAAAGTGACAACAAGATCTATACTTTCCTTTATTATGTACATTAATGCATTAAATATTGATATCATGAGATATTGTTATTTATATACATTAAATATTGATATAATGAGGTATATTAATATATCAATATTTTATTTCCTAAGATTTAAATGAGTTAGTTCTTTGAATTTAAATGATAATCCACGTGAAAAATACACACATATTTTTGTTTGCCAAATTAATTCTTCCACTTATTTCTAACTATGAAAATTAAAAAAATATGCATGAGGTATGCAAGTCGCTTACCATGTATTTTGCTTTTCTGACATGTTTCACTAATTTAAACTCTGTTGTTATCCGAAGTTGTGTCGACCCTAACTGATTTAAATGCATATTTCATGAATCCCTGTTTGCATCTTAACAGGTGGGAGATGTGAATCTGGAGCATGTCACGCATGAAGAAGCCGTGGCCACCCTGAAAGCGACGTCAGATCACGTGGTGCTGACGGTGGCGAAGACAAGGTTCCCGCCCGACTTCTTCGCCAACCACAGTGTTTCTTCACCACCTTCTTACATAGAAGACGCCTCTTCGCCTAGTGAGTACCTCACTGAGATGCATAAAGATTTAATTTGCTCACACACTGTTAATAAACTTAAATACATAAAGTAACACGACATTATATATATATATATATATATATATATATATATGTATATTATATATATATATATATATATATATGAAAATATTGTGCATTACTTTGTATAATAGGCTCAATGAAGTGAGTTCAACTAAATGGTTTAATAAGATCTTGTGAATCTTTAAGTAGTCAATTCTTAATTTAAAAACCAAAAACTTTCCTGGCTGATCGGGAGATTTTCTGAAGTAAAGATATGTCATACGCATGTCAAAGAGTGTGTTACCAGAAGACTATTGAAGTTACACTCGGGGGGGGGGGTCGTGTCAGAGAGGCTACAAGGGCAAACCCAATGTATACCTGACTACACTGAATACCACCTGTTCTAGTCTTTGTAGTTCTGAAAAGTCTGAAATATACCCAAAAAGATCAGACATTAGAAGAAAAAAATCTTATAACAACGATTGTTTTTTTTTCTTGTTTACAAATATAAAAAAAGGAGAAAATAATGACAAACGCTGTATCAAAAGTTATTTTAAAAGTGATTGTCAAGGTTAAATGGAACGGGGAAGAAGATGGCTCGAAAAGGTTAAAAAAGATCTCAAAATCTTGAAAATTGCAAACTGGAGAACTAAGGCATGAGACTGGCTGTTTTGGAGTCAAATTGTTAGGGAGGCCATGCTCCGACAATGGACTGTAGTTAGTTAAATATAAATATTCTATTCTTAGCACAGTTTCAATTCTTTATATTTATCAATTATTCTTTTCGTGTATCATTTTTTAATAATTTTGTGGTGTAGGAATTTTTCTGTAAATATTTCTAATGTCAGTAAAGGATTTTGTAGATTTTATTAATTTGTTTTTCTTTCACTTTTTTCCTGTTAATAATTTCCTTTGAGTGCATCGAGCTACCTTCATGAACGGGAATGCAATCTTAAGTTCCATTGTCAATATCTTTCATCATGACAAGTAACGTTAGAAGTTATCAGCAATTTTAAAAAAATGTTTAGTACTGTTATACCTTTATAACTTATATAGAACTCTTCTAATTTTAATACAAAATAAAAATTTTAAATATCAAATATATTTTTTCCGAATTAGAAACTGCACTAACTAATCTCATAATTATTTATCTTGTACCTATCATCATCAACTCTTATGGATGCATTGTATAAATACTATTATAACTATAAACAATAGAAACCATGAATTTATATTGCAGCATCGCATTGCTTGTATTACTTATACAATCATCCCATTTTCTTATGCTTATATATTTTTAAACAAACACTAAATTAATTTCGGAAATTGTTACTTTGATTTTAGATTGTTTTAATGTATTTAATTCATTACATAATTCAAAATTATTATCCAAATTTCATTCTGTGTTTAGTCTGACAAATTAATAACAAGTAAATATGCAAAGTTCATATCATTACGATGAATCATGTCGTAGTAATTTGTATTAAAATTTCATGCAAAATTAAGAGATAATTATTTCCTAACAGCCAAAACGTATTTCTTACGAGCTAGAAGCTATTTTTCCTAAAATTATTCTAATTCATTTCTTACTCTCTCTTTATCTCGAACTTACTTGTACAGAATGGGAAAAGAATGAAATTTAAAAACTAAATTTAAAATGTCAAAATGTTTTTAAAAATCAAAAAATTTTCAATTTAATGTATATAAGTCTATAGATAGCTCTTTCTATTCCTGTTAAATTCAATTTAAAAAACCTTAATTATTAATTACCCATTCCTAGGAAGGGAGCTAAGAACACAATTTCTTTCGCCTGAATATCATTTTCAGTACTTACCCTTTCTAAGTTTTAGTATATAAATTTGATTGATATAAATTTCTAAAGAATATTATAAATTTTCTGTTTCCCAAATAAAACATACGAAAAGATAATGGAATAGCATTAGCCACATAACAATAATTATCTACGCAATTATGTAATGAAACATTAACTCCAGCTTATTTACTCATTTGAAAAGGAGCAGATAAGCTAGATAATATCACTTCTGTTCCAAGCGAAATATGTCGGTTTTAGTCATCTTTTAATCACCTCAAACAAGACCACATCCGATAAATTTGTCTCTGAAAGCAACCTCCGGACTAGACCTGCAGTTTGTCGCCAAGGCTGGTGTGATAAATGACTTTTGACTCAAATGAGAAAATTGTGAGCAGCATGGACCTCACCGACTGATATACTTTTACTTAAATATCTTAATTTAATGGACCTACATTGATATAACCGATGTAGATCTATCAGAGAGAAAGCAATCTCGACATATGATGGCGATTAATTGGGGAGCCAGCCAAATCCCCTATCTAGAGGAATTGATAAAGGGAGGGGTGTTTGCATTTGGGCGTGAATTTTAGAGTGTGTGGTCTGTCTTTACTTGCAACTACGGATGATTTATTAGGAAATATGTAGGTCAGAGATGGAGCTCCATGGATTAACTATTTATTTTCGAGACAGCGTTTTATCCGCCCTAAAATGCATTAATATCCATCGCATGAATGCTTCTGAGTCGTATTATAGCCTTCTCTTTAACAACTAGCTTTTGGCGATGTTTTCATATGAGCATGTGATCTAAGTCTAAGATTTAAGAGACCATGAAAACTTTTTCCTCCATTATTTTGCAAATTTCAGTGTCAGTACTCCAAAGAAAGAAAACAAATAAAACAAATTTTCACTACACTGTTTACATTTTAGATGATTTGTAAAGTCCATCTATTTATATTTATTTAAAAATAAGTATATATAGAGATTTGGAAATTAATGTATACGTATAATATGCCTACATATTCATGCATTCATATGAGAATTCATATCTAAATCAATTACATCGAAATCTATCAATCATTTTATATTAATTACAATCTATATTGTGGTCTTTATTTTATTATATTATCTACATAGATAAATTGGTTAATATATTTTGATATAACCGATGTAGATATAATATAAATACATGTGTATTTACATTTTACAAAATAACTACAGTATTTTTTGAGTAATTCAACTAAACTTTGTAGATGTGTGATTGGCTACTAAATAAATACCTTCTCCTTTTTCTTTGCATAAATGTACCTCTCAGTTCTGCTTGTGAGGGGTGATATGTATAAAAATATTGCAAAAGTTATCCCTCTGTATATCGAATTCCTCTAATTTTTAGATTTACATAATTAAACAGTGATATTCGTGCTGCTGTTTAGTCCGAAACTCACCTCCCATTGGTTGGTAAGAGGGGTGAGTAAACTCCAATTGATTTCAAGATGAAATGGTCAACATGAATGAAAATAGTTTGCTCCATAACGAGATTAATTAGAGAATTCCAAAAAATGCATCCAGTTTTTCAGTGACATATGGTAAATAGAGACATTCCAGAAGAAAATTAATCTGCTATGTCTCTAATGATGGCACTTGTGAAGGATTAAAATGTACGAAATACAAAATGTTCAAGTTAATTCTTGAATCCATAATTTTCAAGGCATCTATCACATGAAATATGGTGCTTTAATAAAAATATTTGAATTAAATAATATTTATTCTAGTGAATCAGTAAGGATGAAAGGAAATGTATGATTATTCATTAAATTTATTCTACTTTTCACATCATAATTCCATTTCTTTAAGAATATTTTTAGTATTACTATATCAACTGCGAACTTTTTACACTTGATATTAATGTCCAATTTTATAATTTGATGCTTAATTATAAATAAGATTTATTATTCATAATCAATTATGAATAATAAACCTTATTTTATTATAACCGCCAAGTTGATTATGAATATATTATAAAAAGACATAAAGTACTTAGTTTTGGAACACACATTTTTAATAAAAAGAACTTTGAATTACTTAATCACATGAAATACAAAATTAATTAAAACATTAACTATTGGTGGACGAAGGTAATTAAAGCCACTAGAGTTTTAACGACTAAAATAGTGAATTCAATTCATTATTTTACCATTAAGGATGATTTTTGTCATAATTATTCTCTAAAAATGTATTTGCCTTGTTATGATAAATAAAGAAAAATGTTAAATAATGATTAATTTGTAATCTAATTTGAAATTTCTTCTTTGCAATTCACAATAATTTACTTTTCTTTTGTTTTTAATTAAAACTTTACTGCATAAATAAGGAGTTTTGGTACTAGAAACAAAATTTAGAATCTTTGGACTATACTTATAATTATGAAAATAAACAGCATTTAAAACTTTCATCTTTTGTAATCTTTTTTGTTTCTATTAATGATAAAAATTAGTATCCTATAAACTTAGAAAATATATTATCCTTGAGAAAAAACTTTTTTCTTCGGAAACATCATTTTCTAATTGTAATCTCAAAAATATTATTCTTAATTGCATTTATATATTACAGTAATGTAATAAGCTAATTATATTACATTAAAATATTATTATTAAAAATTTTATTGTAATTCTCAGAATATTAAAAAAGACATTCGTCAATATTTTTCTAAGAATAATAAAAATATAAATTTAGATATTTAATGATTGTTTAATTCACTTTATGAATGCAGTGCTGATGAAAACATAAGATTAAAAAACGAATTGATCTAAGATTTTCTCATGGGTCATTGATATGAAGATCATCATCCTTAAAATATTAGAAAGATTACGTTTATTAATAAAATGGTTTTATTTACTATTTTTTGGAGTAATGACTGTATTATGTATGAAACTTTGTTATATTATTCATCTAAAAGTATTATTAAGATTTCTAATATTGTAAAATTTTCTTCCTATTATAATATTTTTCTCAGAATATTAAAATCATGATCTTATTGTTCTGAGAATACTATTGTTGCATAAAAATGTTACTCTCCGAATTCAAGAGTCATGTTCTCCTCCTGTTGCAGTGAGCATGCCACTTTCAAAGTACGATACCGAGTCCTTGATGAATGCCATCCTCCCGAAGGTCGCCGAGGACGAGGACTTCACCAGGTCAGTGAAACTTGTGGCCTGTAATTCCCACTGAGCTAGTAAAAGTTGATACATTGATTATTTCTGAAATTTTAACCTAAGAGATCAGTCTCAACCCTTTTCATGAATGCGTACTCTTCCTTAAGGTGTCACTCGAAATCTCAGTTATTAAATGTCTCAAAACACAATGTAAGTATAAAATAAACAAAATGAATGCAAAATAAAAAATAAATAAATAGGAAAATTAAATCGATCGAACTTATTCCATATGAAGGCAATACCATATAATAACTCGGTATCAGTGAATTAATACTCACATTAAAAATACATCAGTACAACACATATAAATGATATCTTTTTATAGAAATCCTTCAGCGAATATATAATTAAATATTGCTATAGATTAAATATTATTTATTTATCTTTTTGTTTAATTGTATTTTATATATTTTAATTGCTAATAAACATTATATTTCATGTGCCTATTATTTTCCTTAAAGTATTATTTTCCATTCCTATTACTTTCCTTTTAAGTATATATATATTATATATATATATATATATATATATATATATATATATATATATATATATATATATATATATATATATATATAAACTCTGAGGCAACTCAGCCCATGTGGGCAGGCAAGCACCTACAGTGCCCATAATATGACCAAGGGTCTTGGGGTGCAAAGCATATACCCCAGTTAGGTGGTCAGCTTAATGTCAAACCCCTAGTGTTTAGTTCCCAAGCATGCTTGATTCTCAGTTTATTGACCCACTGAAAGGATGAAAGGCTGGTAATGAATATAATTAATTTAAATTAAAAACTAAATATGTGCAAACATGATTTCATTAAAAGAATAATAGAATTTAATAATATTTAAGGAATATGTGTTAAATATTGAAAAATGTATATTTAGAATAAATTAAACAACTATAATAATAATTATCTTATAATAATTTCGCAGGTTACATGCGCTATTAAAGTAATATAAATCAAACTATATAAATAACTAATATATAAACTAAATCAAAAACTATACATATAAATAAAATTATTTAAAATTATTTGTATTTTCATATTATTAACCTTAATTCTTAATTTTATGGAAAAATTATGTTAAATTTCAGTCAAATTTTCTGATAAGCACTCTAAATTTAAAAAAGCGTCTATTTTCAGTACTACATACTTATTCTATTAGAGACAATTTTTTAAATTAATTATTCATTCCTCATAAAACTGAATTAAAAAATTATTTTTCATTTTTGTAATATATTTATGTGCAAATCGTAAATAAAATGTTTAACTGTATAACTCCGTTTGTATGCATAAATATGCACCTGTAAGTATATGATTTCATTTCTAATTCATTACAAACTTATTAGCATTTATTATAATAATTTATACAGGTAAAATATTTTATGAAATTACTTTTTATCTTATAAAAAAATTTCTATTTATAGGCATTTTTTCTCATTATTCATTATGAATTTATAAGCAAGTTATGAAAGCCTAGAATATTTAAGAACATTCCTATAAAATTATGAAATGCACCACCCTAACCTTTTTAAATGGGAAAAGCATGTTTAAGCTCAAACTCTTTAATAATCACATTGAATGTTATAAAATTTAATAAGCAAAATATAAATCATGTGTATGGAAAACTACATCTTCATGCAAAAATCTCCAGAAGACTACGCAGCTGCCTGCATATTTAATATAGCAAAATGAAATATAACTTTTATCTTGCATTAACCTCGAACCACAAAAGCGCTAAGTGAAACTTTTTCTTTTCATAACCTTCCTCGAAACTCTCCAAGCCGAAAGCAAATAGTTCTTCGCGAAAAGTCTTCTTGAAAAATATGCATGAGGAGTTTATGCAAATTGTTTCAAGCGAAGAAAAATGTTTTTATTTCTCTTCACTAGACTTTTGAAAATTGATATTCTCATACTGCACTAGCGACAGTAATAGATTAGCTTCCAGATCACTAAGTGAAAAAACGTGTGAATTTAGAAAAGTGTTCCCTCAAGGAATCGTTTGCTTTTTCTCACACTACTTCTCGTTCTGAAATATTTCCTGCATAACCATCGGTATAATGTGAACCAAAGTTGCAAAATAGAATCTCCAATTGTTGATCTAGAACATATTGTTTTGCTATTATGTAAAAAGATATTTTTGAATTTTTGGTATGAAAATTAGATTTTGATGTGTCCCTATTTGCATTTTGTTTCCTTTTATAATGTATACTTTAGAATCAGAAATTGTCAAATGATAGTACGCTTATATTATAGTAAAAACCAATTTGAATAGTTTCAATGTTTTTCGAAAATGTGATATCATTTTTCACCATATTTTACACTTGCTAAAGATGTTTTGATGTAAACGAATTTATTTTGATTCTGTTTTTTATCAATGTATTTTTAATATTTTTATTAATCATTACAATGTTTATGATCATTACAATATTATAAATCAAATATGTTGTATCGATTACAGTTATTCACTGATACACCACACACATCACACACACACACACACACACACACACACACACACACACATATATATATATATATATATATATATATATATATATATATATATATATAATGTTGTATTTCCTTTCCAAAATACTACGATTATATAAGCTATAAAAACTTTAAGTTTTTTTTTGAGATATATATTTTATCAATTATTGCTTAGAATAGTTTATTAATGAATGTAATTCCTTTTTGCTGAAATCTAGAAGAATAATTTTCAAGGTCAGTTTAAAACAAGCATGAAAATTACATCTTTGATCATATGAAATTTTTAATGAATTTTCTCCGAAAAAATAAAGTTTAAATTAACGGTTGATTTTTTTCTTTGACTTTTGACAGCATTTTTTATATTATTATGTTTTATCCTTTTATACTTTTTAGATTCATAATTTTCAGTTAACAATATAGCGAAAACATTTTTGTATGCACGCACATAAACAATTTTAAGTCTTCTTTTAACCTATAATAAATTAGAACCCTTCTGTTCATAAAAAATCATTTTGTTGTTACTAATATTAATCTAAAAAATAACTACTTTATAGTTTAAACAAAGAAAAATGACTTGAATAGTATTTAAAAACTTTGAATTTTTATTATTTAATATATAACTAATTAATAGATTATTTCATCATATTTAAGTATTATCCGGTATTTGTAAAGCATTATATAAACTATTGATTTTTAAATTAACTGAATACCCATAAGAATAAAACACAATTAATCAGTGCTTAGTTACAAAATAAAAATACTTAATAGAAATTTGATTAAACAACTCAAATTTTAAATAATATATCGGTTCCTCATAGAAACAACTGAAAACGAAAGTTAGTGATTAACAAAATATTTGATAGTAAATTAATTACATGAAATATTGTCATTTTATTCTATCAAAAAAAATTTAAAACATTATGGGGCTACTTGCAATATTTCTCGAAGAAATAAGATATAATAATGTCAGTTTTTAATTAAATTAAAACTAGATGTTACCCTAAAGCCACTGCTTATTACAAAGTCATAAGAAATTTGGTGAAATTATAAAAGATGACAAACTGTGATGTCATTAATGTTTCTTTTGTCTATTAAAAGTTGACAGGGAAACAATTTAATTTAACTCGTTTTCAGGAATTGATAATCATCATACTCAATGTACTTTGTAAAGTGTTCTAAAAACGACTGAAATATTTCACAAACAACGTCTTCATATTTCATTCCGGATAGCAACACTGCATGATGCAGCTCCAAACGCCATTTGTGACTTTTTTCATTTTTTACAGAAAATGAAATTTTATGTCCTGCTGTCAGTTAGTATGAATTTTGATAGAATTTCACTTTGTACTTTTTCTTTAGTACTCATTCCAAAAAGGAAACTTAATCGTAAAATCCCAGTTAATAATTTGTTATCTATTAAATATTTACCTAGATATTTTGTTTCTATTATGTATAAAAGAAAAATACTGAGAACAATTAATTCTCAGAATCTTCAAATTTTTCTCTCCCTTCAAATGAATTGAAATTAAATTTAGAAGATTATTAAAAGTTTTAATATGAATTTCTTTCAACAAATAAAGTATTCTCTGTACCCTTTTTTTTATTTTCATTGAATTTTACCTGGTGTGAAAATATGAAAACAGATATTTTCTTTCAAATACATTTTGAAGATTTGCAAGTAATTCTTTTAAATTATTAATTGTAAACTCACATCATAAATTTTTTTAATTACACGTTTGCTTGTTTTTACACAAAAAATTTTCAATGAATTAAAAGAGATATTTTAATCACATGATTCTGAATTATGTACATATATATATATATAAGAATATTTATCTGTAAGTATACTGAAAAAATTTAAATGTCACTTACTTTTTAAGTCTATTTATAGTTTTACCGAAACATTTTAATTAAATTTATTTAAGTTTTAGGTATTGCTTAATTTTTTCCGAATAATTTACAAATTAATATAAACTAGAATAACCAAAAGGGATGAAATATCTTTATTTGATTCAATTCTGATTTATTGCTAGTCTCAGTAGAAAATAAAATAAACTTTAATTTTTTTTAAATAATTCTTTGAAATTTAAAATGTTTTATTTCAAAAATTATAAAACATTTGATATAAAGTTCCATATTTATGCATAACATACAACTTTTCTCCTATGATTAGGTACTATTGTTTTATATGTGTGTTTCTATCTTTTCTAAGATCTGTTTTATCTGTAATCAAGCTAAATCAGTTCAAAATGGTACCCAGAAATTATGAAGACATAAATTATTAATCAAACAAACAATGTTAATTTCAAAAAAAATTCTATTTAAGGCATTTTGCGATTTTTAGATGAATTAAATGTATTTAATATAGATTATATTAATATACATTATTATCTAAAAATGTCAAGAATTCCTTAAATAAAAAGTTTCTTTCAAATGTAGATTTTTTGTATTATATATATATATAATACAAAAAGTAATTATAGTAATAAGGTATAAAGACATTAAAAAAATTAATTTTAATACCTTAAATTAACAAAAATAAGAATTGATTGCAAAATTAGTTCAAAAGAACTGCTAAAGCTAGAAAATACATTATTTCTAAACATGGAAATTTAATTTTATTTGTTTATTTTATCATGGTTCAATATAAATATGTTCAGACAAAAAAGAATTATAAGAAACAAGTTAAGATAACTGAAAGAAATTTCATTTAAATAGAAGTTAGTTTAAACAGTAGCCAGTAGATGGCACCACACCATTTTTGCTTAGCATTTTAAGTTTTTAAAAGATTTATGCAGTAAGATAAATCATGCTAAAGAATATATTCAATCTAATTTGATTATACAAGAACTGACCAGATTTTTATTCATGTAAATTAAGCTTCTTTCCACATGCATTAATTAAGAAAAAAAAAAAAACTGATGAAAATGAATAAATTCTAGTAAGTGTTCCCTTTAAAGTAAAATACTTGATAATTTAATTTACAGAAAATTGTTTTAAACAATATAAAAAACAATTCTAAAATTTCTAACTGTAAAATAATGTTCATCCAGCATTAAAAGTTCAGTCATCCTATTGAGTAATCTTAAGTTATTATTAACGTTATTAATGTAAATGAATGACCTAATACCATGTATATAGTCATTTAGCAAATGTGTTTTACATACATTGAAACAAACCATGATCGATGTTTGGAAAAATAATATCGTCTACAGTGTAAACTTATAAATTTAAAAAGAAATTTTGTTTGACATATAACTACAATGAATGTAATATTTATTAACTGAAAGTTAAATAACATGGTGTTCTTAAAAAGTGATTATATATCAATTTAATTGTTATTTTTATAAATTAGCATGCTAACATAATTTACTTTACTGTAATTATTTTTATGATCATTATTTTTCCTACATAATCCTTCAGTGGTCAATTTTATAATAATTATATAATTATTTGAGCCACACTTATTTACCGTTTGAGTAGTTCCATCGATTATTTGAATATCTTACTATTGATTTTTGAGAAATAATTTCAATGAGATTCAAGAAGAAAAGGAAAAATGTTATTTGATTTATATTTAAAGACAGTCAGCCAGATGAAAGTATAACCCACGAACTGAGAAGTTGTTGGCTAGAGCATTGACCATTCAACTGTCGATCAAGAAACATGTTTCCTACTGAAGACTAATCAAATACATTGCGTGTTTAGTTTATATTTCTTAGAATTAGTTAAATGATTACCGTAAAAAATTTCTTATTTAACTTAAGCATTCACTTAAGAAGAGAGTTTAGATAGAATAATTTTAGATCATACACTTTCTTTTCACGTGACTAAATTGTTTATTAACCTACTGTTAGAAAAACTCTTAAACACGGTATGATTCAACGCGCAAGGAATAAGAGATAGAATATTCTCGTTAAGGCGAGAACTGTTCCCAGTTTTCCAAAAAAGACTGCGGTGGTTCTATTTAGAGGACTGACTGGGCATGGTCACTTGCAGGACCATGTCTATAGCTTTAGAGTTTTGGATTCCCCAAACTGTGTTTTGTGCGACTCTAACCAACCAATTACTTTTGAGTATTTAAATAATGATACTGTACTTTCTCAGTATGAGGACAATGTCAAGAAGTATTGGAGGACAAATGAATAAATAGGCTTAAGCGCGCTAATATTCGTGATTTGTAAAATAATTAATGATTACTTTTATATATTAGAATAACATCAATATAAATCATTTAAATTGTTACTGACTAATATCCACTTATTCCATTATATTCATTGCATGAGCATTTCTGAAACGAAAATTGACTTCATTTTGGATATGAGTTTTATGTATGATATAGAAAATTGTTTTAAATTCGATGCAGTAAAGTAAAATGTTTATCAATTTCATTTTGTCCTAATTGATAAATTTATGCCTCATGTGATTTTCGAAAGTAAATATCCAGGCTCAAAAGCAGTCATTCAATTAGGACCTCTATCTGCAGGTGTTCAGAGTTTCCCTACTTTTCTTTCTTATGACGAGTGAGCACAGCTCAATGTAAAAATTCGTACTGGAAAGAAGTTTGAGGTAAATAACATAATAGGTGCTGTAACTTTCAACAGTTGAAAAGCTCAAGTATCTACTACACTTTTGTTAACTTCAAGGCTTTACCATGACCTAATAAGATTAAGGCATTTTTTTTTCAATTAGAAGGATATCTAATCTAAAAAATGTTTGTTAGTAACAGAGGTGATGAGAGAATTTCTGGCAGTGAAGCTTACATTCCAACCAGTAGTGTCACATTCAAAATTAGGCTCGGTTTTTTTATCAGAACTTATAGCAATAAGTGTATCAAATAGTCTTGCAATACGCGTATCAAATAGAGACTCAACTACACAGTGTCTGGATTTTGACAGACAGTCGTGCTTTAATACGAAACTTATCTAGATCTTCTATTCCGGCTTTCTAATGGTCACTCTATCCATTTTCAATATATCCCATCTCATATTTGGGGCTCGACGGAAATGAAAGGTCTGATTAGGCTACTGTGGAGAGGGTAAGCTCTTGTGGGGCTCTCACACATATCTCCTCCTTTAGGAAGATGGAATTAAAAAGATTTGGAATGATTCCTCTCAATCCTCTACGGTATTTGCAAGAAGCCTGGATCAGGGTTTTCATTTTCACCTTGAAAATATTTTCGCGCTTCGTGAGAGACCATGTCAGAGCCATCACTTTCCAGCAGGCTCTTTTAATCTATTAGGCTATCCACTGCACAAAACTAAACTAAAAAAAATTGCATTAACTAAATTTAAAATGAAACACACATATTTCTGAAAAGTAAAATGTCAATTAATTAAAATTAGAAAAAAAAAATGCAGTCCACTCACGGGATTCGGAATTCTTAAAATAATTGTTCTGTAAAAGCTGTTTCTCTGCTCAGAGGGAATATTCGCAAGAAAAACATCCTAGGCAAAAACTTATGGTTCTATTCTCAAATATAGAGTAAAATCTATTAAAGTACATATTTAAACACATACACACATATATAAGTGAAACATATAAAATTTTAGAACAGAAATATCAGAAAATTACAAAGTTTCAAAATTTTAAAGTTAATAAGTTTTAATTCAAATATTTCTTTATCACACCTTCTGTAGATTTTTTTCCCTCTGCAACAAAAACTTTAGAATATTAAATAAATATTTTAATATATTGTTAAGGGGGGAAATTTATTATATTGATAAATCTGGAAAAATTACCAAAACTAATTTATTTTCAATTTACTAAAAATTTGTAAATTTCCCAATATTCCTACCAGTATATTTGGTAGTATATAGAATGAGGTTAAACTTTTTTCTTACAATATTGATCACAAGTAATTTTTTATGATATTACAAACAATTCTGGATTTCATGCAAATTAATTTTGAGTATTTTAACTCATTTTATAATATGTTAAAAAATTTGTGAAAAATTAATATAAAAAAAATCACAATTCTAAAACATCACTTTGATGGTATTTATTGCTCCAGAACCTATAGTTTAAAATAGATTTCGAACTCTTAAGAGAATTCGTGTTTGAAGTGAGAATCAAACCTATGAACAACAGATATGAAAGCTAGAAACTCAAGTTGATAAAATGGTGTTCCAATACAATAAATGTTCATGCAAAAAAAAAAAAAAAAAAAGCACAGAAAAGCAATACCCATGTCGTGTGATTTTACTTCTCTATTCATTTTCAGTCCACATTTTTTCGGGGTATTACGTGCTGCCGATCCAGAATCGTGCTTAATCCTCAGGCAGTGCAGAATCATCCTCAATACAGAATGAAATCCTCAATCCCCTCAGTGCATTTCATGCAATTCTTTTGCATGTTTTCTCCATATATTAGACTTTGTGTGAAGATAACATCCAAACTCATTTCCAAGGGAACCTGTCTGCCCCCTCGTGATGTGGGGTGTTCCTGACCCCCATACCTCAATTATGTGACTCGGAAGCATCGAATAAATCATGATAGTTCACTCGATTTTACTGACAACATTTCTCTAGTGGTACTCTCTAGAACATGTCGCTATCATCCACGAAACTTATAATTTCAGATGGCAGCTGAAAAGGATGTCCATCGTGTTAAACATGTTTTTTTTTTTGCGGTGAATGCTTTTAACTATCGTAAACACATGTCATATTTGTCATTTAATATATTAGAAACACCCTCTTGTAATTAGCGGTGACTTTTTATTAGATTAAAGAAATTTCTATTCCTTTAATTTACTCTACCCAAAATTTCCAAACTTTATGAGAAAAACTTTCATCTGAATACAATGTTAAACTGTGGTAATAGCTAACTTTACAATCGGATACCCCTAGATTTTTTGGCAATTTTCTTGACACCAGGATAGGCGTCAAGATGTGAAAATCACTGCACAAAAATTAAACTTATTACCAGGATTCTCAAGAAATAAACTTTATTACCAAATCACAGGATACCTGATTCTGCACCGAAAACAAAATCTACGAGGCATTTTAATAGCCATAGTGTTTTGTTCCCCAGGAAAAAAATTCATACATAGTGGACAGTGTCAGAGAGGAAATCGATGAAATTTCCAAATATGTATGCAGACAGGCATCCATGCAAAAGGTTAGATGCAACAACCATGGCTCAATGAATGATGCCTAGGATCGAACGAAATGAATTCTCTTTGTATAGCATGTTATTATCACTAAAATATTTTAAGAATGCTTTAAGTCGGACATTTTTTTTAAATTTAGCTAGTAAGTATCCAAAACAGAAATCTCAAAAAGGATTTATATAACATTTCTACAGTTGTTTCGAAATTTTAATAAACCACATCAATTGTTTGATGTAAAACTATTCAAACACGTTTAGAAACAACTTTTGTTATAAGCAGATATTAAAATTAAAAGCAATCAAGATAGAAATAGGGAGTTTCATCGCTGAAGATTTTTAAATTTATCTATCTTATTTATCAATTTCTCTGACAACAATCCCTGTAACTCTTGCTTTAAATATCCTTTTGAAACAAATCAAAACTGTAACAAAGTTTGATTCAGCATTTCACCACATGATATCATAAGACCTTCATGAATCGAAAAATGACATAAGAGAGGAGTTGACGGTTTCTTCTTATTCTGTTCCAAAAAGAAAGAAAACAAAAAGGAATTTTTCGTCCGTGGGGACGAGCAGATGAATGCCATTCATGCGTTCCTACTTTTTTCCAGAAGAGAAGTGATCTTTGTAAGAAAAGGTGATTCTTTCTTCCCTCAATGACAGTCATTCTGGAATATTATCATGTGACAAACGCATATCCTGGAGAATGACGCATCTGAAAGAGTATTTGGAACTTTTTCCCCTTCTTATTTGGCGCCGAATTTCCTTTTCGCCTGTCATTTCCGTCCGAGATTTGGCGTCCCTGGACAGATAAAGCTCATTTCATGATTTCTGGTATGACAGAAGGGCTCTTCAAATGTTCTGCATTTTTCTTATTTCTCCACTCTCTATCAAGGAATGACTTTCTGGCATTTTAGGCTTAGCATGATTCCTTTTTTTTCTCCTTTGGAGTTTTAAGCCCTATTGAAGCATTTAGCCCAGGCACTTGACTGTGTAACTCTGCTAGATCAGGAAAGTTTTGATAAATGAAAATAAGTATTTGTTTTGTTGCTGGATTTATTGGTCTAATAAAAGTGGTATAAATAAGGACTGCAAGAGCTTATGAAAAATTATATTCGGGGAATAGAAATTATTTGTGAAGGTTCTGTTTCATTAGTTTTCAATAATGACAAAAGTTATTTCTACAAAAGACATGTCATACTATAAGTTTCTAAAAAGGTAATACTATAAAAATCTTTATGTATTCCTTTAAATTTAAATTTCTATAAAAAAAAGTATTGGGATTCAATATAAGTCATACAAAATGCGTAGATGGAATTGAATAGGAAGATATTATTTTATATATTTGAATGTTTTTATTTTGTAAAATAAAAAATAATACTATTTTAATAAAATATTATTATTTTCATATTTTAATCTATTAAATTAATTATTTTTATAAAATATTATTTGTTGTAGATGTGGTAAGTTATTTGAGTCATCACATATGTGCAAAATACTCATGATACTTAGGAAATATTCATTTTTTCTTCACCCGAAAATTAGGAAAAGATACGAAGCCCGTAATTAAAAATTCAAACAGTTATAATAGTATACATATATTTAATAACTGGATTCAGGTGCACGTTTGAGTGTTTTCTCTTTTGTGTCACAAGGGAGAAAACCCTTCAGCATGCACCTGAATTTAGAGAATTGGAGAATTATACCAGTTATTAAAAATTCTCCCTTACAACAACTTACAGTCCACCATGTTGCTTTAAATTTGTGAGTTCGAATTCTTCGTAGTCTAGTATCGCTCTTCGAAATGAAATGTCCACGGATTAATTTGAGCTACCATTAAATTACAGCTATTATTGTTGCGATGGGCCCAGCTGTTCAGGTGCATGATTGCAAGTTTTCTCCTTGTGACCTATGGACATTATCTATGAATCTAGATTGCAGAACACGGGGGTAGTCGAATGCTTTTCTTCATTTTATAGCTGTTGGATACAGTGTACAGGGGACTCAGGAGACACTCTCCCAATCCATCACTCATTTCCTATCCAAGTAAATACTCCCTTGCTTAGGAAAGGAATGTCGGCTGTAAAGGATGGTGAAGAGGCGTGCACCCCCTTTTCATTGGTCAATCTACCCTTTAAGTGACTGTCAAGCACTGTCAACTTCTATATGCTATATAATAAGTTGTCTAGCAGTGTCAATTCAATTATTTTGCAAAAGGAAGTAATAAGCAATTTTTAATGATTTGATTTTAAAAATCGACTCAATAAGGGTCCTCTGAAAATGTTTATTGGTTTAATTCAAATATAATCTGTCGAGTGTATCAATAAATAGACTCCAAAAGTGTTATTTTAAAATATCTTCAAAATACGAATATTTTATTGAGGGAATTTTGTACGTCCGCTAATTTATAAATGAATTGTATATGTCAAAAGAATTGTGATACATAAAGTAAATAGTAAACAATTTTGTATATTTAATTTTATCTGAGTAAGTAAACCGATAATAAAATAAAAGAAATAAATAAAATATTTAATTAGATATGTGCTAATAACTAATTTTCTGAACCCTAATAATTTATATCAATATTTCATCTCCTTCAAATTATTTATCAATGAAATTGATTACATAATAATAAGAATCAAATTTAATAAATAAGTCACACATAAAAGACTTATAATAATCAGATTTGCAACAGCCTTTAAAATTTTCGGTTAGAAAACAGCTTCTAATATATATTTTGATCCATGTAATTTTAATTTTTTATGCCCTTATACTTTATGAAGTTAATATTTTATGAGTGCTTAGCAAATTTTTCGCTTTAGACATTTTATAATAATACTTTTAAGGGATTGCTCAAAAATAGTATTTCCTTTTGTCTATTAAATAATTTTGTATTCTTCTGTAATGACATAAAATAGAGAAAATCAGAAATGCTTATCTTTTACACGAATATAGTTATCAAGAATAATAATTCTCATCAAGAATAAAAACAAAACATTTCACTTATTAACTGCTAAATCCCATTTCTTTTTTTTTTCTTTTTTTTAATTTACCCAACCACATAAATAAACTTGTAAACAAAACACGAAACTTTTACCAAAAATAAGCAACTTTTTTGTTATTACTCTTGAGAGAGAGAGAGAGAGAGAGAGAGAAAAGATTTCCTCATTAACAGTTCATCATTTTCTTGTTTTGTTTAAAACATAAATATTTTAAATTAAAGTTTTTTAATGTAATTTAATGTATTTTATTATACTTTGTCATTACAAATTATTTTTTACAAAAAATATATTGACAATATATATTTTGTAAAGTTGGATTTAATGACTTTAAAAAACACTAGTTTATGAAATAGTGTTATTTATGTTTATTTTTTAGAAATAATGTTGTTTTTGTATAAACTTGTAATATCATTGAAGGATTTTGCATTCAATAATTTTTTTATATTATAAATAATTACTTGTTATTTTATAATTCAAACTACGATATTTTTTAAGATTTCCATACGTTGACTAGAAAATTACAAAATTCTCCCTTTAAAGTTATTGAGCTGGTACATAGAAGCATATAAATAAAATATAGCACTAATAATGGTAAAAATGAAAACAAATTGTAAGTATTTGTTTGTTATCAACACAAATATGTTTATTGACATTTTTAATATACTTTGAGAACATTCTCTCTGAATAATTGCTGTTATCTCAGTAGTATATAGGGGGGTATATGGAACACTCAAAAAATGCAATATTTTTTGCAAAATAAGACCTATTTTGTAAGTTTTATAGTTGTTTTTTGATAAAAATATGCAAAAATAGAGCATTTTTAAATTTTTAAAATTAAAAAAAAGAGTATTTTTCATTAAAAATTGATGATTTTTTACTATAAAATTCAGTCTTTTTATCGTTTTTTAAGTGTTTTATGATAAAAAAGTTGATAAAAGTAAAGTTTTTTATATCTAAAATTTAAACGAAATGTATGTTTTTTAATAAGAAATGTGATATTTTTGTAAGTTTTTTTAAAAAAGAAGATATAAGCCGTTGTATGTGTTTTTTTAAAAAGATAAAGATTTAAACTTCTTCCAACTCGTAATCATAATATTTATCATTTATTTTACCTTTGTAATTAAACAGATATTTATTTTTATTTATTTTTTTAATTGCTCTTTCAAATAAATCAGCATGGCAAGAACTTAAGTAAAATTCTTTTTCATTATCGTTTACTTCTAGTTTTGCAATTAATGAAGATCCAAATTTTGTTTTGATTTTTTTCAAAGATATCAAATTGTATTTTCCAACTTCTAAATCTCTCAATTTAAAAGTTTCAGGATATATATTCTTTTTGATGTTGTTGAATTCTTCCATTTATGATATTTCATTTTATTAAATGATTTTACGTTTTCAAAAATATTTTCTGAAGATATTTATTTATAATGTAATAAGATGTTTCATCTACTAGATCAAGTGCTTTTCTCTTATATCCTTATTTTCAACTTTTAAAATTAATTCTCTTATTTGATCAATATATTTCATTATTAAATCATCAATTCCATATCTGTCATATATTTTATTGATTTCAATTAGCTCGTTAATTAATTTTGAATTCTCTATTATTTCTTCACTGATATCTAAGTGTTTTATTTCTTCCATTTATTACAAACTATTTTTTTTTGAATGGATTTCTTATACTGACAACATTTATATAGACTGCACATAGGACCTAATATTCTAGGACATTTAGGAACATCAATATCAACAGCTGGTATATTTAATTCTTCAAATATTTCTTTTTCAATTGTTCCTCCTTTATAAGCAAATCTACCACCATATTCGTCATATAAATATTGTATATAATTTTTAACATTTTCATTACTAATCCATAAACTTTTATCGTCTGAATATCTTTTAAATCTTAGACCGTGAATTTCATGAGTGCATTTACGAACAATTTTCATTTCTTGTTCTGTTAATTCACAATTGGGTGTAAATACTTGAATTGTTTCAGCAATTGGTTCTGTTAAATGTGTCCAACTAATTTCTCTGATAATTTTTTATCTGGAAGGATAAATCCTTGAATATTGAATATCAATGATATATCAGTCATTTTATTTTAAATGCATTTTTATAAATAATTTTAAAAAGATATAAAATATGAAAGATATAAAAAGTTAAGAATAAAAAGTATTAAAGATATAAAATATTAAAAGATATAAATTTTTAAATATATAAGATCAATATCCGAAAGGTACTGTATCATAGTTATCTAAAATTCTTCGTTTATCATAACCAAACATATATCTTTTATTTATTTTATTCACTGTAATAGATCTATCTTTCTCAATTTTAAATTGGTTATTGGATATTTCTAAGTAATCAGTTTCTCCTGTAATAACTTTCATTCTTTCTTCAAAATTCAAAACAGTTTCGTTTTCATAAGACATCTTAAATCCTTTAATTTTACCTTTTACACTCCCATCGTTTAGAATATATCCATAATCTTTAGGAGCTCCAGATATCCACATTTTCATATATTTATTTTCTCCTAATTCATCTGTCCAATCACCTAGCATGCAACCAGTTTCGATTTTATTGGTTCCATCATCGATATATACCACACTATCCGTATCATAATAAATCACTTTATCTCCTAATTTATCAAGCATTTTATACAATCTAATTCTTGCAGAACTCGTAGTAAATATAGCCACATAAATGTTTGTATTAAAATTGTTTTTAACATATTGATCTTTCATTTTATAACTCATTTCCACACACTCATCATTTAAAAAATTCATGTTTAATTCCTTAATGTTATCATCTAATATAATTCTATAGAAATCATCCAATTCCATAACATATTCTTTTTGAGGTAAGTTATTTCGTTGACCAAACTTACCCCATAAGGAATTCAAACATATTTTTGATATAAATCTCATACCAGAATTTTTTCTTAATTTTCCTAATTTTATATCCAATTTATCTTTTACCAGTTTTTTATATTCTTTCTTATATTTTTTATATTCTTGTTTAGTTTTAAAATCTTTAGGACCTTTCAATTTATCATCTGTTTCCAATTTTATCTTTAAGAACATTTTAACATACTCTTTAAATAATTGATTTGACTTCCTTTTAAAATTCCAAACCTCATATATTTTAAGAATTTTATATCCTTTAGTAATTGCTAATTCCATTTCAGTTGTAGTCCATGTACCTACAAAACATCTTTCATCATCAGTATGTGTACATTTTTTGTTTCTAATTTCATAACATTCTTTACATTTTTTTCTTTTCTATTAGATCTTTAAAGTGTTTACATTTAACGATTTTAGAGCATGATTTACATAAGGAAAATAATAGTTTTTCACCTTTAAAAGGTAATACAGGATTATATAATTTTCTAGGTGGAAGCACCTTACATTTAATTAATCCAAACCAGTTCTTATCATATTTTTCAGGATTAAATATCTTGTCTGGATGACCAATGGGATAATAATCAAAATAGTTAACAGTTGGATATAATGAACAAACATCAATATACCTGCCTTTTTCATTGTCCTTGAATTCATATATCAATTTGGTTGGTTCAACTCTACCACCACTGAAAGCATCTCTAGGGTTTAAAGATTCTACAAAATCTCTAGACCATTCTTTTTTCATGTATCTAATCATTTCTTTATTATTATCAAAATCACATTCCCACATCTCAATTAATTCATATCCATTCTTTATTATTTTTTTATTAATCCTTTTTGTATGATCATATAAATTTTTCATGCATATTTGATTTTGTGGATTAATAGTTGATTCTCTATAACACCTAGAACATCCATGCCAGTGACAACCTTGAAACTGGTATACAGTATTTTTCCAAAATCCATCAACTTTATAATACTTATTTCCTAATTTCAATTTTTTTTCTCCACCATTTAAAGCATGTTGTATATTTATGTTTTCATTCTTAGAAATGAAATCTAACCATGCAATAGATTTCTTAGAATATTTATCTTTTTGAAATGTATCATTATCAACAGCAATCGTTTTTTCTTTTAAAAACTTATCTTTGAATATGGCCATACAAACACCTGCTAATGTAACGTATTGAAATGGATCAATATTTGCAATTTCTAAAAATTTTTCTCGTAATTCTTTACAACCCCTTCTTAAAATATCTACGTCTGATTTACAATAGCTGATGAATTCTTTTTGAAAATCAAATGTATCGTTTTTAACTGTTTCATACCATTTTAAGAATTCATTTCTTTCTTTGGATTTCATAGAATTGTAACCAAAGTATTCCTTATCTGGATATTTACCAATGTAATTCTGATTTTCTTTTGTATTAAAATAATGAGGAAAAAATCCTTTTTTAAGTTCTTCTAATTCAAATGTTTTAGGAAAATCTCTTAACGGTATCATTGTAAAATTAATACTATCGATGAATTTAATATTGTATTCAGATGCTTGCATGTAATTCAGTTTGTTTCCTTGGTATATGGTAAATACTTTAATGTGATTTTTGAAGCAATATTTAGCTAAAAATTGGAAATCAAATCCTTTACCATAGTGAGCTAAAACAGTATATCCAAAGTGATTTTTGTAAAATAACCACTTACAAAATTCTTCATCATTATCAAATGTAAATGTGTCTCCTTTATAATTCTGACATATGACAAGATTAACTTTATGATTTCCAGTTTCTTGATTAGTTTCAACATCAAAGAATAAATATTTTTCAGTATAATTATTTTGACAAAACTCACACCATTCTTTTTTAAGTGATATATTTTTTGGACAATCATTTTTACATTTTCCACCTTTAGAATCTCGATGTTTCATATAGCATTTGTGATTATTCAAAACCCATTTCCAACAATTTTTACATCGTTTCTCACCACACTTATGATCTTCTTTTTTCCTCTCAAAACTATTGATTATTCGTTTACATTTAATACATTTATATAAACAGTTACAAACACTAAAACCTTTATCATTTTCCATTTTATGGTATTTATAGCATTCTTTACCTTTAAACGATCGATTACATTTCTTACATAATTTTTCTTCTCCATCACAATGTTTACTATTTTTTGTGAAACATCTATCACATTTCAAAGGACATCTATGCTGATTACTTCTTTTATAACTTATTTTACAATAATCGCAGTAATTTTCTCTACCCAAAAATCCTTTAATAGATGTAATTACATCAAAATGATTTCTGTTTTTATATATATAAATACATGTAGGTTTATAAGAACCACTACATATTCGTTCATTAAAATTCTCTCTGCAAAATATATTTATTTGAATATCTAAGAATTCTTCAAATATTTTAACATGTTCCAAGTTGCAAACTTCTAAAGGAATATTACAAAATTCATGTAATTTTATAGCTAATGTTTTCTGCAAAACTCTACCCATTTTAATATATTTTATTTGCATATTTGTAAGTTCTTCACAATTCAGTTTTTCACATAATAACTTTGGATTTTGTACAGATAAAGCAGTTACAATACTTCTTGCTAAACATATATTATCATCATTTTTAATCTGGCAGATACTTCTTTTATTTGTAACATCGGCATCTGAATGAACTTTTAATACTCTACTTCTACCACCTTCAGGTAACTCAATTACATTAAAATCAAATACACAATCAGTTATATCGAGTTCTTTATACTCTATTTGATTTGATAACTTATCTATATATTCTTCAAAAATTTGTTTAGTTGACATAATTTTATCATGAAAAGGTTTATTTAACTTTGGATTGTGTACAATTACATCAACTTTCGCTCTTAAATTTCCAATTGCTTTCTTAAATATATTTTGTAAAATATTATGATATTGTTCAGGTAAAATTTTAGATCCTACAACTCTGTATTGTTTTCTATGAACTTTGTATTTTTTTACATAAGCACCTTTCATTTCAATAATCTCATAATCAGGTTTAAATAACTCATTCAGTTTTACTTCTCTTTTAATTTTTTTATTTTTCACAGGTTCAAAATCTTTAGTATCTTTATTAAATTTTAAATTATATGAATCAAATAATTTTTTAATATTTTCTCTTCTCTTTGGATATTTAATAAATATTTTCTTTTTACGATCTAAATAATCAGAAGTATCTAAATCTAATATATCTGTTAACACTTGTTTATAATTTCCAGTTTTTCTAATATATGATATTATAGATTTAATAATATCATTCTTAGATTTACTTTTACTTTTTATTTTTAAATCTTTTATAACATTTTCAACTTTTGAATACTCAAAGTATTCAAAGCATTTTCAATGTGAACAAAAGCCATACTTGTATTGAAATAAAAAACAAGAAATTTTTTATTTCTATTTATTAGAAAGTAATTTTATAAAGGGATTTCAAAAATAGAATTTTTATTTTCTATTTATTAGAAAGTATTTTTATAAAGGGATTTTAAAAATAGAATTTTTTATTTTCTATTTATTAGAAAGTATTTTTATAAAGGCTTTTGAAAAAATAAAATATTTTAAAAGATGTTAATATTTAATATTTAAGATTTCATTAGCAGCAATTATATCTGCTAACAATTTTTTGTGTATTTTGCTTTTCTCATGTCTGGCGCGATGCCATAAGGTGTAGTACCTGCCACAAATACAGCGCTCAGATTGAGAATAAATATCTTTGGTACATTGGATACAACGAGTCATTCTTTTCTTAATATGCATATAAAATTCTTCTTCATTCTTTTTTTATTTTACAATCTCTACAAATCATATCCATTTATTATGGTTTATTTTTTTAAATGGAAATTGTAATTCTGATAATAACATTAATTTTAAAATTATTATTTCATTTTTTCTACTTAAGGAGAAATATTTTATATTAATTATATTTTGAATAATTTTTAAGTAGCTACTTATAAAATAAGAAATTTCTAATTATTTAAAAATGCTAAAAACTCATTCCATTCATTTTTATTTTCTTTAACTTTTAAATTATTTTCTATTCCAAAATATTCACAAATCTTTTTCATGACATACAAATATTTTATAGTTTTTTTGTAATAATTAAAATCTAAATATTTGTAAAACATTTCATCAGCTTGCAATGTAAAATTTAAATTATGTTTTCTTTTTAATTGTTTGAAAAAATTTATCCTACTTACATATCTCTGTTTCAAAAATGATTGAATATTTATATTATAATAATTTTCATCTTCTGAACTGTCATAAGTAATATCTTTCTTTTGAATATTTTTAAAAACTTTTAAATATTCATTTGGTACAGAAATATTATTTTCTTCATCACTAGAATAATGTATTTTTTCAGCTTGAATAAAATCCTCCATTTATATATTTTCTAATTTAAAAATATAGATGGAAGCACTATTCATTGAAAGACTGTTATCAGTTGTGAGAACAAAGTTTATTGGATAAAGTTATTAGATAAACCCAAAAAAAAGTAAGTCTCACAGGTCCCAGTTGGTATAGTGGTTAGAGTAACTGAATAGTATGAATAAATCCTGAGTTCGAGCCCTGCTCGCTCTTCTAGAAAAAAAAGTTAGAATGAGTTGATGCAATTAAGATAGGGCTCTTAACCTAGAACCAGGAAATGAAATAAACTGGGACCGAGATGTAAAAAGTGTGGTGGACTGTATGGCCCTCTGGGGGGTGCTGGCACCCCCCAAAATATATGTTATAATTTCAAGTTAAAGTCCACCACACTGAAAGGGCCGTTTTGCTATTTTTTTCTAAATTTATTAATTGAATATTTATTATTAAACATATTAATATTTATTTTTATTAATATAATTAATATATTAATTTATTTAATATATTTTTCAAGTAATTAATTTTAAATTATTAATATACTGATTAAATAATTTTTAAAGTAATTAAAATATAAATATATATAAATCTTTTTCTTTTCTTATAATTTTTTTAATTCGTAAAGTTTCTCTTAATCTATAAACCCAAACATCTAACAAATCACAATTATCTTCAAATTCTTCAAATATATCTTTAAATATTAATCGCTTGAAATAATGTAATTTTAATATTCTTTTTATATGTAATTCCATAATCCTCATATTATCATAACTATCTAATTTAAAATCTGGTCTTCCAAAAAATACAACTATGTGATGATTTCTATGTCTTAAATTATCATATTCCAATTCTATTCTAAATGTAAATAGATTGATATTCAATAGTAATACTTTTGTAATATTTTTTTCAAACATATTTATTTAAATATAAAATAGCGTCCTCTTAAAAAATTAATAATAAAAATACAAAATAATAAATTTTAAAGGGGGGGTACAAAACGTCCCCCCCTTTTACTAACAATTCTTGGAGGGTGAGAATTCTCCCTACCCAAAATTATCATTTTAAAGGGGTGATTTACTCACCTTGAATTAAATCTTTTTTATCTATCCAACTATTATATTCTTCTGGATAATTTAACCACTTTACAAATAACTTGTTTCCTTTCTTTTTTATTATTTTTTCAATTTTATATACATTATCTTTTTTATCATATTTAACTAATTCATTCTCATAATAAGTGCCTTTGATTTCTTCGTTGCTTAAATCTCTTATTCTATAGGTAATTGGATCTGTTTTTAACACATCAGATATTATAAAAATTTCATCTGTAAATGTAGGATGATAACCTCTTGTAAACGTTTCTTTATATTTTGATATTCTTACTTTATCATCTTCTTTAAATTTTGGTTTTTTGATTATCTTTTTAACATACAAATTATTATATACAATATTTTCATTTTCTTTTTTACTTGCTTCTGTTGGTGTCATTTTAATAGATCTATGATAAGAGTTATTATAATTGTAAACTAATTTATCTAATACATCTATATATCGTCTTATATTATTAGCTGCTAAATATTTTCTTATTTTTAAATTTAAAGTTCTATTGAATCGTTCAACTACCGAGCATTTAATTTCTGTATTATTAGTACCAAACCACTGAATATTATTTTCTGAAAACAATTTCTGCGTTAAAGAAGATAAGAACTCCAAACCATAATCAGATTGAATATTTAACGGTTTTCTCTCTTTGAATATCTTTTTAAAAGCATTTGATACTTCTTCACCTGTTTTTCTTTTAATTGGAACAGCCCATGCATATTTACTAAATATATCTATAACAGTTAATATGTAATTGATACCATCATTATATTTACTAAATGGTTTTATGAATAATAAATCTGCTTGCCATTGATCATCAATATGAGATACATAAATCCTTCTTCTTTTAAATTTTCTATTAATTGGTTTATATCTTGTATATACATCTTGAGTATGAAGAAAATCAGTAATATCTTTTTGAGTAAATTTAGTTTTTCTTTTTAACTCATTGATACCACAATAACCTTTTAAAGGATCATAATATACATCTTTTAAAGTGTCATTTGTTTTTTTAAAAAAACACTTTTCTTTGAATTACAATTGACACAAATTCCTTTCATCATAGGTTTTCCATTTTTGGATGTAGTAGTTATAACGTCTTTACTATCTGTATGTGTTTTACATTTTAAGCAGTAAATAAGTGAACCCATTCCAAATGTCTTTTTTGCTTTAATGATTGGTTTAACAATTCCTCTTTCTAATCTTTCACGAATTGTAGGATTTGGAATTTCATCTAATTCTTTTAACATATTTGTATCACATATTTCATTTCTTGTTTTAGTATCTTTATTTTGTAAATAACAAATATCATGTCTATATGCAGTTTCATCAACTCTGTTAATTGGTTTGCTCCATTCTTTGTATGATAAATCTGGATTTAATCTTGTTTTTCCATGTAGTAATTGAGTTCCAGGACCCGTAAATGAATGTCCAGGTAGATGCATTTCAAATGGTAAATTATTAATAGATTTATTAATAACACCTTTTCCATTTTTGAATTTGCAATTCTTTTTATTACACATTTATTTAGATATAAAATTATTTATTAACATACTTATAACCATTTAATTGAGTTTTCTTTATATATTTTTCTATAGGAAAATACTGTAAATTTTGAATATATTCATCTTTTCTCATATACACTTCTTGTTCAGTCAAACTATTTGATTTCAATAAATTTAATAACTGCTTATAAAATTTATAAGATTGTTTGTATTCACTCTTTTTAGCAGAGATATTTAAAGACTTATCAATTATTTCAATGACGCCTGCTGTTACACTCAATGCTGATAAGGGAAGAAAAACGAATCCAGATAAACCAGATGCGCTGAATAAAAACTTACTAACAGATAATGAAACACTCAATTTATTCATCAATTGATAAGACTTTCGATAGATATAAACTCTCTTTTCCAAATATTCTTCCATTTATAAAGGCTCAAAATTTCTTCGATATCTCATATTTATATTTACTAAATCCAACATAAAGAAATCAAAACGTTTTTGAATTGCTTTCTTGTATAATTTTTTAAATTCTTCATTAGTAAGATTTCCATCAATTTCTCTAATTATCTGTTGGATTTCTCTTGGTTGTAAGCTAAAGAAAATAAAATAATTACAATTCTTTCTTATATTAATAGGAGTAGAATAATATGATTGACTCAGATAAATAATGGATGCATTTTTCTTTCTTCCTCTGATAAACAATTCAACTATATCGCTTTGATCTTTTTCAGTTATACAATCATCAAAAATTACTAGATTTTTCATACATGGATCTAAATCATCTACTTTTATGAATTCTTTGGAATCAGAAGAAAATAATACTTGTTCTATTTTATATTTATTAAACAATTCCAACAATAATTCTTTTCTCTTTATGTTTTTACAATTTACAATATCTTCTCTTTCTATGTCATCAAACATTGTAAAATTTTCTTGCAGTGTAATATATTTTGGTTCATAAATATCTTTAGCACATACAAACAAACCATCAAATTTCAAATAATCATATATTAAATTAACAAGCAAATTAGTTTTTCCTGATCCTGAACTGCCTACAATTAAAAGTCTAAAAGGATGTTTTGGTAATGAAGGATTTTGATTTTCATCTGTAAATTCTTCAGGTTCTGTATAATCTTTTATTTTTATCATTTATTTATTTTTAAAATATCTACTCGGTGTACAAAATAATCTACTCGTTGTACAAAATAATCTACTCGTTGTAAAAAATAATCTACTCGGAGTAGAAAATTATTTAACTGATAAATAAATGGATATTATTGAACGTGAAAGAAATAAAAATTAAAACAACAGATTAGAAATGAATTAGAATTAATAAAATTACAATCTGAAAAAGAAAAAATAATGAAGTTAAACTTGAATCCGATTTAGGTATTGAAAAATCATTAAGAGAATTTCATAAACCAGTAATTAAAAATTACAAGACCAAGAAATTTCAAGAAAACAAAATCTTGAAAGTATTCAATATGCTATAAAAGATTTAACAGATAATATGTCTTTTTTACCTCAACATGAATCATCTAAACATTTGGACTATTCTTCAGATGCTGGAAATTTAATGGATAAAGCTGAGGGAATAATAAAATTGAATTTTAATAAAGATTTAGATTTTGATTTACTTAAAAATGAAGGATTAGAATTGCCTTCTGAGCTATTAAATAAAACAGATGAAGAGTTAGATGAAATAATTAGTATAGCAAAATCCAAACGAGATGATTATAAAAGACTTAAAGGAAATTTAACTAAAAACAGAAATTATGAAACTAATGAGAAGAAAAAACAAAAATACAAGATAAAATAATAGAAGCCGATGCTAACATGAATGGATTAAAACTGTATATAAAAGCATTGAATACTCTTAAAGCAGGAAATGAATATATAGGCAGTGGTATAAACAAATTAGATGAATTAACAAATAAAATATGCAAAGGCTCTAAGTCTAAAAAATTATATAATCAAATAGTTATTATTCTAGATAAACTTTTAAAAGAAGGAACATTAACAAATGATTATGTAAAAGAATATTATAAAAAATTTTTACTTTAAATAAATGTATGTAACAAAAAAAGTTTATTTGAGTGATAATCAAATTTCAAAATTAAAATCTGGATATAAAAAAGGAGAAGAAGTTTCCTTGCAAATAGATAAAAGTAAAACTCCTAATTATGATTTACATCTTACCAATACACAAATCAATCAAATTGCAAAAGGTAAAAGAATTACAATTAGTAAAACTCAGTTACAAAAAACTGGAGGATTTTTACCATTCCTGATTCCTATTCTAACATCTTTAGGTCTTGGAGTTGCTAGTGGTGCAGCAGGATGGGGTACTAAAAAAATATTAGATAAAATTTCAGGATCTGGAATTTAAAAAAAACGTTGTGGAAAGGGGGTTTATCTTCCCTCGGAATATCCAACAAAATAATAGAAGAAAATATGAAAAATGAAAAAGGATTTAGAGGTACATTTACTATAGATATGCTACCTAAAAATATAAGAAAATTTGAAAACGGAATTATTAATTTAGATGTATCTACAGGAAGTGGAACTCACTGGGTTTGTTATTATAATGATCCAATATATGATTTTGTAGAATACTTTGATCCCTTTGGAGAATATGAATATGAAAAAATAAAAATAAAAATGAATTTCTTCCTAAAAATATAGTCAATTATTTAAAATCTTCAGGAAAAGAAATTCGTTATAATTCTAGTTTTTTACAACAACCTACATCTGTAAAATGTGGTTTATATTGTATGAAATATATAACTGAAAGAAATAAAGGTAAATCCCCTATTGATGTATTATATTCATTTACTCAAGAACCTAGTATTTCTAATGAGAAAATTGTTACTTATAAATAAATGAAGTACCTCATTTTAGATTCTAAAAATGCTAGTAAATCAGAAGATTTTACAATTGAATATTCCAACCCTTTTTAATTTTAAGGAAATAGCTCTTCAGTCATTTTCTATGTACATTTCTTGGAATAATATTACTGACAAAAATAATAAATTTTCATATTTTGATGGTAAGAAATGGATAGATTTCACTATTCCAAATGGTCATTACAGTATAAAAGGTTTGAATCGTTACATGGTTAAATACTTTGGAAATGATCCTCCAATATTATTTGGAATTATAGAAGAAAGACAAAGATTTGCAATTAAATTGAAAGATCATTATAAAATTGATTTATCCAAAAGTGAATTGTACAAAATTTTAGGATTTGAAGCAAAAATATATGAAGATGCAGAACAAGAAGGTAAATATATAGCAGATATAGCAAATGGAAATGATAATATTTACATTCATTGTGATATAGTAAATGGTGCTTATATAAATCACTTTCAATCTGATGTGATTTACTCATTTACAACCACAAATCCTCCAGGAAGTTTATATTCTAAAGAATTTGAGAAACCTATATTTTTTCCAGTCAAATCTGATTCGATACATAGAATTAGAATGAAAATTACAAATCATCGATGTGAACTAATTGATTTAAATAGACAAGAAGTACAGTATAGATTTATAGCTAAATAAATGAATAAACACAGATTGTACAGAAAGAGTAAGAAAATAGAAGGAAGAGGTTTCTTTTCTGATTTAATAGAAAAAGCAAAACCTATTATAGAAGAAAAATCTAAAGATTTCATAATAGAAAAATTAAATGAGATTTTATCAAAAAGAAAAACATGGTGCAGGATTGAAAATTTTTATCCTAAATAAATGAACAAAATTTATGATTTGAGTGATACCAGTTATTATTATAATAACGAAATTGAAAGCTTTGAATATAGAGAAATTAAACATGAGAATAGAGATAAAAACAATCCATATGAAAATGCTACATATAATTTCTTTATAAATGATACAAATGCTAATATATTATATTCTGAAGGTTATCTGCAACAAGAAATTAAAATTGTAAAAGGTGATGGAAGCAATATAAATAATGAAAATATTACTTTTGTAAATGGTGGTGGTTTAATTAATTCGAGCAGATTAACAATAGGAAATACTGAAATTGAATCTACTATTAATTATAAAGCAATCATGAATCAAGTTTTAGGATTGATAAATTTCACACCTGATTATTCAACATCGGAAGCTACTAATATGTTTTTCTATATGGATACTTCTGAATATGCTGACAGAGATAATTTCAAATATAATGGAACTTTGGTTGATGCAACTAAAATTACTGATTTTTATAATAACTTCAAAATGAATGAAAAATTTAATGATGGATTTGCAAAGAGATGGAAATTCACTAAAGGTAGTCAAACTGTAAGAATATGGATACCATTAAAATATATATTTGATTTTTTCAGAGAATATAGAAAAGTACTTACAGGATTTCAAATCAAAATAGAAATTCAAAGAAATGATAGTAAAAATATGTTATATACAGATATTCAAAATCCTGATTTCAAAGCAGTTGTTGAAGATCTATCTCTCTGGTTACCATATGTTAGATTTAAAAATTCAGCTGCTGTAAAATTCAATCAGCTAAAATTATCAGATACTCCAATAGAAATAAATTGGGATCATTATAATATTATCAAATCAAATTTATTTAATAAAAATGCTAGCGGATCTTATAATATTCCTGCAACATCTGATGAAGTTTTAAGTTTATACGTCATCCCTCAATATGATGAAAGACATGAAAATATGAACCAAAACAATATGATGTTTGATAACTTGGATATGACGGAATGCTGGTTAATGATTAATAACATAAAAGTTCCAACAGTAAGTTATTTCATGGATTTCAATAAAAAACATTATAATCGAATATATGCAGCTCTTTTAGATGCCGGAATGAACAATATAAATGCAGAAACAGGTTGCATGATAGATTATTCAAATTTTAGTAAATATCCTATAATTTGTTTCAATCTAGAGAACCATGAAAATTACACAAACCTGAATAATTTAATGATCGAATTCAATTGGAGGTTAAAAAATAATACAACCAAAAATTACTTTTTCTACTTCATTTTGAAAGAAAGAAACAAATGCTCTATGAATATGAAATCTGAAGAAATAACTGTGATTAAAACATTGAAAGCATAATGAGTTTATTACATTAATAAATGACAGCTTATTATCCTTTGTTTGATGATGAAATAAAAGAAGGACCTCCAGGTCCTCCAGGTGTAGGATTTAAATTAACAAACGATGGAAATTACGATATAGAAAAAAAGAATTTAAGAAATGTAAATGAACCAAAATTATTGAATGATTCAGCTACAAAATCTTATGTGGATAGAATTCATGAACATTTTAAAAATGATATTAGAAATTTATCAGATGTTTCTCTTATTCATTTACAAAATGAAAACTATAATGCAAAACATAAAAGAATTTAAAATGTGTCAGATCTAATAGATTTACATGATACAGCTAATATGAATTATGTGAATAAAATTGTAAAAGAATTAGAACAGAAAAGTTTAATACATTCAGCTCAAGGTAGTTTTGATGCTAAAGATAAAATAATTAGCAATGTAAAAGATCCTGTAAATGACAAAAATGCTGTTAATAAACGCTACTTTGAAAAGAATGCTTTAATTTTGAAAGAAAATGCTTTTGATGCTAATAACAAAAAAATAATTAATATTCCAACTCCTACTGATAAATACGATGTGTGTAATAAATATTATGTAGACAGAAAAACACTCATCAATAATAAAAAGAGTGATAATATATTAATTAGAGATAATGATGGATTATATGTACCTTCTTTAATTAAAAATGGTGTGTATAATTTTGGAAATGTAAGACTTTCAAGCGTTACAAATCCTGTTATAAATAAAGATGCCGCAACAAAAGAATATGTCGATTCTCAAAATTTCTATGCTACTATTAAAGAGAAATATGCAACATATCATACAGGAGGTTTTAGACCTGTAGAGTTCAATTTAATGAGCTCTAAACTACTAGAACCTGATTTAAAACTAGTAACTAATATGCATATGAAAATTACAATTTTTTTGAAATCTGAAAATCGTACACATAGTCCTTTAATACAATTACAAATTGGAGAAGAATTTATATTTACTAGACCTTTAACAACTGATACCGAATCGGTTACATGTTTTGCATATGGTAAAAGAAACGATCGTGTTAAATTATCAATTGGTAGTGATGGACAATCAAATAAATTAAAACCTTTTTTGCATATAGAAAAAACACATGCAGTGGCTTATATCTTCTTTTTTAAAAAAACTTACAAAAATAACACATTTCTTATTAAAAAAACATAATTTCGTTTAAATTTTAGACATAAAAAACTTTATTTTTATCAACTTTTTTATCATAAAACACTTAAAAAACGATAAAAAGACTGAATTTTATAGCAAAAAATCATCAATTTTTAATAAAAAATACTCTTTTTTTTTTAATTTTAAAAATTTAAAAATGCTCTATTTTTGCATATTTTTATCAAAAAACAACTATAAAACTTACAAAATAGGTCTTATTTTGCAAAAAATATTGCATTTTTTGAGTGTTCCATATACCCCCCTATATACTACTTATCTCTATCTTAAATCGTGTCATCTTTTCCAGGGAGCCCCGTAAAGTGATCCTGAACAAAGGATCCACGGGACTTGGGTTCAACATTGTGGGTGGGGAGGATGGCGAAGGCATCTTCATTTCTTTCATCCTGACCGGAGGACCGGCGGACATCAGCGGTGAACTCAAGAGGGGAGACCAAATTCTCTCGGTCAGTGAAACTGTCAGCAGCTCATGTGACTCAATTATCCATATATATATATATATATATATATATATATATATATATATATATATATATATATATATATATATATATATATATATATATATATATATATGGGTAATTCAGGCACATCTGTACTTTTAATGAATATTTTTATATAGATTTATATGCAGAGGAAATATATAGAACATGTTTGTGTATGGTTATGTTAAAATTTATAAGCATATATTTATTTGCAGTTAAAAAGCAACTCATATTAGATATTTCTTATAACCTGAAATTAATTTTAAATGAAAATAATTGAATATAATGTACAAAATTTAACTTTTTATGCTATCCCGAGGTGGAATTTATATAAATATTTAAAAACACAAAGATGTGTGCACAGTGCACAAATTGGAGAAAAACTAATTTTACATGCCTCTTAAACTGTTAATAAGTTTTTTTCGACATCCATCGGTAATTTTCTCTTTTAATAATAAAAAATGGCATTTCACTTGTAAACGAAACTTTTTTGCAGCATTCCAATTCATTTTATGTTAAAAAATTATTAAAATTTATAAATAAATCCAATTTAATGAATGAATATGAAAGTGGATATATTTTATTTCAGAATAAAATATTTTTATGATAAATATAAGTTAAAAAATATTTTGTAAAAGTATGTTAAATTTAATTTTCATTGTGTATGTAAAAATTTAAAATGAGGTTGTAAAGCTTATTTTTGCACACATACACATAGTTTTTTTTAACACTTAAATTAAAAGTAGATTCAATCTATTTTTAAAAAAAATATTTTAATGAGTGCATTTTCACTACAACATTGCAAAAATCTCTCAAAATGTTATAAATCGATGGAATAAATTTTCTAGTCTTATTAAAAGTTTTTTTTTCTTTTCATACAAAGGCGACATTCTTTGTTAAATATTACTTTTTCTAATAATACGTTTGCTATTTTTGTGATATTATTTTCATATATTATCCTACATAATACTTTTTTCCATTTATATTGAATATTTAAACAGTTAACTTTCATTTACTTTTATGACGTCACTATGCTATCTCAGGAATACATGAATTGTTTACGTGACGTATGCAAATAAAAAAATTAGTACTAAATTTTGAATTGGTAAATCTTTTTGATTAATAATTTAGAGTTTAAATCAGACTACTTTTAAGAAAATTGATATATAAGTAAAAGAACATAAAAATAACTTATATTTAATACTCCCCAATAAATTTTCTTAGAAGTAATATTCCGTTAAAGTAGAAGCCTTTTCAAACGAACTTCTCTAATGAAAAAAACTTCCTTTGGTGACTTTATACACATTAACATTTTTCTTAAAATCATTCGAAATAAGTATGATAATATTTGTATCATAAAATGAAATGCTGAAGACCTTCTGAATCAACGGCTCCTCTCTTTCTTGCAGGTGAATAACAATGACCTGAGGCACGCGACGCACGAGCAGGCGGCTGCAGCACTGAAAGGAGCGGGGCAGACCGTGACCATGGTGGTCCAGTACAGACCTGAAGGTAAGGGTAATAAGAGTCCGTCATGAATGCGCTCAAACAACTCATCTTCAACTAATTTCTCTTCCGAAATAGGGTTGAATGTATTCAGTGGCACATGCCTTTTTACGAGTAAGCTTAGAGCCAAAACGAAAGAGTGATGAATGACTATATAATATTGAATAGAATTCGAGACTACTTTTGGGACTCATAGCATTTTTTCTTGGTTTTTAATTCTGAACAAATCAAACCATATATAAAACAAACCTTCACTTCAGATGAATTCGGAAAGTTCTGTTTCGCATGAATTTCTATTTAAACACAAATGCCGTCAAACTCACGGTTAGCCTTTTTTTTTTTTTTTTTTTTTTTGTCATCCATTTTTGTATTAAAAGTAAGGTAGTCAAGGAGAATAAAATTGAATGAAATTTCAGACTACACTTTATTCGTAATTTTTTCCCTATCAGTACATTTGACTGGTTTCTAGTCCTGAAACTGCAATCTTAAATAAAATATAAGCTTATATCGGAGAGCTCATAAAAAAGTTTGTGAGATATTTCTATTAAATTCCAAAGTTAAATATTTCCAGTGACGACGCAGTTGATAATCTCCTTTTTCACCACTCCTCATAGATTTTAAATAGTAAATAGAATCTGAGACTTCTGTTGGTTCATAACACTTTCTCATGTCGACTCACAGTGATTGGTTTCTATTTCTGAAAAAAATCATACCATATACAAAGCTAACGTTCATCAGAAATTTCATCTTTGCATTGATTCTTCTTTAATTTTACAAATAAGTATTTTCAATTATACAAATTATAATCTCATTATTACTTGCTTTCATTTTAGTATCAAAAGGTTGAAAGGGTAAATAATGTTTTAAATAAGGCTGTGGTGGCCTAGTGGTTAGAGCATCTGTCTTCTGCCCAGAAGTGCTGGGTTCAGTTCCCAACGTCAGACTCACCTAATACATCCGATATACGTGCTCTTTGAATACGTGGAATGGAAAGTTCTGTGGCCTGTCGCTGAGCAGTTAGCATGAGTATAATGGTCTGCAAAAATTTCCTCTCCCTCCAGATAAAAGTCAAAATTGAGGGAGTGGTTGCTCTGGTAGTGCCGCCTATTAAAGGAGTCTTAGATCAAAGATGCATTTTTCCCTTTGAGGTACTCTTATTAAAACAAAAGACCCACCCTTCTGATTTAATTTTGCTTAGACGTCGGCTAGGGTGATTGCCTTTTCTAATCGTCATAAATAACAACAATGTGTTTTAAATGAAATCCGAGAACATTCCTGATTCACGTCATTTTTCCTATCGATAAACTTGTTTGTTTCCGGTTCGTACATACCAAATTATGAATGAAACTAATGTTCATTCTGAATGAACTTATTGTTTTATCTTGCATTTATTTTTCTTTATTTTCACAGTTAAAGACCTTCAATGACGCAATGTGTTCATGTGCTCTCACTTTTCACTCACTTCAATGCCAAAATTAAAATAATGGATGGCAATAATACAATGAATAAAAATCTGGTACTACTTGTGATTCATAGTTTCTTCATATCAATATACTGCTTCTCTTCTGGTTTCAGACAGATCTGTTAATGAATATGAAACAATTGTTCACCTTTAATAAACTCAGACAGATGAACTTTTAAGAATCGTTCTTTTAAATTATAGTTTAATGCATTAGATACTGAATTACAATCATTTTTATCACCCACACTGAAACTAATTCTAAAATAATGGTGTAATCAAAAACACAGATTCTGATTCTCCTTAATTTGGGCATTTTTCTCCTTGATACTATAGTATAATTCTTTTATTACACATCTACACCACGAGTCTTGGAAGAAAATTACTAGAAAAGAGAATATAACATCCTTCTTTCAATTGGATTCCAGTAGTCCATCTCCATTTCAATGGTGTCCGTGTAAGCTATCAGAGAAGCGTTAAAGATTAGATAGCATAAGAACAATTTAGTTATTAAGTTAGCACTTATTTGACATTGCATACAGGGCAATCTAATGACCTAAAACTTGTTCTAATGAATTTTTTGTGACCAGCACATAAGTTACCTTCTGGGAAAACTTTTCATGGGTTAAGAATCATATTCGTGCATCTCAAGATAGGAAACCCGGAAAAATTCCAAGTGTTTCATAGTGTTAAGGATAGCATTCGACGGAGTAATAAAGTCCTGGGTCCGGTTCAAGCCACTATTAAACAATTAGGAGATTAATATTGCCTTTCTGTACACCCGCTTACCAGTTTTTCTCCCACGCAGTTCATGAATATGTCCCTCTGTATAAAAAGATTCTTTCCAGAAGAAAATTTACGTGATGAATATTAAAATGGCTTACGACAGCCTTCTGCCGTCAGGTGGTTCTTTACGAGGAATCACTGGACCATAGCATAATGACAAGATAGTGCTTTTCGAACTATAACGAATCGTTTCAAGCTGCTGCTTAACAACAGGAGAAAGATTCTGAACAACAGCAGAAAGATGCTTAATAACAGGAGAAAATGCTGAATAATAGGAGAAAAATGCTGAACAATATGAAAAAATGCTGAATAACATAAGAAGGATGAAAAACAATGGCAGAAAAATGCTATTTAAAAGGAGAAAGATGCTAAATAACAAGAGAAAGATGCTGAATAACAGGAGAAGAATGCTGAACAACAGGAGAAAAATGCGGAATATCAGGAGAAAGATGATGAATAACAGGAGAAAGACGCTAAATAACAGGAGAAAATGCTGAATAATAAGAGAAAGATGCTGAACAATATGAGAAAAATACTGAATAACAAGAGAAAGATGCTGAACAATAGAAGAAAGATGCTAAACAACAGGAGAAAAATACAACATCAAGACAAAGATGAATAGCAATAGGAGAAAGAGGATGAACAGCAAGAGAATAATACTGAATAACAGGAGAAAGGTGTTTTACAACAGCAGAAAGATTCTGAACAAAAGGAGAAAGATTTTGAACTACATGAGAAAGATTCCGAACAACAGGACAAAGATTCAGAACAACAGGACAAAGATTTAGAACAACAGGACAAAGATTCAGAACAACAGTACAAAGATTCCGAACAACAGCAGAAAGATGCTAAGTAACATGAGGAAAATGCTGAATAACAGGAGAAATATGCTGAATATCAGGACAAAGATGATTAACAGCAGGAGAAAGAGGATGAACAGCAGGAGAAAGAGGATGAACAGCAGGAGAAAGAGGATGAACAGCAGGAGAAAGAGGATGAACAGCAGGAGAAAGAGGATGAACAGCAGGAGAAAGAGGATGAACAGCAGGAGAAAGAGGATTAATAGCAGGAGAAAGAGGATGAACAGCAGGAGAACAACCCTGAACAAACGGAGAAAGATGCTTAACAACAACAGAAAGAATCTGAACAACAGAAGAAACATTCTGAATTACAGGAGAATATTCGGAACAACGGGACAAAAATTCCTAACAATAGCAGAAAGATACTTAACAACAGCAGAAAAATGCTAAACAACACGAGGGAAAATGCTGAATAGCAGGAGAAAGATGCTGAACAACAGCAGAAAAATACTGAACAGTTGGAGAAAAATGCTGAATATGTGGAGAAATATTCTGAACAGGAGAAGGATGCTTAACAACAGCAGATAGAATCTGAACAACAAGAGAAAAATTCTGAACATGGGAAAGATGCTTAACAACAGTAGAAAGATGCTAAGCAACAGGAGAAAGAACCTTAACAACATCAGAAAGATGCTAAACAACAGGAAAAAGAGGATGAACAGCAAGAGAACAACGCTGAATAACAGGAGAAATATGTCTAACAATACAAGAAGATGCTAAGCAGAAGGAGAAAATGCTGAATAATGGAAGAAAGATGCTAACCAACAGCAGAAAGATGATAAATGACAGAAGAATGATGCTGAATAACAGGAGAAAGATGCTGAAAAACTGGAGGAAAATGATGAATAACAGGAGGAAGATGCTGAATAACAGGAGGAAAATGATGAATAACAGAAAAAAGATGCTGAAGAACAGAAGAAAGTAGGTTCTACATACCTATATATCAGGATGGTTTCCTGGGAATTTTCCAAATATCCACCTTTGCGTCGCACCTCGCTATTGATAAAAATTCCTGCCTTAAAGTATTTTATGTGACAATTGCCATAAAAATGCCATATAGCAGCTTTTGGCCATTTTATTTTTTAGTACGCGCTGAAAAAACCCTGGCAGACGTGTGCGCAGAAGTGAAATTTCCCTCTTCGGCTTTCAACAGTGATTAACATTAGTTTTGTATTTACACCGGTTTTAATTAGTTTAAACTACCTAATACTGAAATTTAACTTCCAGTAAAGTTGCTTCTCTCGAATTCCATACCGTTTCAGAATTCTGCTCTCTTCAAGAATGAGGACTGCGCTTCTTTTCCACGTTAACATCTTTGTTTAACTGATGGAATGAGAAAAAAATATGTATGATATCAGATCTTGCCTTCTTTTCGCATTCCTATTGTGTAGTATTTTTTTAAAAAAAAAAAAAAAAACAATATTTTTTAATTTTGAAAAAGTATAATTTTAGCTGATGCTGACAGTTGGTTTACGATTTCCCCAAGGGTTCACTTATATGAATTATATCGCAATGTATAGGAGTGAAAAGTGTCGCAACTTCAATAGTTAATAACTTCTCAATAAAAACATTTTTTCCAGTTTTCAATAGTGATTTGATTTGATCTTGTTCTTGATACCTCATTTCATGTTGCTAAAGTAGCTTTCTGTGCAAAACTAACCAAATAATCAATACGTTTACTTTCCCTCAGTTAAAATATATAACCTCTAAAAAGGTTCTTAAAACAAAATGGTTAATTTTATGAATATATCTGTTGCTTTGTTTCATTGATTCAGCTGAGTTATTTTGTTATAAACCTTAAACTGTGGCTTTGAGATGTTTATTAGCTTTTGTCTCCATTTTAAGGAAATGCATTCATCTTGGATTTCCTTCAATATAGAATCATCACATACTGGTGATTACTCTTTCCTGCAAAGAAATAACGTTCTATAAAATTCCAAATTTGGTAAAATTTAGTCTAGTCCATTAAGTCTTTCCATGGACATTTCAAAGTAGAATCTTATATAAAATTTAATTTTAAAAAATTAAATTGGTTAAGAATTATTCTAAAGTCTATTTTGTGTAAAAATGTAAGTTTTGCACTCATTAACTATATTCCAGTAATGTTTTATAGAATAGAATACTTTGGAATTCTAAGTGATAGAAAATCTTAAAATCCAAATTAAAATCTTTAAAAGGAGAAAATTTTAAAATCATTTATTCTTGTATTTAAAAAAAAAACTATATTTCCTAGTTTCACAAACTACAGTGTGTGTATATGTGTGCGCTTATGCATGAATACATATACTTGCATAAATTGCACAATTTTTAATCACTATAATTATTATATCTCCTAATATATTTCATACTATTATAAATATTTTTCGTTTTGCAATATTTTATTTTACATTAATAAATGGAATTATTAATCATTTTATAGATTTCATACATTTTTTTATAAATAGTTATATTTAAATCTAGATTAATAAAACAACTGATATATTTCTGTAAAATTACATGTAAGGTACACATATCAAAAATAATCATTGTAGGAATTTTTGAAATAAGTTATGTGATGGAAATTATATTCCCATTTTTTTTTTCTGAAAAAACAATGTCGCGAAATAATTTACTTTTTCCCTGGAAGTTAATTACTTGATGCAGCACTACCTGGATATTTTATTGCGGTATAGTAATGAATAGTATAAGCATTCTGCAGTTGTATATTTCAGTGTATCTAACTATTCAAAACTCGAATAAAAGATGTTAATTTTAATTATGTACCGGGTGAGCCAAAAGTTCATTAGAGTTTTAAAAATTCATAAAAAAAAGAAGAAAGTGAGATAAAGAAGTGCGGTTTTCAAGCAAGGGCTCACAAGGTAGTCGGATTTTTTTTAGCAGCAAAAAAGTTTTGGTTAAAAAAGTCACCTATACATGTCATTGACATCGAGAGATTCAGCAGAATTATGCAAATTAATCTTGCGATAAAAGGGCGTGATACTCGAGAATATCTCATTCGCTTTCAGAATGTTATCATTACCCGATCGAGCGTTGTTTGTGAAGTTATTCTATTTGAACAGAGAGTCAGCAACTATTGCGTTGCGAAAATTTCGCACGACAAAAGGACTGAAGACGAGGAAAGGCCCCATATCGTGTCCTGGAATAGTCAAGCTTGTCAAGAGGTTCGAGGAAACTGGTTCTTTGGAGGATCGGCCACGCAGTGGAAGACCCTCGTTGACGGAGAGCCGAATTACTGCAGTGGAAACCACAATGAATGATTTAGCGGCGGAATCGTCCATTGGGAGTTGCAGTGCTCGCGAAGCTGGAAGAATATTGGATGTGCCTCAATCATCGATTCGACGTATCCTCCACGGGATATTGCATCTCTATCCCTACAAACTGCAGTCACTGCAGGAGTTACAACCGGGAGACACGGCTATGCGGGAATCATTTGCCGAGTGGCCTATGGCAAGAATCGAAAACGACCCTCAGTGGTTGTTCAACGTTTTCTGGACGTTTGAGGCGCACTTCACACTACACGGGGATGTCAACACCCATAACACTCGAATATGGGCAACATCTAATCTTCGTGAATACTCGACGAAATCTCTGCATCCAGCCAAGTTGACAGTCTGGTGTGGCTTCACCTCATCTTTCACTGTCGGACCTTTCTTCTTTGAAGAACCGTGTCCCAGATTGGGCTGGAAAACGTGCACAGTAACCGCTAAGTGTTACCTCACTCTTTTGCGTGACAAAGTCGTGCCTGCATTAAATCAAAGAGGTGTATTATCTGTAATAAACTTTATGCAGGATGGCGCACCACCACATTATACCAATCCAGTAAAACGATTCCTTTTGAGTACCTTTGGTGAAGAGAGACTGATCAGCCGAGGTTGCAAGATCGCATGGCCTCCACGATCACCCGACCTCACTCCGGTCGACTTCTGGTTGTGGGGATATTTGAAATCACGTGTGTACCGTTCATCTCCTTCAACATTGGCCGAACTCAAAGATTCCATCTGTCGTGAGGTTTCTGCAATTCATTCCGACATATTGCATTCAGCTGTAACGGGCTTTGCTAGTCGCCTTAGTTGTGTCGTACAACGTACTGGAGGTCATATTGAACAACTGTTATTATGAGAATAAATGAATGGAGCGTACTGTTGTCCTTTTCATTGTGTTTCGGACAGTCAGCGCCATCTATAGGCGACTTTTTAAATTAAACCTTTTTTTGCTGCAAAAAAAAAATTCCGACTACTTTGTGAGCCCTTTCTTGCAAACCGCACTTCTTTATCTTTCTTTTTTCTTTTTTTATGAATTTTTAAAATTGTTACGAACTTTTGGCTCACCCGGTATATGTTACGACTAAATATTGTGAGTTCAAATTAAATATTCCTATTTTTTTTTATTTGAGAAAACAAAAATATCTTTCTGTGCACCAAGGAATACCGCACAGGGCCTGAAGGTATAACAAATGTACTACATAACAAATTCAAATAAATCATGAGATGAAAAAAATAATAATAAAAGAAGGCAGAGAGTAAAAAAGAAATATAAAAATAAAATAGGAGTTAGATAACAGCATGAATAAATTTTTAAAAAAATTCAAAATTCTCTTTCTTTACTAGGTCCACCAAAATCAGGGGCCACCTGTTATTTAAGTCTTTACAAAGCTAGTTCCTTTCTTCTGAAACAGATGGGCATTCAAGAAGAATGTGAGAAGGGTTGTCACTCCCAGAGTTGCACATGCACACGTCGCTGTTTTTAATGTGGAAACGGTTAAGATAGCTATTGAATTTCCCATGTCCAGTGAGAAATTTCGTAATTTTAAAGTCAGTGTAGAACCAATAGTTCTTAATTCTGATGAGAACTGATAGGAAAAAAATATTTTGTCCACTTACAACTAGAAGAGGACACAAAACCTGAGTTCCATTCTGTAATAATCTTCTTTTTGATTGCAATGTTGAGCCCAATTATGAATAAAATCAAGAATATCTTGAGCGGTACTGCATAAATCAGGAAAGTTTTGTTCTGAACAATTACGAGTAAGTTATCTGCGAAAGCAATTTTCAAGCACTTAAATGCATTCATTTTTTTAGTAAATCATTCATAATTAGGTTCCAAAGGAATGGGGAAGAAATAGAGCCTTCTGGACATAATTTTTGGATGTTAACTACTTTCGACTTATTACCAAGAGTGAGAACAGCCGTTCTGTTGTTCAAGGAACTGCGGAAGAGATTGAGAATATTTGAAGGAGTATAAGTCTCCTTCATTAAGAAAATAATGAGGAGACACCACGCGTTATCATACGCTCCTTTTATCTCCAATGAAAGGAGAATAGTGAACAGATTTTTCTTCTTCCCTTCCTTTATGTGAACAAGTCGCAGTAGTGCATCCTCAGTAGATTTCTGTGGTGTGAATCGGTCTTTACTAGTATAGTTACGATTGTTAAGATGCCATCCTATTCTGTTTGTAAGAAGCTGTTCGAAGCATTTTCCAGTGCAAAGCAATAGGCTAATATACCTAATATTCTTAAGGTGCGGTCACTTAGAGTTCAAACTCTTTGGGATTAAGACAACTTTAGCATTTTTCCAAAGAGTAGGGAAGAGAGAAAATTTTAAGCATAAATTGAATACATTAGGAAGAACAGAAGGAGAACACTGATGAAAGTATTTAATCATTTCATTGGAAAGGGAATCCAGGCCAGGAGATTTTCCTGTGGCCATACCGTGAATAACAGCATTAACCTCATTGACTGTAAAAGGTACATCATCTTCTACAGAGTAGGCCTTGTTAGATTGTTCTCGAATATTTTGTTGAAAGGAATTATCGTTAGAAGGATTGTGATCTGGGAATGAAAAATTTGAGATAGTACTGAGAGATTCTTCAAAAGAAGATGTGAAGTGACCTGAAGTGATTTCAATGCCAGTAATCTCGACACTTTTACTTAAGTTTCTCTCCATGCCTTTATAAATCTCCTTCCATACATTTGTAGGGGTAACATCAGAAAGAAAGTCTTTCCCGGAATTTAATTTTGAGTTATTAATTAAGTTCTTATACACTTCTGTAACGTGGAGGCAATTGGATTTAAAAATTTCCTTGACAATCAGGTTTGGTTCTTTGAAAGTGACGTCTTGAAGCATTTAACTTTTTACGCATGCATGCTATTTCAGAAAACCACCAAAGAACATTTTGCTTATCATAATACGTGAAAGGAATAGCTATCCTTCCTGCAGAAATCATGACATTTTGAAACTCAGAAATTAGACTTTTTAGGCAAATAGGGTCATAACAAGTAGAAATCTGATCCTCAAAACTACAATTATTGATATTCTCATAACATTTAGTCTGAAAAAGAAACCAATTTGCTCTACTACCGTCAAAGATTTGAGTTCTGTTTTGGTGTACAGAGTTCGTAGTATTATCAGACAAGGCAATTTCAAAATAAATCATCCTATGGTCAGAAAGCGAGTCGTAGTCAAGAATATACCAATTGATGACATCTTACAATAAACTTTCCCCTAGAACAGTAATATCAACGTAGCTAGAACCTTGGGTTGAATAGAAGATAGGACCGAAATCCACATTAACTACAAAGAGTTATTTGGTACTGAAGAAATCACATAGTTTATCTCCTCTAGCATCTGAATAATGACTAAACCAAACATTACAATTGCTATTAGAGTCCATTCCCCAAATAAGTCGAGAAGAATTAACATTAGACATGAAAAAATCAATCTTTTGTAAATCAGCATCTGTATTTCTGCCCGGCTCAAAGTAGTAGGAAAGCAGAATAAAATCTAAATCATTTACAGTGATTTCAATGGCGATCATGTTATAATCAGAGTAATTATGATAAGCAAAGGTAGAAATGTTATTCGAGCGAATGATGATCACAGATTTTATAACATCTGTTTGGAAATCAAAGAGTACTTTTTAATGGCTAGGAAACCCGGGAAGGCCCCCTTTGTAACATTGAGGTTCTTGAATCAATGGAAATTGATATTATCAGTTCTCATATTGAGAATAAGTTGCTGCGTAGCATTTTTAGAATTGTGTAGATTCAATCGGACAAAACGTAAAAGAGAATAATAACTATTATTCATAATTAATACGAGAGATTGATAACTTCATGAAAATTTCACTCGTGCAGCAACTATCTTAAGGTTTATGATAAATGTTAACTCTTTTTGAAAGATTTTTAGTTTTATTATTAAATCTAGCACAGTGACATAAACTTGATGCTTTCTATTAGAACACTCTGAGCTTTTATGGTTACCTTATCAGGTTACCTGATCAGGTAAAACAACCAAGGTGGTTTTTACAATCAGAAGCCTTATGATTATAACCCAAACATTTGAAACATCTATGTATAAGAACAAAATTATCAACTTCTCACACATACCAGTCAAGCTTGAGAGATCCTAACCTTAAAATTTGCTTACGGATATCAGGTGGAACACTAATAATAATATGCCTTGAGTCCCCAAATTTCCTTAGCGTAAAACAAACTTAAGACTCTGAAATTTCTTCCTCTGGTACTGAAATATCAAAATTTTGCTCAAATAAGACCTTGATAAGTTCATCATCATGTAGTGAGTTAGGAACGTGTTTAATAATAATGGCAGGATATTTTTGTCTAGCAAGAGTCGAAGAAAGAGAGGTACAATTTTCAGTCAGAACATCACGAAAGTTTTTCCTGTCATCATCAGACATACTTTCAACCAACACTTTATTATTTGGAAGGCTTCTGACGTTTTTGATACCAATTTCAGTGTTTCTTGGATTGACTTGCGTTTTTATGATGTTTTTAGTGTCTCCAGCATTAAGGGTTCCTTTTTCATTCGCACAGATAATGAGACTGTTTTTTTTTTTTTTTTTTTTTTTTTCCCCATCTCTCATTTGTTTTTGAAACGTTTCTGGAGATGGCGCCACTACACTCGCGTACGCGCGCGATTTCTTCTTGTGTGTTTTCATTAACACATTTTCATAAACTATACATAACTCTACATTTTTTAATTTATCAAAATTTGAGTAAATAAGACAACGTAACTCACTCAAAGCATTCTTTGCATCTTCCTTCATCAGTTGATTCATGTTTGATCTGGAATTAAGAGCATTTTCAACGGTTTTTAATTTATTTTCGCAGGAAGCATAAAATTCATCCGCAACACCAATGGCAGAAAATATTCCTATTTGATCCCTTATTGTGATAGTGTTAATCTTGAATAAAAGTAATAACTATCTATGACATATCAATATAATATTTTTATTAAATTGAATAATTATTGTATTGTATGAACTTTTATTTTGTAATGTATAAACTACGTATTGAATTCTGAAGATTTACTGAAACTAATTTTAAATTTTTTATTTTGATTTAAGTACTTAATAGCGCAACTGTGTGGAATCATTATTTTGCATTTTGAATAATAGTATATTGTTTTATGCTATAAATAAAGTATCCGGTTCCAAAACAAAAATTTGATTGAAATTTAAATGCTAATTTTTCTATATCATATTCTTTATATTTATATGAAATCATAAGTCTTTTTTTTTTCTGCAAAAAATGAAACGTTCATCTTAGAAAAGTTCTCTTATGTATCAAAATCGAATGCTTATTTTGTTATCAGCCGAAATTTTGTACGCGGCTGAATTGTTAATTGAAATGAACATCCAACTTAAGATAGACTTTTTCATTGCTAACTTTTGTTTTTATTATTTGTAATAAATGCTTAGATTGAAGCCGTAATAAACACTCATTCGGGGTCTTATGATAAGATTTTCTCTCACTTCAAACATTTTTCTCTTTTTAAAATTTTTATCTATTTGAACCTCTGAGGTAGAGAAAAAATATATGAAATTCTCGAATTTTTGAAAAACTTCTCACTACACAAGTGATAAATAAGCTTCTTTTTTAAAATTGTCATGGATATGTTATTGCTGAGGCTAGAGAAAATGAAATAACATCCCCTTTTTTCTACATTACCATTGTGCAATTCTTTATAAACAAAAGGAAGGTATTTTCTTTTTAATTTTTGAAGAAATATTATTAATGCCTGTGGCAGTGACCTTATTTTCGGTTTTTCACAACACACTGTCGATCGAAAATACACTGAAATGGAGATGAAAAGAGTTTTAAGTTTAATATTTAAAATCTTTGCAACTGAAGGGAATATTCCACACTTCATTTCGTCTGTTTCATAGGATCTCGTTTTGTGGTGTCAAGTAAGGTTTTGAAAGAAGTCACGAAACCACTTTAAAAAACAATAAAAATCGTCATTTTTTCCAAATGGCAAATTTTACGAGAAATCTACGAACGCTTTTCCACTGGATGAGATGCCTATCGAATGCTCCAGTAGTCTTATCTTCCTACTATTACATATTACGTTTACTTAGAACTGATGTTACGTAATATCTGTACACATCACTACAACTGTGTATGCACTGTAACCGCTATATAATAACTGTTACTTTCATAAAATTGGTTTCATGTAACAGTTATTATAAATATATTTATCTGTTACGTAATAACACAATATATGATAAATGTTACAAATAATTGCAATAGTAATTATTTTATGTGTGATACTTGTTACGTTAAACTAAATTTATAAGAGTTGCTATTTTATATTTGATTAACTATTTTTTTATTTTATTATGAAGCACAACATATTATAAAGACATTCAAATTAATTTAAAAAGTGCTTATATTGAGAAGCTCTTCTTCGAAGTTATTATTTTTTTAATTGATTTTTTGCTATAGATCACTTAATGATAAACTAAATCAACGTTGAAAAAGTTAATTCTTTGATGTCAGTTCTTCTTCACTAGCATGGATCACTTCCAGAAGAGAAAGAAAGCACAAAAGAATAAACAGCGATTGTTGTTCTTTCGTTTGGACCAATGGATCCGCCGGCTCTCATTGAGTCGGAGGTACATCCCCCGAATAAATGAGAGAAGTGCTTCCTGTAGAAGATAACGATGTTTACCCAGGGAGCGCTCCGGGCATCTCTGATGTTATTTGAATTGGTCCTCGCGCACTGCTTTGCCGACTGATGGAGGCTGATGCGTCTGGCTGATCATAGACGAGAAACCCCAGTAGATATTCTTCTTAAGTAATTGATTAAGAAGAATATTGCGATTTGTATTTAGTTTCTTTAATGTCATTCTCTCGGTACTTTCACAGATATTATTATGATTGTCAACATGGGATCTTGTTTTACTGGGGATCAAAATTTTTCTTCATAAATGATATTCTTCGTAAATGATGTTCTTTCTAGTAGGTATGGTAACTACTGAAATATTATAGTGTGATAGTATGTTTTAGTGGGAATGTAATACATAATTGTGTTGAAACTAAAAAAAATTCAAACTTTCTATCCTTTAAATTACAGTTATAAATTTTATTTATTCAGTTAGTAAAATTATTTCACACATTTTAATTACCTCATTTCATCCTTTCCCTCTTTCAGTGGATCGAAAAAATTGATTACCAAGCATGATTGGGAATAAAACACTGAAGTCTAGCGTTAGGCTGACCACCTAACCTGAACTAAGACTTCACACCTCGTTGTGGAAAACAGAAGTGGGCCATGGTCATAAATAAGCGGTCATGCTCTTTATTTGTTTCTTTAAGTATGGGCTAAGTTTCTTTTAATTCACTCATTGTCATTATTTCATTTTAATTAAAAGAAATAAAAATTTATTTCCTTTCTAAGAATGTATGAATTACATGCTTTAAGCAAAAATTCGAAGGATACCTCGTCAGAAGTAGTTACACTATTGGATCAAGCATAAAAATGCTTTGTGATGCACGGTGGATACGCTAATTCCCAAACACCCTGCAAAACATTCTAATATCAACCTAAATGTTGCTTTTTGAATGGATTTTCATAGGTAAGGGACCTTCAATTCACGTGACGCTAGGTAAAAAGATCCAAGGAGGAACTTCTAAGTATTAGAAGCAGATGAGTGGGCCGAAATCTCAGATGCACACAGAACTGGACATCCGTTATTCCCTATTGAATCTAAGACAAGGCCTTTGGCTTGAAAAAGTTTTCTTTTGCCATCAGACTACAATTAATGATTCCCAGCTATAATCTGGAAGGCAACAGCTGTTATCAGACTCTCTTAAGAAACTCCTGCGTATTCGGATGTTATGCAGGCCTCACTCATGAAGCTCGAAGAACTTCCAACCATTGTCTCCGGCGTCCACGCCCCGCAGAATGTGCTGTGCTACCCTCTGTGAAGGTCACATCAATTCTTAGAGGGTCGCTTCTCATTTTATTTTTGCCCCTTAAATAAATATTATTTGTATTATATCTATAAATTGCATTCACCACCTTAAACACTCTGTTGCAAACTACTTCTCAACCATACAGGCATCAATGTGTGCATAATATCCAGCGCACATTGCTGCCTGGAAACGGATCCAGAGTTTTGCAATTCAAATTACATAGCGATAGTAGTAGGTCATGAGGAACTAAAGGTAATTTTTCAATAAAGGGGAATTTTACACAAATTATCTCTTATCTTGAATCAATATATAATCTTGTATTGTTTCCCGATGAAACTAATTGTAAATAATAAAAAAATATTAATATAAAAAAGAGTTTGTTTTAAAATGTTTAAAAAATTATTTATGATACTGGAAAGTTTAATGTCATTAATTAGGTAATATGCAACACATACACACATATATATCATAATTTAGTTGAGAAGCAGTCTGCAACAGAGTGTTAAGGCGGTGTGAATGCAATTCACTGATATAATACAAATAATATTTATTTAAGGCAAAAATAAAATGAGAAGCGATCATCTAAGAATTGAGAGATGTGACCCTCACAGAGGGTAGCAGAGATCTGTGTGTACGTTTCTTACTAAAGGGAGTTTATAGAAGGGATACTATAGATTGTTAATTCTATTAGCAAGGTCTTAGGAACTCACTGGCACCTGTGTTTTAGAGCTCCAGTATTTGAGTAAAATAATAGAACAGTCATAAATTTATAATTGTATTAAACAAGTTAAATTATCAAAGAACTCTTATTCTATTATTTTAATTTAGCTTAAATTTAATAGTGTGCGTGTGTATGTGCGTGTGCGTGTGTATGTGCGTGTGCGTGTGTATGTGCGTGTGCGTGTGTATGTGCGTGTGCGTGTGTATGTGCGTGTGCGTGTGTATGTGCGTGTGCGTGTGTATGTGCGTGTGCATGTGCGTGTGCATGTGCGTGTGTATGTGCGTGTGTATGTGCGTGTGCGTGTGTATGTGCGTGTGCGTGTGTATGTGCGTGTGCGTGTGTATGTGCGTGTGTATGTGCGTGTGTATGTGCGTGTGTATGTGCGTGTGCGTGTGTATGTGCGTGTGTATGTGCGTGTGCGTGTGTCTGTGCGTGTGTATGTGCGTGTGCGTGTGTATGTGCGTGTGTATGTGCGTGTGCGTGTGTATGTGCGTGTGCGTGTGTATGTGCGTGTGCGTGTGTTTGTGCGTGTGTATGTGCGTGTGCGTGTGTATGTGCGTGTGCGTGTGTATGTGCGTGTGTATGTGCGTGTATGTGTATGTGCGTGTATGCGTGTGCGTGTGTATGTGTGCGTGTGTATGTGCGTGTGCGTGTGTATGTGCGTGTGTATGTGCGTGTGCGTGTGTGTATGTGCGTGTGCGTGTGTATGTGCGAGTGTATGTGCGTGTGTATGTGCGTGTGAGTGTGTGAGTGTGCGTGTGTGCGTGTGTGTATGTGCGTGTGCGTGTGTATGTGCGTGTGCGTGTGTGTATGTGCGTGTGCGCGTGTGCGTGTGCGTGTGTGCGTGTGCGCGTGTGCGTGTGCGTGTGTGTATGTGCGTGTGCGTGTGTGTATGTGCGTGTGCGTGTGTGTATGTGCGTGTGCGTGTGTGTATGTGCGTGTGCGTGTGTGCGTGTGCGTGTGTGTATGTGCGTGTGTGTATGTGCGTGTGCGTGTGTGTATGTGCGTGTGCGTGTGTGTATGTGCGTGTGTATGTGCGTGTGTATGCGTGTGTGTATGTGCGTGTGTGTATGCGTGTGTGTATGTGCGTGTGTGTATGCGTGTGTATTTTTCTAAATGGAAGCTAAAGTTTATTTATATTTGTTTTATTCCTTCTACTCTAAGCTTCCTTTTTTTTGGCCACTGAAGCCATTAAATACAGCCAAAATTTCATCATTTTTATCCAAATCAAGCCAATTAAATTCCAATTATAATTTCCAATTCTCACAGCCTACATAGTGAAAGGATGTTAACTGATACAAAATATAAATGATGACCTTCTCAAAATCCTTCTCAGCTTGATGGTCTTCAATTGATTAATATTGAACTCACCAATATCACTCTCCTACTTTGAGAACGACGTTTTTTTGCACTAGAATACTTTGCACTTTCGAGATAATAAAGAAGCCATGCCTTATTCAGGAAACAAAAATGCATTAAAATTGTTTGGTTTCATTTATATAAAAGAAAACTAATTGTTTGAAAGCAAGATATATAATAAGAAATACGCTTACACGATACTTGGATGCAATAAAACTGATGTGACGTCTTCTGTCGTATCCCTTACTTTGAAACACACTTTTATATCACCCATAAAACACCAACAATCATAACTTCCTAAAAGGCAGTATCATCAAATAACAGATCCGGGGACAATGAAGGGCCATAAACACCGATTTTCTGTGTCATAAGGCGAGGCTTACAAAAACCGTACAAAAGCAGAAAAGAGGCGAAGGCTACCAGAGTCCGAGGAAGGACCAAGAATCAATCAAGGAAGAACTGGTCCATTACAGGCCATTACAGGAATTGCCACTTGATTGAGATGGGAGAGAAAGAGACATTTAGATGATCATTAAAATAAGACACTGGGAAGGGTAGAGTCACAAAAAACCCGCGGAAAGCGAAGCTTTGATCAGGACATCCATCAGGATGATGTTCGAATACTTTTCTAAATGAAAGTTTCTTTGGATATAAGCTTATTGTTTTGAGGATTTTCACTTTCAGTGCAAGTGATTACAAATTACCGTCTATGAAAATGATGACTACATGTTTTGTGCATAGAATAAATCTTTTCACAAAATGGAACACATGTTTAATAGAGGAAACGTTTAATGATAAGCATTAATTTAACAACAAAGAATATTATCTTTAAAAATCTAAATTTAATGCTTTTTGTTTGTCATTTTTTGCCAAACAAAAAGCATTAAATTTAGATTTTTGTTTGGCAAAAAATGTCTGATAGATCAAGATAGTATAAGGAAGAATTTTATCACTTTCACGTCCAGAAGGCAGCGAATTCAATACTCGTCCCAGTTAAAGACCGTCATGTTGACTTGCGAACATTAAAATTCCGTGAGATCAATTTATGTGCATCATAGAAATGAATTTTCCATGCCCATACAGAGGCCAGTCTTGTCATTAGATCAAAATACGGAGATATTCTCGCTGTTTTCTAGTGTCTTTTGGCAGCAAAAATATACAACGTGATATACTCGATAACCTCATTTAAAAGCTTAAAATTACGTAAAAAAATATCCATTTTTTTATTTTTGGCAAGTGAATTAGCAATAACGTCCAGTTCTAAAAATGGTGAACACTACTTTTGAATATTGTTGATTGACAAAAGTTGGTGAGATGAATTTCATTACATTACTATTTGACTTGGAATTTAAAATATTCATTAGAAACACTAGTTGTAAATAGTACTTATATTATTTTTTATATAAAATAAAAATAAACAGGATCTCTTTGAACCCAGGAATTTTTATATCACATATTTTGATACCACATAATTAATAACAATTTTCCGATATTCAAAACTTTTTGCTTACCTGGGGATGGGATTCTTAAATATAGTTGGCTATATTCTCATCCTACAAAGAAATAATTTGGAAAACTCCTCAGCACCCACCCCGAGAGAAATGTATACGTAAAAAATAAAAATGAGAAGTCTATTTTTCATTGTTCTGTAATGGTGGTCTGGAACCAAGGGCTTTTTATTCCCAAAAGTTTTTAAACACAAAAAAAGATTGTTAAATATATAATAACATTTCTTGCACGGTATTTCTCGATTGCATTATTTAACTGAGGATTGTATTCAGGAAAAATTTAAACTGGTAGTGCAAATCTTAAAAGTTAAAAAATTATGTTCCATCTTTAATATTCACCAATTCTTCTTTTGAAAATCTTTTTAATATATATTGCATGCCTTACATTTTTCTATAAACAGAAATTCGATATAGGAAGAGTTCAAGTGAAATCTTTTAATTGAAAATATACTGATCACACTTTTGAAAGTAATGTTTTTAACATTGTGTTGTGTAAAGACTAGCAGCACAATGGTGTTGTAAATCAATTTTATATTCATTACGTAAATTGTTTTCCTGTAAGATCTTTCATGAATAGTAAAAAATATTCGCATGTTGCAAAGGAGGAAACTTGGATAACTCTTAAGCACCCACCCCGACAGACGCACATTTAGAAGGCAAAAGCTTCTTCTCTCGTTATTCAAAGGGGGTCGATCCCAGAATCGTTCAATCTGAAAAGAACTTTCCAACTACTAAGCTATTGTTAACTTTGAAAATATTATTTGAGGGAAGAAAATAGTTTAGTTAATTTTATTTTGCTAAAATGAACCCAATCTAATACTAGCAAATATCCTGTTTATAATATTTCATTCAATAAATGGTTTTACATTTTTCTCTTTGTTAAAAAAATTCTGCATGTAAAGAGATGAATTTTAATCTTTTAAAAGAAAATATGTTGAACATTATAGGGAAATATTATTTGACTATGTATCGATATTTCTATGATAAAGACTCGTGCAATATTAGCAAACATATATTTATCTGTTAAATTATATCCAGTATTTCTATAATTCTTAAAATATAATAGAGTCCATCACTATGTATACATATATTGCACCGACTACTGTTGGTGGGTGTGCGTGCATCGGAGAGTCAGTTTGAGCACCTTCTCCGGTTCTATAAATCAAATCTCAGATTATGAGAAAATATGAATTCTGTTTGGATGTGTGGCTTTTCACCATTGATAGTAACCAAGTGTAATGATATTGGAATCAAATAAATTAATTTGAAATACACCTTTTGGCTTGTTCTCCTATTCGGTTATGTTTGTCATCTGAAATATATTTGAAAATTACAATAACTAATTGATACGTTTTTCAAATTTTTGCATTGGCATAAAATTATCTTGTTATTTTGTACCATTTATCAAGTTTATTTAGAATTTTTTGAAATTTAGAAAATCATTCATGATTTAAAATCTTTATTTTAATAAAAACTTTGCGAAAGTATTATTCCTTTAAACTTTAAGTACGTTATATACTAAGTTATTTTTTTTTCTTTTAAACTTTTGATATACTTTCGTAAGATATTTTTAAGATATCATGTTCAATAAATTTTGGTAATGTTGAGTATTCAAATTCTCTGAATAATATGAGCAAAAGGTTTCATTAATTTATAATAAAATGAAATAAATAATGAATTTTGTTTAATTAGATTCTACACTCTATAATGGGATCTTGAGTAGACTTTTAAACAATTCTCTATCCATCTAATTGGATGGTTTTTATCCCTGTTTAATCCATCCCAACCGATTTCTATGATTATAAAAATCACTTTTGTGGATTTTTAAGAATAAAATTCCATGCAACAAAATCTCTAAAAAATGTATCCGTTATTTTTTAAACATGCGGAATCATTTCCAAAACATTGGCAACAAACAGTAGCTAGAATTATTGATTAGTCTTCTGCAGTAATAGCAGGACGTGATCTACACTCGTTCAACAGCAGGAGATTCCCTGGCATTGCAGACCTGAAGGAACGCCCTCCACCAGCACGACTGAATCCATGACCACTTCAGTCTTCTTCCAGCAGTCACATCGTCGCATACTGAACTATTAACACTCTTGATTTCATTCTTTAATATATTAATTTTTTGCGCTCAAGGGATTATTAGTGATCATCAGGAAGAAATCATAAATGAACCTACATATACAGCGGTGCAGGTGAATCCGACTCGCCCATCACTAAGTCATTTTGAACCTCGGTCGGGTGACGATGTCACACCTGAGCTGGCACACTCCTCGACACCTCACCAGTGTAAGGACAGGCTATTTTTCTTCAATGTTAACCTAGAGAGGAAAAGCATCGTCCTCACATTCGAAATGCATTGAGTTCGATAACCGAACTGGCCGAAAACTTTAAAATTCAGAATGTTTATAGTTATGGAATCTTTCCACCACTGCAATTTGTGTGTTTTTAAAAGGACTCAAAACGGCAATGATGCGTTAGCATGGTATAGTCAGTTGGATGCAAAATAGGATGAAACAACAAGTATTTTAAATACTTTTACTAAAATTATAACATGAGTTAATAAATGAATCTCTCAAGATTTATATTGACAGGAAATATTTTCGTCACTCGCCTGTCATTTTTTGCACATAATGCTTAAAAGGAGGTCGTATCACTACAAAAATCTATACTGAAAATGGGATTCGAACTCATGAACTGGTGATTTAAAGACTCAATGATAGAAGAAAATAATAACTATTGTATATATTTGGATGATAATTTTATTCAAAAAGAGTTAAAATCGTAAAATTCTATAATAAATTTAAAAAGTAATAAAAATATATAAAATGTAGCTGATGTGTGAAAACAATTTCTCAAATAAACCACTTTTTAATAAATCTTTTAATAATAAAAAATTTTAAAGCCTCATTTGATTAAAAATGATAGTTAACTATGTAATTACCTAATAGATAAACAGTGAACAACAACCCTTTGCCTAAAATTATTTATATTTTCTTTGGTATGTTTTCCGATGGCAGAAGATTTAAAAGCATTCGACACATACTTGATGTACTTAAATTAGGCTTTGCCTCTTGTAAATATAAATTATTATTCTTAATATTGACAAGTTTGATATAAAGATTAAAAAATATAAAATATATATTGTTATTATTATTGTATATATAAAATAAAAATGCTACAATTTATGGTTAAATTACTTGGTTCTATTCGTTTTCGCTTTGAATTTTTTTTAGTTTTTATTTCAGGGAGGGGGGAGTTTACAAATAAATAAATCTTTTCTATTTTTTATCTTTTTTATTCTTGATAAAGATTTGAAACAACACAAAATACGAGACATTCACAAATCCTTTTAAGATTCCGTTTCAGTGTAGGAGATTTAATGAATGCCTCTTATCTCAACAAAAGAAATTTTTCAATGAAATAGCTTCACAGGAAAAAAAACTTTGTTGTTCATTTTTGAAGAAAGCGCCCCGACGCATCCCCCTAAAGGCTTATCTTTATCCCATCTTCGCCAGGTGACGCTACCAGTCGCACCCCCGCAGTGGCTTCCATACCCTCTCCTACCCTCTTCCTAGGCAGCTGAAAGAGCCCCCCTTCCGACGAGGTGCTATCTGGCCAGCCGCCCGTGGAAGATCTCGCTACCGCCCCTGCTCGCTTACGACAGGTAAGCTCCTAGCTACATCTACTTGGGGGAGGAGGGGAAATCCGAGGCAAAACGGTGTGGGGGACGGTGTTGCCGAAACGGAAGACAATCAGATATGAGTCCCGAAAACGTAGCCGAGAATGTGGTAGTTAAGCCTTTGCCTCATGGATGCCAAACAGGTCTATTGATTTACGCATCGCCGTAAAAAGGGGGTGGGAGAGCGGGGGGTTTGTTTTGCTTCTGTGTTGAGTTGTTCGCCTACGCATGAATCACTTGCGTAACTCAAAGGTCGTTGAGACTCTGTGCAAGGGTTATGTTAATGACAGTTTCCTTTATGTTAGACTCTAGAGGGTTGATTTGTTGCATACGTCTATTTAATTACTTGTGAATATCTTAAAAAAAAATTTTTTTTAATTTATTAATTAAAAAATCTTTACGTAAAAATGCAGACATCATTTTTTTCAGTTTCAATATAATGAATTTAATAATCAACTTTTTCAGATTAATTACGGTTTTAGGCTTTATTCTAATAAATAAATGCAACTTTTTAATTTTTTTTAATTAAAATTTGTATTTTTTATTTAAGACAACTTTTGAATTACATAAGACAGTTTATTATTTCTATTTCTTTGACAAATTTCGATTTTTACTTCTATTCTTTATTGGAAATTTTTCATTTCTCAGTCGTTCTTCACACTATATTTTAAAAAATTATTTTAGGAAACTCTGATGTAAAATATGAAGGAATTTGCTAAATATTTGTGTTCATCTGATTTTTAATGCTTCATTATACCTAAACAACGTCGATGATATTGATTGTAGTTACTTTTTTAGTTAAATCTTTTTAACTATATAACTTTTATCATCAAAACTTTATAATAAATTCCATAATAATTAAACAAATTTTAACAATAAATTTGTACTAAAAATAAAAATTTATTAAATTAAATTTTATATTAATATTTTAATTTTTTGCTAAATAAATTATTAAATTACAATTGTAAAATAAATGGTTACTAAATAGTCGATAGGTTTTTAGTATAAATTTTAAATTAAAATTTATTTTTGCACCATTATTGGGAAATGAGTTATTGATATGCAACAAAAATTTTTTTACCTGTCTTATTATCATTTTTAAGTTAAATAACTTATTGACAAAAGACCCTTATATTCAAGTAAAATATACATAATTTCCACAGAAATTTGATTTAATAATTTTAAGTATATTTTGGTATGCAGTAGTTATATTTGAAAATTTAGTGTCTAAATTTATACTCTAACCATAATAAAAAATAAATGAATACAGGTAAAAGAGAAATTTCTTTCTCTCTAATTTTTTTCTACTTATTATGAGTTTATTTAAAAATGCTTGATTTAACTTTATATTTAATGAAAAAAAATCAAAAATTGTTTAAAAAAATTAACTTATTTTACTCAAGTTTTGTCAAATATTCTCCAAATACAGTTTATATTTTAATATAGGTGTAAATTATTATATCAGACTTATAATAGTTTTTTAATATCACATTTTTAACTCATTAACTTTGTATAATACATAATAATACATTTTTCAGAATGCATTGTAATGGACATTGATGTTATATCCTATCGTAATAAAAGATACTATCAAAAAGTCCTTCAACAAAATTGAAGGGTCAAAAATCATTCATCAAAAATTTGATTTTTGAATGTATCTTTGAACAAGGCTGAGGATAAAGATAGCAAAACTGCTTCCATCCTTGGATAGACAGATGGTTACTGAAATATACTGCAATTTTTCCTGTTTTTTTGTTAAGAAGGGGAAACATTTATTTCAAGAGAACCGTTTTCAAAAATTAAATCATTCTTTAACTGGAATAGTCTATTCATGAAGTTAACTTTAAAGCATGTCTCATTAATTCTTTGAAAACTTAATTTTCTCTTATTCTTTTGCCTTTATCTCCTTCCTAAAATTCTCATTTACAGATACATTTTGATTATTATACGAAGAAAAACAACGTGTTGAAACTATTAACAAAATATAACAATGCACTCCTTATTTTTTAATATTTAGTTGGGAAGAAAATATTAATTCAAATTATATCATTTCAAATCAATTATTTCTACAAATAAATGGAATTTTGAAAAAAAAAAAATTTTTTTTTCACTAGAATTAGCAATATTTTAATTAGTTGGATTCACTTATTTTTATCTTCTTTGATTGAAATGAACGTAAAATAGATTTCTTAGAGCTAATTAAAATTTCCTAAAGCTGAGTTTAAATAATTACCAAGCAGATATTTCTTCTCTCTCACTTATAATTGAGATAAAAATATCCACTTCTAAAAAATGGAGGAAACTGTTTTTTCTTCCCATATTCTAAACAAGAACATTTCCTTTTTAGTCGACGATGCAAGAAAATTAATTAAAAAACACAAACTTTTTCACCTGAAAACGCACTCTAATTTACAGAAAATTCTGCGGGAAAAAAAGCGTATTTTATTTTATTCTTTCTTTGAAAATCTGCCAAAACATTTGCTTTTTCTAAACTATTTATTTTGCCAAATTACTTTCTATACATATCTTCAATTGTGTGTGTGTGTGTGTGTGTGTGTGTGTGTGTGTGTGTGTGTGTGTGTGTGTGTGTGTGTGTGTGTGTGTGTTTGCGTGCGTGTGTGTGTGTGTGTGTGTGTTCAAAAAAAATAACGTATTGCAACTTACCATTTGACCATTTGTTCTACCAAGGCTAAATGTATTAAAAATAAGTTACAAACTAAAATATCCTGGCAAAAATATTACAATTGTAAGTAGTTGCTTCCTTACATTTTTAGGACAAGGTTTCTCTCTCTTTCTAATTATTGTAAATTTTAGTGGACTAAATGATATTCTTTAAAATTAAAAATTTTGCTTTGTTCTTTCTGTGTCAAACTGCGTTTCATCTTCATGATTTCCGCTTGTATGCTGTATGTTGTGCAACATTAAATTATTTTAAAAGCCATATTGTAACTCTATTTAAACTGTATGTTTCTTTTCTTTACTGGAAATAAAAACTAAGTTATATTCTTCTTTCGATATGTGTTAACAAACCGAAGCATTGCTTATAAGCTACCTCATTTATGAATTTCGGAATTAGTTGAAATACAAATTTGAGAAGTGAATCAATTTTCAATGAATTTTACATGCGATATGCTCATATTTTAATTTACAATATCTAAATCTAGGTTAAAGCATATAAAATATTATATTGATGTGTTCATGGAAATTATTGTATAATCAAAATGTGATAAATAATTTTACATTATAATTTTACATATTAAATTATTTTATTACATATTAAAAGTAAAGTATTATTTAATTTTACATATTAAAAGTTTTCAAACATATTAAAAGTATGCCTTATTAAAGTAAAAGATGAATGCACGCAATGACCATTATTCGTAAGTTTTTCGCATCGTTTTCAACTACCGAAATACATAAGTCCTAATTTTTTTTTTTTTAATGTTGCCAGCAAGCCAATAAATGCTTTGTTTTTTATTAGCACAACATGTGCATATCTTTTTGTGGAAAGAAAACCCTTAGAGAATTCTTATAATGTTTTTAATATCAGTATATTTGATTTTCCCAAGTTTTGTAAATACACATAATGCAAATTTATTGTCATTTATAAAAACTCATACAGAATTGTATATATATCGAGAACCATTTAAAACTAGACCCGTGGCATGACAGCCCATAAGTATGCCGAGGCCTGCAGTGCTCACATCTGTTTTCCTAACTGAAGACACCGGAGTCGAAGCCTATATCAGGGTTGGGTGGTCCGCCTAACGTGAAATCCCCAGTGTTTAGTTGCCAAGCACATGCTTGGTACTCACCCGCTAAAAAAGATGGAAGGCTCCGTTGCCCGACCCGAGAATCGAATATGGGAAGTGCGAAGTGCCGCCGGACTTCATCGACACGAATTTATGATTTTTATATTTAAAAATGTATTAAAGAAACAATTCTTTCATTTTGCTAGTTGCATCCTAATCCTTCATTTTGCTAGTTGCATCCTAATACTTACAATTTACTATACAGTATTATTATAAAAGGAAGCTTTGTTTAAATTTATTCCTAAAATTAAACCTTTGTCTGCCATTTTTCGCTTGCAATATTCGGCACAATTTAACTCCCAATGTAAAATTATATTTTACTTTAACAAAAATTAACAGATTATTATTATTTGTTGTTCTTGTGTGCCAGTTAGGCAGGCAAATTGGGGTGCGTTGCTCCACTTTTCCAAGTGAACCCTATTTGGTGTGGAGTCCGACTTCTTGAGTATACACACATGCCATAGGGACCCGTTTATAGGGTAGGCAATCATTCACACAAGGAAAGGACAAAGACAAGATAGATAGTGAGAGAAAGTAGATTCATGCCTGAACCGGGATTCGAACCCAGGACCTTTCTATCCGTAGTCAGGCACGCTAACTACTAGACAAGTTGGCCGGGCCGGCATTATTATATTATTTGATTTACTGAATGAAATCTGAGATGAATATAATTATAACGAAGTTCACTCCAACTGACTAAAACATAAATATAAACTTTTTTTTTTTTTTAAATTTTTGAAACAAATTATTTGGTAAAGTTCAATAACACTGCGTTAGGTAAATAGTTCATTTTTTTTATTATTTTTTTCATTATACCTAATTGTTAAAAAGACTCTTATTTTTCTTAAGTTCTCAAAATATTCACATTGCAATGATGAAAATATCAATTATAATAATTACGATCGCACGATTAATCTAGATTTTAATTATAATTCATTTCAATACATTTATACTTCGATGACTCATCTGCATTTATTTATTTATTTAGCCAAATCGTGAACTCACTCATCTCTATTGATTATGATTTCACTTTACCGCAATCTTGCTCCTTATCACTAGTTATACAACACCAATAGATTATATAAATATAAGAAAACTTGCTCATATATAGCACAGACATTTCTGACAAAGAAATTGACTGTAGCCTAACATTTGAAGGTCCCTTTTAGGCATTTGAACCCTGGCCACGAGTCGCCTTCTGAGAAGGACTTTCACTGGTAATGAAGCATATATCTGATTCTTTCAACTTTCACTGATCATGAAGCATATATCTGATTCTTTCAACTTTCACTGATAATGAAGATAATGAAGCATCCCTTATCTAGAATGAGGAAGCTCGTAAAGCTGCCGAACACATATATCGGCAGATGTGTATTATTCAGCAATGGCAAGGATCGAACCCAGTTTCTTGCGCTCCGAACACCACTGTTCTACCATTATATCACACTGAGTCTTAGATGCGTGCTGAAAAGGAAGATGGTCATTTTGCGAAGATTTATAGGCATGTCCATTTTCCTAGTTTCCTCATTGCTAATATCCAAGCTGGAAAGTGAATGATTAATATTATGACCTTAGGTTCAGTTGCTCTTAAATTCGATTCTTGCATCGGGCATAAATGTTTTGATAATTAGGAGTTTATTTTAAACTGTAGATTAGGATCTAACTGATCCTCGTATACACAAAAATGACAGTAGAATGGTAAAGAAACTAAACCTTTAGTAATCATAAACGAAACTCGAATAAGAAGGGTGTGGAACGACCAGTAGAATTGTATAATCTATTATAGAAATTAATCAGAGAGTAATTTCAACTCAAATTTAAGGAATTATTTTGAATTATATGCTTCTGAATTCAATCACATCTGTAAATGTTTGCTCGTGATTGAGCATAATAATTTGGAATCCTTTAATACTCATAATTTTTTACGTATCTCTCGTATTTGCCATAAAAGAGAAATCTACATATTATTTCTTAAATGATTAAAATGAAAGTTGAAAGTATATCCAAAAGGAAAATACTATTTTCATGCAGAGAGATATCGATTGGGATAATAAATAGCCAGTCAGTAAAAACGACTCAAAAAGGGAATCCATAGATTACGATGATATGAATTACTTTATACCACACAAAAATTCATTAAATGTCACTATAAGTTATGTATTTAAGTTGACATTTTAGCTATATTATATATTTTTTTTATCTACTAATAAACATTATTACATTTAAAAGTAAATTAGATTTTTTGCTGATACTTAATTAACTTTGATCATAAATAGAAACCCAATGATATTCAGGACTGAAGATACTTTGATTAATAATTTCAAGCAGATTGCTGACCACTGCAAACATTTCAATTCTAGGAGGAATCGAACCCATCAACTTCAAAATGGAAGGGCATAGATCAAATAATTCAACTCCCAGTTTAAGGATTTTTTCTCATTACTTAAGCCCTTTGTTGGTTTGTCTACATCTTAAGCAATGTTAGAAGGAATTAAGGAATTATATTTAAGCAATAAAATTTAAAGTAAAAGTTTTATATTTCAATGTATTTAATGGATTTATAAACGATTCCATAGTGAATTCAGATGATGAAAATCATTTAATCATTTATTACTTAAATTTCAATTAAAGTAAATTTCAAATTCATAATTATTGAAAGAAATTTCAAAGTTTCAAATTTTTTGAATGCTAGTGTTTATATATATATATATATATATATATATATTTGATATATATATTCTGATTTTTATATATATATTCTGATTTTGTTCGTCCGTTGATTTTCTGCCCGAATTGGAAATAATAATGCCTTTTATAAGAAAACTCAATTAGCAAGTTAAGCTCTGGCTTAAAAAAAACGCAGAATTAGTTTCATTTCGAGGTTTTGGTGATAGCATTTATAATTTTTTACCCAAACCATTATTAAAGCTCACTGTAAAGCTTCTCATACCGTGATGCATAACGTTTCGGAACTTTTTTGACTTCAAGAATTGAGGCTGAGTGTTCTGTTTCCTTTTTGAATTGCCATTCATAAGCAAAACCTGGGTAAAGATAAATTTTATTCGTGACATCAGATCAGCCCTCTTTTTGTACGTACCCACAGTATAATTTAAGAAAAAGTATTATGTTTTACTATTTTTTGGGAAGAAGCATTGTTTATGCCTACTGTAGTGAACATGTTTTTGGTTCTTTCCATACCCCGCGGATCCAGAATGCATTGGAACGGAATGAAATGAGACCGGAATTTAATATCTTTGTAACTAAAGGTAACTCTCAAATGTTCCCCATTTCATTTGATTTGTTTTTTAGCTGATGCGCAAAAGAGACTTTATTTCATGATGCAAAAAAAAAAAAGCATTTTGAGCAAAATTAACGAAGTATATTTATAAACTGTAGTTATAACTTAATTTTTCAAATCGTAATTTGCTTTTTGCAATTGTGATTCACCATTTTTTCCGAATTGTTCACTGGAAGCCATAGCCTATGAAATGAAGAAGGTATATGCAGCCTGCTAGGGTTATTATGAACACATATTCTGAGTTTAATTCTGTGAATGAAAGATAGAGAATAGTGTAATCGGAGACACGCATTCAAATCAAAAATTTCTCTTTTCATGCTAACATTTTATTTAGATATTTTCTAGATTAAATATTAAACAAGAAAAGACTTTATATTTGCTAAGAGTCAATTAAGTCTTTAAGATAATACTTGCCTTCATAAATTGAAATGTTGATTTTGTTACTGGCTCTATAGTCATTTCTTATGGGAGAGGATACATCAACAAAATCATCTTTAATACTAACTCGTTCATTCCCAGGATAAGCAAAATTTTTAAACCGAGATATATTTATATATATATATATATATATATATATATATATATATATATATATATATATATATATATTACCATGAAACTATTGGCAGTAAACTTTTTTCCTACGTCAGTCAGTGGCATTTATCTGCCATAAGACTTCTGGCGGCCCAATAAAATTCAGCCTTAGTAAAGTTGTCAGAGTCAAAAGTAATAAAAGCAAGTGCAGTGCAAGTTGTCAAATGATCAAAGCCCATAGTTTCACCCGACAAACAAAGGGGGCAGGTATCATCAGCAACTACACCGATACGGTGTAGATGTTTACACAAAAAGTCATGTCCAGTTAAATGTGAAAATTTGCAGTAAAAACTGCACGAGGCAAATCCATCGGGACAGGCAACCTCATAAGAGCGTTCCACTTTTTATCGGCAGAAAGTGCTGCATAAATTTGCTCTAGGTGATGGTCGATTTTCCCCCTAGCCTCAGAACTAAACTGATGGGCAGTTAGTGAAAACAGGGGCTGAGTCAGCTTACGACCATTTTTAACCAACACATCTGCTCTTTCATTTCCAGGCACCCCACAATGGCTATAGATCCATTGGAAAACATTCTCTCAGACAGAGGCAATAGCATTGGAAACAAATCTCTTAGTCTCTTCAACATGTGAGGAGTCACTAAGTGTGTAGGAGACAGCAGCCAAGATTGCAGCCTAGGAGTCAATAAAAATAATTGCCTTGTCAAAGTTAGTATCAAGACCAGTGAGATTTAGGATTGCTTTATTCATGGCGAAAATCTCTGCATCAAAGTTTGAGGCTTTTAGTCCAACAGCACAGGATTCCTCACAATAGCCCTCACAGTACAGTCCGGCACCAGTATTTCCATCACAGGCAGAACTATCATTATATATATTATATATATATATATACAGAAGTCATTATATATATATATATATATATATATATATATATATATATATATATATATATATATATATATATATATATATATATATATATATATATATATATATATATATATATATATATATATTATTGCCTCTATTAGCTATCTCATTAATGTGTGTTCTTCACGAAAGCTTATTATCAAAAAAGACGCTGAGGTAGCGATAATTGTCCACTTGAGTTAAAGTTTGTCCATTATAGGAAATATTGAATGTGTTGAATACTACATGTGTTAAAAAATGTTCTGGATGATAGTTTACTGCCAATAATTCACCCAAAGTGAATTATTGGCAGTAAACTATCACCCAGAACTTTTTTAACACATGTATAAACACATGTGACACATAATATAAGTTTCTGAAAGAAAATGTAACATTTTGAAATTTATATCAATTATTATATCAGTTTATTAAATAAATGTAATTTTTTTTAAAGTACAATTTTCTAAACCAGCTTCAAAGGAACATAATATGCGAAGAGATTTGTTTTGGCTTGCTTTTTGGTCAAGAAAACTAATTCAACCATGTTATTTCGCATGCTTGAACTATGCAATATTTTTTGACTGCTGGATCTTTTGGCTACATAGCATTGAGCATAATCTGTTATGTGTCCCAAAACTTTACAATAATTCTATACTTGCAGTCTAGTTTTTATGGAATGAAATGTAAAAAGACATTTACTTTGGCTCACTTTTTGACATAAAAATTAATTTGATCACGATATGCTATTTAATATGAATAATAATATAGTTTAAAATAATTTAATACTTGAACAATCATAATTCAGTAGTTTTCAGCTGATACAATACCGTTTGGATGCAGAGCCATAGACGATGGTTTGCCATATTTTCCAGAATGTTTTAAGAATACCTCATTTCAAATCTGGTTTCAAAACCATAAAATAAGAAGAGATGAAATACACTTTTTCCGCACGGAAATTAATTCCTCCATAATAAATGGTTTTGTATCCCATATCTTCAAATTATGCAAGATTTTTTTTTTTTTGAGGCAATATTTTTTGACTGACATAGTATTTTTTGAGCACGTGGCACAGAAGATACTGAAGTGTGTTCCGAACTTTTTAAAAATTCCACATTTCCAAAGGAATTATTTAAAAATTTTGAGACACATTAGGTCACTTCAAGACTAGTTTTAAAGGATGAAATACGAGAAGAAACTGCTTTTTTCACTTTTTGTACTCTAACACTAATTTAACCAAGATGTACTATTTAATGTCTCGTATCCCTGAATTATGAAAGATTCAGGAGGAAATATTTTTCATTAATACAGTGTCTTTTTTAGATTACACAACCCGCGTACGTAATTTATCATGTTCCTAGAAATATGTAATATTTCTGCTTTTTTTTTCTACTTAGAGTTTCAAAAAAATGGCTGTGATAGCCTTGTCGTATCTTTAGATCATCGACCTTCCGTCATAAAAAACGGAGTTTGATTCGCAATGACGCCAAAGACACGCCGAGTACATGCACTATTCGTGCTCTTTAAATCTGTGGAATTGAAAATCCTGTGGTCGGTTGTTGAGCAGTTATCATGGGTGTAATGGTCTGGGAAAAATTTCCTCCCCCTCCAGATCAATGTCAAAATTGAGCTAGTGGTAGCTTATCATTTGGTGGTGTCATCTATCTGGTGAATTTAGATCATGGGTTCCCAAACTTTTTTTTTCGTGGACCACACTTTCAAAGTTTTACTATACTTTTTTGGGTAAACCACCAGCTGCTATATTTCTACTGTATTCCCAAAACTCCTAAGAGTTATCCTAAATTGGAGTTATTAAGAAGAAAAAAGTATATTTTCATGTGTCCTATTTATTAAAATAATATTTCTGGTTTTACAAAATTATAAACATTTATTATTACAAGCAATCAACACAATTGACAAAAACTCAACAATGTATTCTGAAATGTAAATCGACAATAAAAAAAAATTCTTTTAATGAGACATATCTACTTGATAAATTGACAGCAAATTATCAATATTTGGCTTTAGTTTTGTAAGAAGTAATCTCAAATCTTCCCTTCTGTAATATTCAATCTGCTCCTTTTTTTTTTTTTTTTTTTTTTTTTTTTTTTTAATTTGGTATAACGACACTAAAACTGCAAAATGTTTGCTCTTTATTATGAAAACCGGTTAATCTGTCGTTTGGGTACCCCTTTCTCGCCTAATGAAGGATGGACGCGCCAAGCGTGGTAACCCTGACTATTTCATCCTAAATGCTCTCCTTGTGGCAATTCTGTCTTTTTTGTTATACAATTATCTGTGCATATTTTGTTATACATTTCATGAAAAAAAAAACATTGTTTTTGCTTTCGCTGCCATACCAACGGCGAAATTCGTTAAGAACACGGATTTCGGTTTCGTCGCCATAGAAATACCGTTGTTATGTAGTGTTCCTCGGAGCATTCAACTCCGCCAGACATCACGCAAAAACGCGCCAGTTGGTGACTTTTTGAAAATGCGCCAAGCAGGGGACCCAAAGCATATTTTCATCTGAAAACCAAAACAAATTTTGTGTACCCCTACTTACAACTTGTGGACCTCTGTTTTCTTTTCATGTCTACGTAGACCCCCGTGTAGTCTCCTATAGACACCTGGAGGTCCACCTGGACCACTTTGGGACCCTATGGTTTAGAGCAAAGTCGTACTTCACCTGTATGGTGCTTTTGTCTGAATGAAAGATGCACTCAACTGATTTAAATTCTCATAGCTGAGGCAAAGCTAGCTTGGCTTGCCCAAGTGTCATAAGTAACAACAACGCTTTATAATAAATTCTGAATCATTACAATTACTTGTATCTGAAACGGGTATTGAACTCCTGAACTGTTGAACTGAATACTAGATTGTTGGTTGTTTATCTAGGACTTGAAGAAAAAAGAGTTATAGTCTAGAAATTGTAAAATGCACACATTTCACATTGCTCAAAGAGCACTAATATCAGTTTTGCTTACGAAGTTGGAGAGGGAAGGCAATTGTTGCGAAAATTAGAAAAAATATAAGAAGCAGGAGCGTAATAAATGATTATGTTATCTAATAATGTGTATCTATCACAGAGAATAAATATCATGAAATATATTAAAATAATTGTTATTTTAGACTGTTATTTTGTCGTTAAATGCCTTCATCCAAATTAGCTTTAAAATTAAGTCTCATCTATTTAATATTTTAAATCTCGTGTATTTTTTTTTTATGTATCATCGTTCATAAGGCACATCAATATTTTCCAAATATTCTATTAGAAGATTGCTTCTGAGAGAAAGGTAGAAACAAAATTGAGCCGAGAGGGAAAAAGAATGCGTCCCTCTTCCTCCGAGATGTTTCAGTCGCTCTCCCTACAGACGATTCGAGTTTGAATGAATTCCACCCAAAATATTTCACTTCATTTCGTCGTTCTTGATGCAAATACCAAGGGGTCGAGTGCGCAGCTCGCTTATCAGTTCCCAGTGTCGGATAACCACATAATAGTTCGAGCGTTTTTATTCCACTCTTCACCAACAGCGGAAATTAGATTTTCGTTTGGTAAAGCAGGAATCGATATTCGAACTGCTTCTCCTCCGATTTCCCCTCGCGAACTTTTTTCTCTTTCCAATGTGTACCACAAAACCACACTGCTTCAGAAAACACGTTTTTTTTTTTTTTATTATTATTATTATTAATGATGATTCATTCTAGTATTTTTATACCTCCTCGTAATGTGATCTGGTTGAGCCAATTCCAGTCGGACATAACTTATGCATGCATGGAAAAGTTGCCTTAAATTTACTGAATTTTCCTTTAAAAAAACGCGATAAAGGCATTTCTGAGATGTTTGCTTCTCTTGATAGGGATTGCGATTATATGCGTGGTAAAAAGCATTTGAATAACAAATTCTTTCTTAAAATGGATGTCAGGGCTCTTAAAAAAATAGGTAGAAGGTTGGTTGGTTGGTTGGTTGGTTTTTATGGCGCAAGGTCCAGATAAGGACAAGCTGCGCCAATCACAAGATATTGTACCTCAGTTTTCTTTTCATCCATTAAAAGTATAAAATAGAAATATAGTTAAAATGTACATAAAAAGTATAAAATAGAAATACAGTTAAAATGTACATAAAAAGTATATAGAATATAGTTAAAATATATATTAAAAGTATGTAAACATACAATATACACATGTATAAGATTAAAAACTTGTATTTAAATAAAATATTTCTAAATCAGATAAAATTCATAAAACCTATGTTTTTTAAAAACGTAAATAAATTGCGATGGGGTGGTTCCCCAAACAAATCTTCTAATGCTAAAATATTACTATTAAAATATCTAAAACGCTGATGGTTAAAATCTGGGCACACAATTAAAATGTGATATACTGTAAATGGTTCATCACATTTTTCACACCACGGTTGGAGATCACTTAAGATCAAATGTTTGTGGGTGAAACGCGTTTGACCAATTCGAAGGCGAGTCAGTCTGACATCTGCGCTTCGTGGAGATAAAACAGATAATGGAATGATGTGGGAAAATATGGAATGGAGTTTGTTGCTGACTTGCAGGTTCCAAGACTCCTGCCAAAGAGAATATATGAAATGTTTGAATCCTTTTTTCATGTCCATTGATGGTATTGAAGGCAAAATGGAAGTAGCTGCAGATTTAGCGGCAGCATCAGCTTTCTCATTGCCATCTATTCCTATGTGGCTTGGTATCCAACAAAACAGTATCTCAAATCCCTTGTTAGTAACAGAATCAATTAATTTGAATATCTTAGACACAACTGGATGGCAATTATAGTTGTTATTCCTCAAAGCTTCTAATACACTCATACTGTCAGTGTACAAACAGAATTTACGTTCATTTTTAGTTTGTAACAGCTGAAGTGCTCGGTATATAGCCGTAGCCTCAGCTGTGAAGATGGAGCAGGATTTGTGAAGGCTATAACTGTAGGAGGTATCATCAAGATAAACTCCACAGCCAACTGATCCTGGACATTTGGATCCATCCGTAAATACTGGAGTGTACATAGTATACTGACAGCGATGGAATGAATAAAGCTTTTGAAGAATAGCAGTATTTGTGTCTGATTTTTTAATTTTTCCAAAGGGATTCAGCACAATAATGTGTGGATCATACCAAGGGGGATATGCGAAAAGGTCGGTAGACTCGATTCGGACATCACATAGGTCAGAAAGCAAAATAATAGATTTAATACGAGAGAGAAAAGGTTGACTGCTTGATGGTCTAGCATTATATAATCTCTTAAGAGCAGCACTTGGGATCGTGGAACGCAAGGGATGATGAGGTGAGGACATTATTTTTGAATAATAATTAAGAGACAGCTGCATCCGCCGCAGGTCTAATGGCAACTGTTGGCAGATGATATATAGACTCTGGACGGGTGATGTGTGAAAAGCTCCACAGCATATCCTTAAAGCAGTATGGTGAACAGTGTCCAATCTGCGTAAGATGGAGAGTCTAGATGATCCATAAGCAACACAGCCGTAGTCAATTCGAGATAAAATTACAGCCTGATAAATTCTTAAGAGTGATGTTCGATCTGCACCCCAAGATGTATTCGAAAGCACTCTGAAGATGTTGAGCAAGCGCTCACATTTCTTCCGCAGGTGTAACACATGCGGAAGGAAAGTTAACTTCTTGTCAAAAATCCCGCCAAGGAATTTTATCTCACTGACTACAGGAATGGGTCTATTATTTATGTGAAGCACAGGATCATTATGGATACTAGTTTTCCTACAGAAATGGACACAATAGCTTTTACTAGGAGATATACAAAGGCCATTCCTTTCACACCAAGTAGTTAACTTATTTACAGCTGTTTGCAATTGTCTCTCAATTATATTCATGTTTGAACCCTGATATGAAATTTGTAAGTCATCAACATATAAATTGCTATGAATAGAAGATGGTATCTGATGAAGTATGTTATTGATGAAAAGGTTAAAAAGGGTTACGCTTAAAACGCTACCTTGAGGGACACCCTCAGCTTGAGTAAAGATATTGGAAAGTGTAGTTCCAACACGTACTTTAAAAAGCCTAGTGGCTAGGAAATTCTTTATAAATATTGGAAGATTACCCTTAAATCCAAGATTATGCATATTACGGAGAACGCCATAACGCCACGTACGATCGTATGCTTTCTCAATATCGAAGAAGATTGCAACAAGATGGTTTCTCCTCACGAAAGCATTTCGAATTTGGGATTCCAGATCTACTATGTTATCAATAGTGGATCGTCCTCTTCGAAATCCGCTTTGGTGAAGGGGTGTGCAATTATTCTTCTCTAAGACGTAACTGAGTCTAGCATTGACCATACGCTCAAACGTTTTGCACAAGCAACTCGTAAGAGCTATTGGATGATAACTCAGAGGGTCAGTTGAATCTTTGCCAGGTTTCAATATTGGAATCACTATCGCTTCTCTCCATGATGTAGGATAAGCATGCTCAGTCCAGATTCTATTAAACAATGAAAGTATGTTTAATAAAGAATCATGATATAAATGACGGAGCATTTGATACGAGATTCCATCTGGTCCTGGGCTAGTGTCGTTTGCTTTAGATAAAGCAGACTTCAATTCTGACAGTTCAAAATCACAATTATAGGGTAGAATATGTCGATCATGAAAACTTAGAGGTGTCCGCTCAGCGATTCTTTTAATCCTTAGAAAAGTAGGATTATATGAATCAGAGCTGGAAACACTAGCAAAGGTTTCACCGATGACATTAGCAATATCTACCGCTGAGGAGTGTATTGCAGCTCCGGTTTTTAATACAGGAATGGAATAATCCTGATAAATACCATTGGCTGCTTTAACTTTCCTCCATAATTGTTTACTTGTTGTCGATGAATTGATTGACGACACGTAGCGAATCCAAGATTCTCTTTGACTCTGACGTCTAACTCTTCGAGCTTGAGCTTTGGCTTTCTTAAAAGCAACAAGATTCTCCGTAGTAAGGTATCTTCGGAATATATTCCATTGCTTCCTTTGTTTCTTATAAGACAGTTGGCATGTTTCATTTCACCAAGGTTTCCTGTGTTTCTGTAGAGTGTTGGAATTTTTAGGGATAGCAACATCCGCAGCTCGGATTATTGTGTCGGTGACATATTTAACGGCATCATCTATCATATCTGTTTTAACTCTTGTCTCACTAATCACAGCCAATTGCGTGAAAAGTGTCCAATCGGCTCGACTGTACACATAATTAGGTGGGTTGTGACACACACTATTATTTCCAGCCTGAGACACGATTAGAGGGAAATGATCACTGTTGTAAAGGTCATTTCCAACTTCAAAATTCAGCAATGGCAAGAGTGATGGAGAACATATAGCTAAGTCCAGAGAGGGAAATGTCCGTGTAGGTTCGTGAAAATAAGTCTTCTCGTCGGTATTTAGCAGACAGAGGCAATTGTCAGAAATTAACTTTTCTATCTGACGACCGCGAGAATTCGTATCATAACTACCCCACAGAGGACTATGTCCGTTAAAATCACCGAGCAATAAATAGGGAGTTGGGAGTTGAGCAACCAAATCATTCAGTTCCTCTTCTTGGATGACATCATTTGGTGGTAAGTAAAGGCTACACACTGTTATTAGACATGTGGTGTGGATTCTCACAGCCACAGCCTGGAGTGTAGTTCTTAACTGATGTGCTGTACTGGGATATTTGTTTGATGTTATTATACAAACTCCACCAGACACAGCAGCATCACCATCATTATCCTTTCTGAAGCACTGAAACCCACGCAGTTTGGTGACAACAGTGGGCTTCAGGAATGTCTCCTGGAGAGCCACACATGCGGGGTTAAAGCGAGAGATGATGGATTTGATGTCATCAAAGCGAGAACGAAACCCGCGACAATTCCAGGAAACAAAGGAAGTCACGAATGGAATATATTCTAACCTTTATCACTGTTGCTTATGGTCATCTCAGATGAGTCTTCAGAATTGAAATCATCATCTGATGGATGCAGCTTGACAGTGTCTGCATCCAAACACAGAAGAGCTTTTTCTGTTGTCAAGGAAGACTTTCTAGGGCCTTCCTTGGCCAATTTTAATTTCCTAGCCTTCAAGGCTTTTGATTTTGCCAAAGCCGATTTGGTGATTGTAGGTGTTGATACTTCTATTGATCTTTGCTTTGGAAGAGAGTTAGCTGAAGAGGCAGAGTTTGTATCTGTTTCGGTGCTGCAGGATCGGGTCACTTTTTTTTGTCATAGCTGCGTAACTAACACCAGGAGTTGGAGTGCGGGAACTAACTATGCGACGAGCTTCAATATAGGACACATTGTTCTTGATCTTAATAGTGACAATTTCCTTTTCCTGTTGCCGAACGGGTCAAGATCTGGAATATAAGGGGTGGTCTCCTTTGCAGTTGACGCACATTTCTTTGGCTTTGCAGGTAACACTATCATGGTCGTCAGTTTGCGAACAGCGAGCGCAAGTAGGTTTTCCTCTGCAAGCCATTTTAGAATGCCCATAACGTTGGCACTGGAAACATCTGAGAGGATTTGGTATATATGGTCGCACTAAACAACGCATATAAGCCACTTTGATGTATTTTGGCAAGTCTGGCGTTGCAAAAGTCAAAATAAGGTGTTTGGTGTTTAATATTATACCATCCCTTTTTATTGTTATTCTTTTAACCGCGCAGACTTTTTGACTTTTCAAATTGTCAAGAATTTCATCTGTTGACGTGTGGTATAAATCCTCTGCAGAAATTACTCCCTGCACAAAGTTTAATTTCGTATGAGGCTCAACAGTGACTGGTATTTCAGCAAGTTCTTTCATAGTTTTATCATGATTGACTGTTTATCAGAACTGGTTTCAATCAGTAACTCAAAACATCTGTGTGCCTTGAAATCAGTAATTTCTTTACTGATTTCAAGGCACACAGATGAGATATTAGTCCCTTTTCAATAAGAAAAGGAGAAACATACTCAAACGATCCTCCTATTCTTTTCATTATGAAGAATTTCGCACTGCACATAGTCATTTCTTGCTCCCGAGGGAGTAAGGAGAAAGTTGCTTTGTTCATATGTAGTGAGTTAAAATTCAGGGACTAGACGGCACCACCCACCACGGAGCCTTACGAGGGGATACATGTTAGTTGTACCAGTGCTAGTCAGTCCCTATACGCTCACAGTACATCCCTGAAGTGGACTCCACCCTTAACGAGTCACCCAGTAGATGTACCGATCGCTTGATCCATAAAGCCGATTGATGTGCTGAGGACCACAACACACCTCCCGTTTACCTGAAGCAGAGGCCAAAGCAATGTGTTGGTCTCAGGAGGCCTCAATTACCAGGATCCTCCTTTCCAGGGACACGGGTCTCCACGCACGGCAAACACGTGGGTGATTTAGTCCTCAAGAGTAGCTAATAGCAAAAGAGTGGCGAAAGCTACTCAAGGGGAGCCCTCAACCTCTTACGAGGCAACCACACTGAGGGAGAAAAGGAAGAAAAAGCAGAAGAGTAGTGGAGAGAGGAAAAGAAAGTAGAAGAAAGATCACTAGGGTACCTCGGGATTGTGACACCCGTGTTTACCTGAAGAAGGTAAACCCCCTGAGGGGAATAGGTAGAAGACGCGAACTCTGTGTGTTGGGAATATTTTTCCTAAAAAGGGAAATTTATGTAAACACTTTAAGCTCTCAAAAATGGACCGATTAAAGTTTTCTATTATTCGCACGATTATGCCAAACATTTTCTGACATCCAATATTCAAAATGTATGGATGTTTTATCCAAAAAAACTGACATCACATGCCAGCTTAAACTTTAGAAACAAATGTTTATCTCAAAAGTGTTAGAATCAAAATATAAGCAATAGATTTTATTCTAAAGATTAAAGAAAAACATGTACGAGAAAAATGACTGCAAGCTAAAATAATTATATATATATATTGTACCGAGCTTCGGGGTTCGTGTTGATTGAGAGTTAAAGAAAGCAACTACTCGATGAACACAAGACTTTTATTCGTAAAAATTCCACTAGAAATACCAGCTGTAATAATCACAATTATACAGATTCAATTCGTCAGATACGATAAGTAATAGCTTCCAATCATAGGTCTCAAATACCTCAGACAGAGAACAGCTTCTCTAAACTAGCAGTCACGTCTAATCGTCTTCACAAAACTAATTGTGTGTACAAAACTTGTCTAACCATGTTGGGCTGCGGTATTTATACCTGACTTGGCGGAGAAATCTACTAATTTCGCCAAGGTTCTGGAAGCTTCTAGGCTATCTCGCTAAATATTGGTCCTTGAGCTTAGGTCATGGATGTTTCCAGAAATATCCATTTCTCGCGAAGTCGCCAACAATGTCGCCAACTCAACAAGTTTTCTCGCCAAAACATCGCCAAGTCTCCAAATCGTTAGAAAACCCGCTTTTAACGTATAACACGTCTAAATAGCGCAATTATTGCCCAAAATATAAGTATTTCCGATCTGTCTGCGATATTTTAAGACATATACAATAATTATTTATAAATTTGTAACATTGCCCCCCTCTCAAGGACTGTACGTCCCGGGCAGTACAATCCCCTGATAGGAGGCCAAATATAATATAAAAAAAATTTACATTTCAAGAGGATACAGAACACATTACATACACAAACAATTAAAAATACAAATACAAAAAAAGACAAAATATTAAAATTATCTATACTATTTACAAAGATACTATGGTATATTAATTTTTACTTTATATTACGATAAGCAGCTAATCTATCATTATGTACTACCTTTGGTTTTGAAGAAGATGATTTCCTTATACGAACCACGACGTCATTCAGTCTTTTTAGGACTGTGTAGGAACCTTCCCAGTTGGCTTGCAACTTTGGAGAAAGTCCTTTACGTCGAATCGGGTTCCACAGCCAAACTTTATCACTTTCCTAAAATTCATGTCCTGTCGCTCTTGAGTTATACCTTGTCTTCATTCTTTCGGTCGTCAGGTTGCTTCGGTCTCGAGCAAAGTTATGGACATTTTCAAGACGTGCCTGAAGGTCTCGAAGGAATTCCTCTGGCGATGAAGATGTATGCGGTGGACGACAAAACTGAAGATCACAAGGAGACGAAGTTCGCGACCAAAGATAATTTGTGATGGAATATATCCGGTAGTCTCATAGACAGCACTGCGATATCCAAGCAGAAACAGCGGTAGATTCAAATCCCAATCTTGCTGATTTCTGAAAACCATATGTGAGAGATTAATTAAGATGGTTCGGTTAAAACTCTCTACTGTGCCGTCCGATTGCGGGTATAATGGCGTGGTCTGCGTCTTGTCTATTCCGAGAATTTGACACATTCCTTTAAACGCAGCAAAGGTGAAATTTGTTCCTTCATCTGAATGAATTTCTAAGGGCGCACCGAATCTGGAAACCCTTTGCTGCACTAGAAAACTTCGACTACTATAGTCGCTTCTTGATCAGGGATTGGAAATGCTTCAGGCCACTTATTAAAGTAATCCATGACAACTAGGATGTATTTGTTGCCATTTAAAGATCGTGGTAAAAGACCCAAAATGTCTAATGCTATCCGCTCAAAAGGTGCTCCTACATTATACCGTTGCAACCATCCTCTGCTACGTTTCTTCGGTCCCTTACGTGCCGCACAGTCATCACAAGATTGGCACCATTTCTCTACATCTTGTCTAGTTTTGCTCCAATAGAAGCGTTCTCGAGCTTTCTGTAGAGTCTTCATTACTCCGAAGTGGCCTCCAGTTGAGCTACTGTGCAATTCTTTCAAAACATCTGAAATTCTCGATTTTGGAAGAACAAGCTGTCATTTGAAATTACGTCCATCATTGGACTCTCATTTCCTGTATAACACGCCATTTTTAATATGGAGTGAGTTCCAAAGAGCGCAATATTGTTTAGTAGAAGGAGTGTAGGTGGAGATGTCCTGCCAACTTGGTCTCATACTGGAAGATTCTTTCAATTCAAAAATTGGATATATATCGGGGTCTTCTTCTTGGGCTTCTCTGAGTCCTTCATCACTCCATGGGTCTGGTTTCGATGGTGGTGAAACAGTAACTTAGCGTACTGAAGGATTTACTAATTGATAGTTCTTCTTTACTCTAAAACAATATCGGCAGCTTCCATTACACGGTCTCCTTGATAAGGCATCAGCATTTCCATGAAGAGTGCCTTTGCGATGACGTATTTCAAAGTCAAACTCCTGGATTCGTTGAATATATTTAGCTACCACTCCTTCCGGATTTTTAAAATTTAAAAGCCAAGTTAAGGATGCGTGATCTGTCCGAAGCAAGAACTTTCTTCCATAGAGATAATGGTGGAAATGTTCTACGGCTTTAACAATTGCTAGCAATTCCTTCCTGGTTGTACAATAATTTCGCTCCGGTTTCGACAAACATTTACTCCAATAAGCAATGACATATTCTTTATCATCAATTTCCTGTGACAAAACAACTCCGATATTTTCGTTGCTTACATCTATGTCTAAAATGAATAATTTTCCGGGCTGGGGATATGCAAGAACGGGCGAAGATGTCAACGCCTCCTTCAGTTGTTTAAAAGCTTTCTCACATTCATCTGTCCACAGAAATCTCTGTTTAACTTTTGTCAACTTGTGAAGGGGTCTGGCAATATATGAAAAACCTTAACAAATTTCCTGTAATACGTGCATAGTCCAAGAAAACTTCTTAATTGGAGGACATCTTCTGGACGACTCCAGTCCTTAACTGCAGAGATCTTTTCAGGATCTGTTCTTACACCTTCAGCAGAGATAATGTGTCCCAGATAACTTACTTCACGTCAAAATAAATTACATTTGCAAGGATTCAGCTTCAGGTTGGCCATTTTTAATTTTTCCAGCACCTTTCGGATATTTCATAGATGGTCTTCAATGTGCGCCCTACAATGATGATATCGTCCAAATATACCAAACAGGCTTTGTAGGAAAATCCTGTAATACTGTCTCCATCAGGCGTGCAAACGTTGCAGGTGAATTGCAAAGCCCAAATGGCATAACCTTGAACTGCCAAAGTCCTTGTCCTGTGGTCAACGCAGTCTTTTCCCAATCCTTAGAATGTATCTCTACTTGCCAGTAACCACTCTTGGGATCCAAAGTCGAAAACCATTGATTTCCAGATAAAGCATCAAGTCTATCATCAATCCTAGGAAGAGGGTACCTATATTTTTAGTGATGTTGTTTAATCGACGATAGTCAACGCAGAATCGCGTTGAACAATCTTTCTTCCAAACCAAAACAATAGGTGAAGCCCAAGGACTCTCTAATGGCTCAATAATATCATTCTGCTACATTTCCATCAGAAGATTATCCACCTCTTCCTGCTCAACGAATAGTAGTCTTCTCGGATGTTGTTTAATGGGTGGATGATTTCCTGTATCGATTCGGTGCTGCGTTATTTTGGTTCGTCCAATATCATCTGATTTCTTGGAAATGAGATTTCCGAATTCTAATAATAGATTTCTTGCAGCATTCCTCTGTTTATCATCTAACTCTGCATTCTGAAGGAATTCATTAATTTGAATGTCAGGAGGCTCAGATAGTGTGGCTTGACAATTTCTGTTATTACAGGTCACTGGAGTACAAGTCGCCAGCACTTCTCCTTTTATTAGTTTTGCCTTATCGCTTAGACTAGCAAATCTTACCGGGATTACATTTCGTGAAAGGTCGACGAGAGAAGAAGCCACTAGTAATCCTTTAACGCTATTGTCAGAATCTGGATATTCAATCAATCCATAGTGAAAATTATTATCTTATGAAAGAAATCCGGAAACTATCGTCTCAGTTCTTGGTGGTAATGTTGTTTCCCTCTTTGCAGTTATATGATGGACTGTTTTAATAGATAAATATTTCGTCTTAAAATTGCTATTTTTTCAGAACACGAGTGTAGTTCATTATTTTTAAAATCTAACTTGAAATGGTTTTCTTTAAGGAAATCCAATCCGAGAATAAATTCGTTATTTATATCAGCGACATATGCCATATGATGGTACACGGCATTACCAAATGCAATGTTTAGATTGACTTTTCCATGAACTTTAATCGCATCACCAGTCACAGTTTGGAGGGTAATGCAGGGCGGCGTCCAGATGAGTTTCTCACCAAGTTTGCCAGCCAGATCTGTCCTAATGATGGTTACGTTGGCTCCAGTATCGATTATCATTCTGCAGGGAACTTCGTTGACATGTCCCATAACGTAAAGTCCGTTGTCTCCGCCACTTACGGAAGAAATGTGAAACAATTTAAAATGGGGCTTCTGACTCTCTGGACATCTCCGCCCCGCGAGATGGCCACATATTAGTTTCCCTGTTGTAGTGGAAGATCATTTCCACCATCTTTTTGTTTCGGGAAGACTCTACGGATGTGTCCGACTGCACCGCAAGTCCAACACTGAATTTTCGTGTTTCTACCACCTTTACTCAGTTCTAAGCTACGGACTTTTCGCTGCAGATCTTCAATTCGTTTTCTTAGATCATAGGCTGTATCAGTAGCAGAGACGGCTCTAATTGAGTGCCGGTCTTTTCGCTCGGCCTGCTGGGCAGCCTCTATCTTAAGTGCGTAGACTAGAGCAGATCCGATATCTTTGACATCGGCGAGTCTAAGTGCTTTCTGTATCTCCGGATCCCGCACACTATCGATGAAGTGATGGAGAGCCAGATCTTGACGTGTCTCAGCGGGGCAATGTCGAAAATGCTAAATGGGAAAGTCGTTGAATATCGGCAGCCAATTCTTGCAGACTTTCACGCGCTTTTTGATAGCGGGATTTTAACTGTAGTCTGCTATATTCTTTAGTGCACTTTACTCCAAACCGCAACTCAAGCGTACTTGATAGGGTTTGGAAATCGTGTCTCTGCTCTTCCGGAAGCGTCTCGAGGATCGGCCGCGTCTCCTCTTAAAGAAGCCGCCAGGTGAAAAGCTTGGGCCCAGGGATTCCATCCATTAGCTTCCGCTACCGTCATAAACTGGGTTTTGTATACCTGCCATGATGATTTTCCATCGAATGTTGAGAGTTTAATCGTGGCCAGGGAAGGCATAACTGCCACATTGGGTTCCTCATGTCTGTTTGACATCTGTTTCTTCAAGCTTTCAATCTCCTTATTCATATTGTCTAATGCTTCTTCAACGTTTTCTTCGATCTCCGAAACCTTAGTTTCAACTGAAGTTACCTTAACTTCCATTGCATTCATCTTCTCCTGAATGATGTTGGAGAATTCTTCTTTAACGCTTACAATGTCCTTCTTAAGTTCCTTTTTAAGCTCCTCCTGTCCAGATTTTATCTCTTTCGTCATCTCGGTTTTAATCTCTCTCTTGTCCAGCTTTCATTTCTTCTTGTCCAGCTTTCATCTCTTCTTGTCCAGCTTTCATCTCTTCTTGTCCAGCTTTCATCTCTTCTTGTCCAGCTTTCATCTCTTCTTGTCCAGCTTTCATCTCTTCTTGTCTAACTTTCATCTCTTCTTGTCCAGCTTTCATCTCTTCTTGTCCAGCTTTCATCTCTTCTTGTCCAGCTTTCATCGCTTTTTTTCCAGCTTTCATCTCTACTTGTCTAGCTTTCATCGCTTCTTGTCCAGCTTTCATCTCTTCTTGTCCAGCTTTCATCTCAGCCATCTGCTCCGTTAATGTTTCGAGAAGACTTTTCATTAAATCCATATCCATTTTTCTTGTGACACGCTGCATCAACTCTTCGACCCCGTTTCTAACACCAGTTGTACCGAGCTTCGGGGTTCGTGTGGATTGAGAGTTGAAGAAAGCAACTACTCGATGAACACAAGACTTTTATTCGTAAAAATGTTACTAGCAATACCAGCTGTAATAATCACAATCATACAGATACAATTCGTCAGATACGATAAGTAACAGCTTCCAATCATAGGTCTCAAATACCTCAGGCAGAGAACAGCTTCACTAAACTAGCAGTCACGACTAATCGTCTTCACAAAACTAACTGTGTGTACAAAACTTGCCTAACCATGTTGGGCTGCGGTATTTATACCTGACTTGGCGGAGAAATCTACTAATTTCGCCAAGGTTCTGGAAGCTTCTAGGCTATCTCGCTAAATATTGGTCCTTGAGCTTAGGTGATGGATGTTTCCAGAAATATCCATTTCTCGCGAAGTCGCCAACAATGTCTCCAACTCGCCAAGTTTTCTCGCTAAAACATCGCCAAGTCACCAAATCGTTAGAAAACCCGCTTTTAACGTGTAGCACGTCTACATACCGGAATGTTTGCCCAAAATGTGAGTATTTCCGATCTGTCTGAGATATTTTAAGACATATACAATAATTATTTATAAATTTGTAACAATATATATATGCTCCGGATTGTTTTCCTTTCTTAAATTACCAAAGAAGTGATGATACTAAATCCAGCATATATAATGAAATTGTGTTCTAGTATTTAAATGAAATAGTTTGTCATAACATTACATGGGATAATATAAATTTAATTTTGAGAAATACACAATCGTACTGAACTCTTACTTAGAAATAAAATGGAAACTCATATCAAATTTGTTTGATGTGTGAACATGTGAAAATAAATACTTTTTAATTTTTATCTTTCAACCTTTAAAGAGCAGTAATATTGCATTCCATTGCTCCTTAATAATAATGTTCATAACAAATTTTATGAAAACCATAAATTGCCTCGCGCTAATACAGATAAGCAAATTAAATTGTAATCAAAATTTAAAAAATAATTAAAGTTGCTGACTTTTATTATAAACAAATAGTATTATTTTAAAATTAAATGATAAGATACCATAAATAAATAAATCAAATTTTACTCTATATGAATTTAAAGTGAAATGATATATAAAATTATACACAAATTAAATATGTTACTAAAAAATAAAATAAAATATATAAACAAATAAAATTTTACTCAAAATAAGTGCAATCAAAATTTGCTAAGATGGCTAAATTATAGCAACCTATATATAAATACATTATATTTTTATAATATTATTAAAACTTAATACTTAAGTAAATGTTAGGGAAATGATAAATTTGCACTATACTACTGTAGATAAACAAGAAAAAAGTTTCACAAAGTAATATAAAGAAAATTTTTAAATCATTTTCCAGGATGCAGGTAAGCAAATTAAATTGTACATATATTAAAAAAATTTTCACAAAATATTAAAATGATAAATTGACATCATATATAGAGAGAATTAAATTATATTTAAGTTCAACTTTAGGATATTTTAATTTTTTTAATTCAAAATTATTCAAATTTAGTTTTGCTACAACTATAGATTGTGAGGACTTTTACTGGGATGATGGTTTATTTTTCTGTCTTACTTGATTACTGGATATTTGCGAGAGAATTAACTGGCCATGTAAGTATAAGTTCTTTATGCGAGAATACCCTTAAAAAATAAAAACTCCTTTTTTCTGTGATTTACAATTTCAAACCTTGCCAGTATTTCATCGTAGTTCACTGATCACTGATAGTATTTCACGTAGTTCACTGATTCATTTTCGCATCAAGTGCACAATTTAAGTGCATATATTTCTACAAAAAATTTATTATTGACCACAACAACATTTAAATTTTTGGCATTTTCATTACGATGAAATCATTTAAAAATACTTCTTGAGAAACAAACTTTTATAGTTCAACAAACAAATCGTATTAAAATTCCTAGTAACAAAAATAATAAATCACGGAATGTTAAAAAAATGAAAGAAAATCAAATCCATGTAAAAATTCATACGAAAATTTAAAACTATTTGGCTTACCTAAGAAACCAGAATGTGAAAATTCAAATCTGCTTAATCTAATAATGAAATATGCTTGTTGTTGTTGTGTGCCAACTAGGCTGGCATTATGGGCTGCGGTGCTCCACTTTTCAAACTAAACCATACTTAGGTGTGGAATCTGACTTCCTCAGTACACAAATGTCTTAAGTACCCCTTTATAGGGTAGGCAACCATTCACACACAAGGAAAGAACAAAAACAGGATAAAGAGAGAAAAAGTACATCCATGCCCGATCCGGGATTCGAAACCAAGACCTCCCTATCTGCAGTCAGGCACGCTGACTTCTGGACAAATTGGGCGGCAGCGAAATATGCTTAACAAACAAAAATAGAGAAATATGCTTAGTCATTCACCCCAATCTTTTTAACTTTTTTCAACATGATCTTAAAATTTAACTTTTGTGAATTTGGTACACATAAATTTATCTTGAATGCTCTTTTCACATTACTTTTCTTCTTAATACCATATATTCATAAAAGAAAATGATGTCGAATGCCTCCATTTCTTATTCTACGTGTTTTTGGTTGGATACGAGATAAATGATAGTCTAACCATATGAAGATCTTTGGGACCATCTGCAGCATTTTACTTTACTCTGGGATTTTAAAGGTCGTAAAACTTATACACGTTTTTCAAAGAAAGAAACACAAGAAAAAATCTTAAACATTCACGCAGAAAGACATGCATTAATTATAAATTTGTCATGCATCTCTTACTATTCAATGAATGAAACGCGATTGAGGTTGGAACCTCTAAATAACTACAGTTCAACCTTAGGTTATGAGGAATTTCATAATAAGTATTGTATAATCATTGTGAACCTGGTAGATGCGCTCAAGAATCGAATCTAGCCATAGTGGTGTTGCAGGTAGAAACGGGATCGTCTTTAAATATTACATTTTCTTCCGTTGTTCTTCGTACCAACACTTGTAGTTTTGAATCAAGAATAAGTAGATGCCCAGTAGGCATTCCAATCAGCTGCAAAAGATGTTGAATGTTACTTTGCGGTTTCTGCATGATGTATCGCAGATTAATCTATTTTACTATGGTTCGTAATGTGACTGAGCAATCCATCAGTTCCATGCACTCAATATGCTTGTCGGTCCATTTTTCCTCCCCTGATCCAGGGATTACAGATCAACATCCCAATTGCTTAGTTTCGTTCGATACAATCACCAGTTTCTCTGAAAAATAATCATCAATCCCAATAAGCCGTTATTTCTTCTCCATCAAGCTCAGTAACTTACTCGATATCATACGAGACATATTTAAACAACTCATAGGAAAAAAAAAAAAGAGAGAGAGAGAATGAAAAGAAAGAAACCAATATACACGCACACACAAATATATATATATATATATATATATATATATATATACATAGCTTAAATTCTTCTTTATAACATTTCAGGTGGCAATACAGTCGTTCGTGATGTGCATATGTGCTGCAATGCTAATGATTTGCATATCTCACAACAAAGGGATTATGTCCTCAGGGTGTTATATTTTGAGTGACCAGATATGTATAGTTTCATTTTTTATTAAAATGAAGATTTCGGTTTATTTCATTTGGTTTCTATAAACTTATTCCAACGGTGCCTTATAAATAGCATAAAGAAAAAGGAATAAGTAGATATATAAATAGGCATATTGTTTTATGTTTTCCTGCTTTTGCCCCTTCTTGAAACTCACGCAATCTTATCATCATTCGGTTAATGGAAAAGTGATAATTTTTATATCGTCGGTTTGGTATTGATTCGTTTCTTCTGAGCATGCGCGCTCAGTAGCTATTAAAGTTTATGAGTTAAAACGGAAATGATACAAATGAATTTGCATTTTTAGAGTGGCGTCTGTTTCTTGCTTTCTTCTTTGATTTTCTTCTCCCTCTTTGAATAAATTTGTAATTTTATTTTACCATTTAATAATCAGAAGGATTTGCTTTTTGATTTACTTCTGAAATTAATGAAATATATCAATAATTATTTATCTATTGTTAAAGCTGTTCTGACTTTTATAAAATATTTCACAGTTAAACCAAAATATGTCTTATTGCCAATTTGTTTCTTATCTCTTAGAGAAAACTGGAATGCAAAACCCAACTTGATACAAATAAATTTTCGATTGATTTTGACAGAAAATTAATGAGCTGACGAAGCAATTCACTTCATACTAAGTTTTCCATTTAATTAGAAAACTAGAAAATAAAATTTAATCAGAAATTTTAAAAGAAAGTTTTACCTAAACATTCCGGCATTTTAATATTTTCTTCTAAATAATAAACGTTCCATAAATAAATATATATCATATCTTCTAGTTTTTCGTTTGTAGTATAATGAAGTAGTCTAGTAGTATAATGAAAACAAAATGGAAAAACTTCTTTAAAAAGTAATAAACTTTTATGTACCAAGCAAATACAAAGGTTAAACAAAATAATACGAACAGCTGTGAAAAGATATTAATAGGTTGTTAGGTCTTCTTTTGCATAACTTCAGCCTGTATCTGACATCAGTCGTTGACGTTGAATTGTCCAATACAAGTCACTATCAACTTTCAGAGGGATGTGTTGCTCCAGAAAGTGCCCAGGGAAGAAGTAATCAATTGTGCATCTGGTTTCCAAAAATATCGTTCAAAGATTCTAGTATACTGAGATCGGGAGACGAAGAAAAACATGTGAGAGGCTTCAATTCAATTAAAAACCAGTCTTGCGCAATTCCACAAGTGTGAACGTGGACATTATCATTTTGGACTGGCCGTCCAAAATGATAATGTCCACATTATCGTGGTCCACATAATGTCGTTTATCAGGAAATAAAGACTGGGAGAAGATGGTCTTCCAGAATTTTAACGCGGACCTTCAGAACAAAAATCGGCCAAGACAACCTGTAGGGTGTGATATCGCACCCCAGATCAAGACTGAACCAACGCCATGTTTAAAGGTAGACTGAAAACACTCAACTTGATAGACTTCAGGCGCAGTTTTCCACTCTAGACTCATCCATTAGGGGGAAACATTGGGAATGAGTATAGTTTGACAAATTAGATTCTCTCATTTTTTTTCTGCCCAACTTTTTATGCTCACAACACCATATTCGTCAATTCAAAGCATTACGTGTAATCAATGGTTTAGAAATACTTTCTCTACCATGAAATTTTATTACATGCAATTCATGCCAAATAGCTTTTTCACGAAATTCTCTTTTTGGTTCCTGTAGATGTGTGTTCTTTCAGATATTATCTAGGATGAGGTTGTCTTGCATTTTTTGCCCGAGCTACTTCAAAACAATTCTATCTCAGTCATTCAGCTTTACCTTTAGAGCACTGTTATGCTTTTCAGAAAATTTGCTGTATTTTAAATAAATTAAAAGATTACAGTCAAAACTCCCACCACTTGCTGGATGGGTACCCGTTATCGTAGCTGCAGCAGGCTCTGACAGGACGGTCCCTGATCAAAATGTTTCTTTCAAAATCGGAATAGTCCGCCATAGCACGATTTTAATACAGAAATTTATTTCCCATCTGTTTTCTATCACCGTTATGGCAAACTGATGTATGCATTTCCTCAACCGTTGTATCGCATTCACTACCGTTAGAAGGCAAGAAGTTTACGAGAGGTTTCTTTCGAGTGCTCATTTTTCGTAAGTTTTTGTGTAAATTTGTACAACTCCTGTACTATTTTTTAAGTAAGACTGTAATGAGAGTAAAATTTTGTTCAACTTATATAAATGGTTTATTTATAATACGTTCCTTCTTTCAACCAAGCACCCCCCCCCCTATTTAGAATTGTCTATTTTCTACTAATGGTCAACATTAATTTATATATGTGTTTAATGCTGGGAATGCGTAAACAGTTAAATTATTAAGATAAAAACTGATAATTTATTTATATTTGGAAAAGATACATAGTATACAATAAGACAAAATAAAGTTAATTTACACTCATGTCCATAAATTTAGGATAATTCAGAATCAAACAGAAATTGAACTCGAAAATAAAAATTTCACGTGTAGAATTGTCACCCACACATCTTGAAGAATAATGTACAACATAAAAGAAACAACCAGACTGCGCAGATAGTACGTCACAATGGCGAGAGTGTAAGAGAGGGGTATATAAGGAATTGTAACTAAGAAGTGAAATCGTTCACAAGCTCTTTAAAAGTCTTTCAGTGGAATAATCGCATAGTTATGGCACAAAAAGCATTTGGATGATGTTTCACATTGTAGAATTTTTGGCCGTCTGGAATATGGACGTACCCAGCTGAAAGTATCCGAGGAACTTGGAGTCGCCCAGAATGCCATCTCCAAGCTTTGGCAACGATCCTAAGATGATGGTAATGAGAGTAGAGGTTACAGCGCAGGTCTCCCCCGAGTTACAACGCCAAATGAGGACCGGTATTTGGCAGTTACTGCCAAAAGAAACATATGGAGCTCAACATTAGGCCTGTCTCGTTAGTCCTCTTCAACTACCAGTAACGCTAGATGTTAAAGAGACCGTCCCACCCGAAGGTATTCGGCAGCAAAATGACTAATCGCGCGGACAGCAATCCGCCAGGAGAGCGCTTGGCCTATGGTTGATCGGTTGCTGGTGCTGTAGTACGTAAGTCCCAAGTCAGCAACACTATCTGCGCTAATGAAAAAGTCCATGACACCATGGTACGGTCTTGGCATTGCACGCAGCCTCTGGTTAGACAGTTTTAAAGTAGACCGTGTACAGACGCTTAGATCACATTGGTCTATATGCTCGTAGGCCTGTCAGATGTGTTCCACTTACCGTAACTCACTGCCACCTGCTGTTAGCCTGGAGTAGAGAGCACCATTGAGGATACCAAAACAGTGGTCATGTGTGATGTTTTCCGACGAGTCCTCTTATCTTTCAGTCTGATTCTCGCCGGACTTTCATATGGAGAGTGCCAGCTACCCATTACCACCAAGAGAACACCATTGAACGACACCGTTACGGTGGTTATAGGATTGCTCGTTTGGGGAGGAATTATTCTGTGTTCCATAACTAATCTGTATGTTCAGAATGTAACAATAACTGGCCACATCTATCGGGGTGTTATTCTAAAACAACATGTACGTTTGTTTCGGGGCGCCATTGATGCAGAATTTCTGTTTATGGATGAAAACGCCCGTCCTCTCTGTGCAAATATTGTAGACTAATACCTTCAATCGGAGGATATCACCTGTATGAACTGGCCAGCATACTCACTGGACTTGAATCCAATAAAGCAAGTATAGGACATGCTTGGCCGACAAATTGCATCCCGTCAACCCCCTCTCACATGTCTACTGGAACTTTGGGGAGCATTGCTTGATAAGTGGTGTAATATTCCCCAAGATCAGATCGATAATTTGATACTCAGCATGCCTGGGCTTTGTACGGCCTGTATTGCATCATCTGAAGGGCATACTATATATATTGAGCATCATACTAACCATGTTATATTGGTTTTTTTAAATAGATTCTTTTTTTAAATTTGCCCCAGGGAGTAAAACCAGCAGTTTTTATTAATGATGTCAAACGTATAGCATCTCTTTTGCTCTTTACTTTTTGTTTAATAAATAGACTTTACGAATAAGTCACATTTGTTTTGCTTTTGTCTCTTTCTTTGCCTGAACTTACAGACACACAGAAGACAGCATAAACAACCACATCTTTCATAAGAAATCCCAATATCGAGGTTTGGAATTAAATAGTATGCACAGAGCAATGAAAGAAAACTTTAGTTTTAACTAGAATAATAATTTAACGATCAGAATAAATATTAGGTACTTTACATTTATTGTTATACTAGCATTTTGTACTAAAGGCTTTTACATATCATATACCTATGAGAAATAGTTTAATTCTTGTGATTTAGTTTTCGAAAGGAAAAACTAATATATGCTTTATTTCATCCCTTTCACAATATCTTATATTCTTCAAAACGTTGTACTGTTTCACATTTATTATTCAAATATTTTGGAAAGACTATTATATTAGTCTGAACTGAAACGTCCGTTTATAATTTCCATTTATAATTTTGCTAAGAAAATATCATCATGAATACAAGAAAATGGTTATTTTTAAAATCCTTTAATACATATATTTAAATTCAAAGATAAAACGTACCTTCCAAGAAAAATTCCCACGTGACTATACGAAAGGTTCGAATTCCTTTCACCCGAATGGAAATGCTCTTCATTTGCCTAATGAGATTTTCTCCGGATCCCGAATCGAAAAAGAAAATGAAAAAATAGAGACTAAAAAGCAATAAAACTCACTTAAATGAATATCGGTGAGAAAAAGAAAGGATCAAATGATAGTAATTGAAAATAAATGGCGACATGCCATTTTCTGGAGCTGTTGAATTTCCGTAAGTGGTTTCGCTTTCACTTTAAATTAGAAAGATAGAACAAAGTACTTAAATTGCACTTTTGAGGTATGATAAAAATATTCTTAATTTAATTATATGATATCAATGGATATTATAAAAACTTTGCTAAAAAATGCTTACGGCTTATTGCAGAGCACGAAAAGAAGATTAATTTGTCTTATTAAACTTTTTGAAGTGCAATCATTGCTTTAAAACAAAATATTAAGAATTTTACCCAAATAGTGAAAAATATATATTTTATGTTAATTACTATGCGTTGATTTGATTTTAATTTATAAATTAAAGGTAAAAATCCAAATTTTATAATTTGAGAAATTTTTACAGATACATTAGAATCACAATTTAAAGTATTCTACATTCAACGAATTTTGCAAATGGTGTAATTTTTTTCATTAATTATCAACGAATTTTGCAAATGATGTAATTTTTTTTCATTAATTATCGACGAACTTTGCAAATGGTGTAATTTTTTTCATTAATTACCAACGAATTTTGCAAATGGTGTAATTTTTTTATTAATTATCAACGAATTTATGTAGGTTTTAATGATAAATAATCTCTTATTCACACACTCACATATTTAATATTTTAATAGAGAAAACTACAAACTTTAAAACATAATCAGATATTCAAATAGAACAATTTTTTAAAAAAAGAACAATATAATTAGTGTTTTACTAAAGGATATTCAAGTTATTACATATTATTTAGAAATTTTACTAAAGGATATTCTAGTTGAAATTTGTCTGGTAAATTTTAGATTTTTAGTATTCTCAGTTGTAAATCTCACTATTAGTAAAATGAATTCAGTTATTTATGTTCTGTTGATTTTTATGATATTGTGTAACCACAAAATAGCATTTGTTCTAGAATTTTCAGTCGTAAAAGTGTATAACAAAATATGATGAAGATATGTAAAATTGATGTTAAGTTATTTGAGGTATTATATATTAAACACACTTCTTCAATTTAAAAATAAATATAAGAGATTCTGTGAACCAAATTCCTATATAAATCAAAAATTGCCTAAAAGCAGAAAAAATTCTTCATCGTAAAAAAACTCCGAAAACTTTCTCTTTTCCAATAAATAAACAATATCTTAGTCGAATTTAGAATGGGGTAAAAAATATTTTTTCGACATTACTACATACTTTGAAGAAATGAGACAAGATTTTAATTGAACAAGGAGAAATAACTACTACTTTTATAAGATTTTCTATTACAAAAGATCAAATATATTTCATAGTTTGGAGTTTAAAATTTTAATCTTCACCGAGCCAACTTTCACATCAATTTTGCAAAGTACATTAATTTAAGTTATAATTGGACTATATATATATATATATATATATATATATATATATATATATATATATATATATATATATATATATATATATATATATATATATAGCTTATTCAGAGGGGATCATTTGTAAGATGGACTGATCATTGAGATTTACGTTTGGGTTTGTTCTATAAATTTAGTTTCCTAAAAACAAATTCTTATACCTTTTGATTGATGTAATTGTGAACATTAACAACTCTCTGCTTATTGAGTATTTCTTTTTATTTCCAGAATACAACCGTTTCGAGGCTAAGATTCATGACTTGCGGGAGCAGATGTTGAATACCTCCGGAAGTTTACGCACTTCGCAAAAGAGATCGTTATACGTCAGGTGAAAGACTCTCATTCTCATGTTAACGAGGAACTTATTAGAATTAGTGTTCAAAAGGCTATTTATGAATTTTGCTGTAGTTTGTTAGACTATACCGACTGAGTTTTGCACTAGAAGATTCGTTCGAAAGAGTAACCTCTGGTCTTTAAAGTGTGGTGGCGATGTTAACCCGCGAAGAGAATTGTAGGTTCTTATTTGTAAGTTCTTATTCGCAGGCTCTTAATGCAAAAGTATAATGTGTCAACTCATCAATGAATGACACATGTGTGTGTGTGTTTGTTTCAAGAACACTTCTAAAATAAATATCTTCCGATTCATACATTGTTTGTATGTGGAGCTTTATGTTTCAGCAATCACATCAGTTGACAACATAATACGTCTACACATTGCCAGATAAGGAAATGGTACTATGAGAAAATGAATGTGAACTGAAAACAAGTATCATATCAAATAAGAGAGCATTTAGCAGTACATTACATCTATATTACACACACACAGCGCAAGGAAAAATATTGTACAAATACATCCAAAAATTACAAGTCCATCTGTGTCGTGGTTTGCAGTGATTGTGACTCTTTATGTAATGGTTCAGAAACAGCACTTGGTTTGATCTCTGAAACTTAATTGTTAAAAAATTTTCATTATAATCTAATAGACAACATTTCAAGTTTGTATCTATGAAATATTTCTTTATATTCAGTACATATACCCAGTTATTGAACAATTATGACTTTATTTTTAGTCAACATTTATAATTATGAGGAAATAAGCCTTGTAATAATTATATGTTTTATAATGTCGATTGATAATGTTTACTGCAAAACTTTTTTCAATTCAGCAACTACTTCTCTTGAGAATTCCTGACGAAATTAATTATCATTAACAATTAAATTATTTCTTAATTGCTCTGTCTTTTATTTACGTAAATCGCTTAATAATTACTGATTAATTTCAAAAATGTTGCATTGTAACTTTAATTTAAATTTCATATCAATTAGTATTGTAATTGTGATCAAATTTAGTTCTTATTGTGAATGATTCTAATTTTTCCTTGTTTTTTTTCACATCCATTTTACGTGCCTATATTATTTAAAATACCTTTTCTTCAAATTATCTCTTGTTAAAAATTTTAGATTAAAACTTTTATATTACGTTAAATATCTAAGCACGGGTGTTCCACTAGGAATGCATTCAAGATGAATGAATATTTCAGAGAATGTCCAGCTGTGAGGACAATAGCAATGATCAAAGAAATTTGTATTCTGAACAAATGGATGATAATAACTAATGTGCCTTTTCATTTACACAATTAGTCATCTTCCCACATAAAAGCAAAAATTCTAAAAATATTACTATCAAACTTTATACGAGTTTTCTGAGTGTTGTTCACAAGTATGGTTATCTGCTGAACTATTTTCATGAAATATGCACTTCCACGTACTCTGTCTACTCAACAACTCATTACAGTCGGCAAAATTTTATCGATGACTTCCAGATATGCTTCATGGAAGGATGCAAACTTAACGCCACCACCAAAGTATTTAAAATGTAGGATAATTTAATAAAAATTATTCACAATACTTTACTGTTATTGTAATACATAAAAAAGACTTTTTATGTACTTCTAAGATACTTATTTGTATTAGAGTGATGAATAAGAATTAAAAATTGAATTTCTCCATTGAAAAATACTACTTTATAAAATTCCTATCTGGTTTATTGTAAATTTCTTACTGAACCTGTGTTTCTAACAAAAAGTCCTGTTTAAAAGATACATATTAAGCTATTATTCCCTTCTTCGAATTAGGCCTAGCTGGTAGCCGAATGGTTAGCGCTCTTGACTTCGGTTCAACAGTTCGTGGGTTCGAATCCCACCTTGGGCATGGATGTTTGTAGTGGTTCGGAATCCACTTTAAGCCGTAGGTCCCGGTCTAATTAGCACTCGTGTGCAAAAAATGACCGTTGAGCGACAAACAAACTTCTTCGAATTAGTAACAGTTCGGGAAATACGCTTATTGAAGGCTTTAAAAAAAATCCAAAATAAATTGTTCCGAAAGATGTGCTATATGTACTTTACAAAATATTGCCAAATCCAAAATGATAAAAACTAAGATTTTAGTAAAACTCTAAGCCACTTACAGAATATGATTTAAAATGCTATCATATTTTTCTTAGTGTGGAATGAAAGTGTATTATAATTTTATAATTATTATAAAATGTATTATAATTATATATTTATAAAATATCTTAATTTACTGTCCTGTTGCGTCGCTTTGCAGGGCCCTCTTTGACTATGACCCCTCCAAAGACAGCGGCCTGCCGAGCCGAGGACTGGCCTTCAGCCTGGGAGACGTGCTGCACGTCATCAACGCCAGCGACGATGAATGGTGGCAGGCCACCAAGATTCTCCCGGGTGGACAGGAGGAGGGAAGAGGCATCGTGCCTTCCAAGAGGAGGTTTGTACTCCACCACTAAAATCGGTTTCAAATAGAAGAGCCACAGTCGGTAGTAACTTAAATTTCGCAGTGACATTGCAGATCCTGGAGGAAATACTTAATTTTATAGCCTCTAGAAAGCCTCAATTACATATTTCTATGATTTGTTCCATTAGTACCTAATTTTTTAAAATTGGAGCACTGAACCTTCTTGTTTTTCTTTCCCCCTTTTTTAGATTATCCATTTTTACATTCAGAAATTCGAAGATATATATGAAATGTGTGTGGATTTTAAAATTTATAAGTGTTCAGTAAATAAACAAAAATAATTTTTCGAAAAAAATGATTTCATTAGTTAAGGATAAGCAAAATGAAAGTAAATCTTAACTACGTGGGAAGTTCCTTCTGGTAGTATAAAAATCAATGTACTCTACAACAGGGGTTTCGTTCACTAATCAATCTATGGCTCCCTCTATGTCTTAACATAGCTTCCGAACTACTGAATATTTGAAATTCTTTGATTATTAAAATTTTGCTTATCAAAAAACTTTTTAAGTCTTTTAATTCAATAACTAATATCTTATACAGGGAATTCCACACCATCAATTATAAATTAAACCCACGTTGGAATGATGATTATCCACTTAACTACCATCTTGGTTTTTCAGACATGGATGGCAGATGCTGTTTCTCTTCAGAACATTCCCCACTTTGATTACTGCGTACTGAATTAGATCGGCAGTATTCTAAAAGGCTACTAGTCTTCACTCTGGCTCAGCTTTTATTTTAAAGGGAAAACTATCGATCTGAAAAATCACTTTCAGACTTACTCCACACTGTTGTTGGAGCTCTGATATACAGGAAATATATATTTCAGCAAAATTTATTTGAGGACCTTCATAGTTCAGTTGATATTTATAGCTGCAATATATTAATATTATTGGTGTATCCATGCCTTTAAAAAAACAATGAATTCGATGAGATGTCGCGCCACTATTTGCTATTTTCAGTATCTGCTACTTACAGCTGTTATTGAAATTGTGCTCGGTGTTGCAAAATTCTATGTGTGTTTGATGAAATAGCAATCACTTACATAATGATCCTGCAAATAATATTTGTATAACAAAAGTCATAGCTGCAACCACGGTTGGTATTTTTAATGACTCTTCACACACAGAGAGAGTGCTGGCTGCATGATTTCTTATTTATATAATCATAAGTTTTATTTTGACAAATCTAACAAAAGACTCTACAGTTAAATCCAATTCTAATTTGTTTCACATTATAGCTGACCAATACGGTCATCATGAGGCCAGTTGATGACTGAGCTCGATTCCCCATAGGATAGGGGAAACACGTGGTTCATTTCCTTTTCAGGGATCTTTGTTACCGCAGAGTAGTTAAAATTTCGGAACTCTGTTCACATTTGTAGCATTTATTTTTATTCATACGTTTTTATTTTTCCACCTGCTTTGTCAAAAAATGTATTTCAACATTGGCTTATTGTGCTGTTAAGTACCTGTTGCTTTTATCTTAAGAGTTTCTTTAAGCAATCAAAAATAATATTTTTAATGGAAAATAAATTCAAAAGATTACAACCAAAGGAGGAAATTTTTTCTGTTAACTATGTGAGCTATGGTGCTAAGGTCAGAGCTGGTAGATGATTAATGCTTTGACATTCGGTTCAATAATTCATGAGTTCAACTCCCACCACAGGCTTGGATGTTTTCAATGGTATGGATTCCACTTCAAACTCTAAGTCTCAGTCCAATTAGCGCTCGTTCAGTGATAAATGTATCAAATCATGATACGGCAGAAAATCATGATTTTAAGGGTAACCTTGTTAACAGTATGTTAAATCTTCTTGTTGTAAAATTTAATCAAATTCCTTATCGTATAGCAAACAACAGATTATTTTTAATTCATTTCATACTCTTGTTTTATGACATAATTTGGATAGGTGACAATTAAACCTACATTAAATTTATTTCGAAATAATTCCATAATCATTCAACAAATGATTCCTTTTATGAATAGCAAGACTAATTACATTTAAATCTGCAAACAGGAGCCGTCAGTAGGTAAAATTTGCCGGTTCTGGCTCAGTGGCGGTGTGTGGCGGTGTTGAGTTGTTTCCCTCCTGCTGTTAAGTTGAGTTGTTTCCCTCCTGCTGGTGAGTTTAGTTGTTTTTTCCTACTGTTGAGTTGAGATGTTTTTTACTGTTTTTTTAAGTTTTGGTTTCGGTTTTTAAATTTAGTTTTGGTTTTTCAGATTTTGTTTTATGGAATGGCAACGCTATTGATTGGGTTTTTTGGAATGGCAACATGTATTGGTAAAACACGTGTTTGTTTTGACCCATCACATGAAACGTTGCCATTTTATAGAATCAAAACTTTCCCGTTGCCAATCAGGAAAATAGAATTTTTTGTGATTTTGAGAGCTTAGTATTCATGAAATGGCAACATTTTAATTTGCGTTTTTAGTCAACACGTGATACTTTTATAAGAGTAATACTTGTATATGTGTGGCGGTTTTGAGTTGTTAAAAAAAAATAGCGTGATTTTTTTTAAATTAAGTTTCAAAGCTATGGTAACACAACTTTAATTATTGTGGAATGGCAACCGAAATGTTGTGTATTTGCTTGGCTTACCATGCGTAGGTTAAATTATTAAAGTAGTGGCGCCATCTATCTGTTCATTTATAAAAACTCTTTTTTTTTTTTTCAAATTCTAAGATTATGTAAAAGGAATATAACGAATTGTAATGTGTTCTGGAATCGAACCCCCAATAGTAAAAAGTACTCGTGGCTCATCGATTTTCCGCGCCTTAACCAGATGAGCCACGAATATTTGTTCGATAAAAGCTTTAATAACTTGAATTTACTACCATTTCAATTAAATTTTAGTTAATATTGTATAAAAATAGCTTTCCCGTGTATAAATGACAGAAGTTTATTCCTTTCAAGCGATTTACGATGGAGATGTTGAAGTTGAAACACCCCTTTACTATGTTAGTAGCAGGACCGACTGGGAGTGGGAAAACCCATTTTGTCAAAAAGCTATTGTATTACCGGATGATTCACCCTTATCCAAAAACTGTTTTATGGTGTTACGGAGCATATCAAACTCTCTATGAAGAAATGCGAGACATTCAATTTCATGAAGGAATACCTTCTAATATAAATCTATATTCAGATTCTTTAATTATCCTTGATGATCTTATGAGTGAATTAGGAAGCGATTCCAAATTAACTAAGTTATTCACAAAAGGTTCTCATCATCGTAATATCAGCGTTATTTTCATTGTACAAAATATTTTTCATAAAGGTAAAGAAATGCGAGAAATTTCTTTAAATTCCCATTATCTGGTATTGTTTAAAAACCCTCGAGATCGATCACAAATCATTCATTTAGGAAGACAATTGTATCCCTCCAAAATAAAGTTTTTTCATGAAAGTTATGAGGATGCTACTTCGAAACCTTATAGTTATTTACTTATCGATCTTAAAAGTGTCACAGAGGACAATTTACGCATGCGCGCGGGTATGTTTCAGGTGATAAATATTGGGTTTACCAGCCTCGATAAACATTCTCAGCTTTGATATCAAGGGTAAAACATGTCTATCGTTATTGATTTTGAAGGATTCCAACTTGATTCTGGACACTTTATCGTGAAAGAGTTGGCCTATGTAGCTGCCAATAGTATCGGCGTATGGACTTTCCAGCCGCCGTATCCTCATTCTCATCTCATTAATCGCGAAAAATACAATATTCGTGGGTGACTAGGAATCTTCATCAGATACACTGGAATGAAGGAGAATTACCCTATTGCAAATTGAGGATTATTTTAAATTCTTTGTTTGATTTGTTTCCAGATATTTATGTAAAAGGTTTTGGAAAGAAAAAATTTTTAGAATTTTTATCTGGACGAGAATGTTATAACTTGACAGATTTAGGTTGTCCAAAAATTGAAAATTTTATCCCGCTTAACTGTTATTGTCATACTCATGGAATAGATTTTCCACATTGTGCTTTAGTCAAAGCTACTGCATTTGCTAAATACCTTAAAAGCTTATAAAAAGCAACTACTTCTTTCAATGACTTTCATTTACAGTTAAGATGTCAGTCTGCACTGATCAAACATTGACTCTCTTAAAACTGATTAGTAAAAGTAAAAATCCAAAAGTTATTCTCCGAAAGTGTCGTACTAATGTCATTAAAACATTGTGTGAGTGCATAATCAATACGTTACAAGGAAATATACCTTTGACGAAAAAACAAAAGAGTCAGTTGTCTTCTTACAAACAAAGTTTACGAAAACTTTCCAATAAAAAATTCCACTTTACAAAAAAAGGAAATTACTAGTACAAAGAGGCGACGGATTTCTCTCCATATTATTGCCAGCAGCCATTTCTGTCATAAGTAGTCTCATTCATGGAGCACAGTAAGAAATTTATGCTGATACCAGAAGATCGGCTACAAACGGTAGAGCATTTATCCGAACTGGATCAAAGAATGAGAAATGTTCTCCAAAATAAGCATTTAACAGATGATGAAAAGGCAACTTTGTATTTACAAATATTACAAAAATATACAAACTTATCTGTTGAAAGAGAAGTGCCAAAGACAGAAATGAAAAACCATGAAATTGAAGAAAAAGAGATTCCTATTCAATCTACTATCAAGTACGAAGGAAAAGAGATTCCTATTGAATCTACAATCAAGTACGAAGAAAAAGATGAAGATTTAATCAAAAACAGTGAATGCAGCACCAAATCGATACAAAGATACCGTCAAAAATATTTTTGAGTTTCTCAAACATCAAACTTTGTTACGATGGTCCTCAAAAGGAGAGCTTATTTACAAGGGCAGAAATATTTCCAGATACCAACATAGCGTTACTTATCGATGACTTACTAAGAAAAAGAAAAAGCCCCAAAGGGAAGAAATGAATTTTTAAAAGTTTTATTTGATATTAAATTCCCAGAAAATCTTGATGTGAACAAAAAGTGTACAGAAAAATTATGAAACCTGTAATGTATGCGCGCAGAAATCGATGGATTAAATTTTGATTAATAAAGTATTTAATTGTAAAATGTCTTATGTCATGAATTCTTTTTTTTAATTAATTTTTTAATTGTAGAGAAATAAGTGATAAGAAGAAAGTAAAATACTTTTTCATAAAGATTCTTAGTTTTTGAATTTATTAAAGGATCGATTAATTATATTCAAAATTATTGAATAAGTTACGTATTTCTTTGGAAAATAATGAATTAATACAACATCGTAAAAACATATTGAAATAAAAGAATAAAAAATCAGTCGCAATTTTCCATCAAAAGAATAAGAAATAAATAAGCATATTTTTTTTTTCTTGTTTCAAATTTTTTATTTTCTAAAACTCATTCTTATACCATACTTCTTTTTTAGCAAATTGAAAAATCTGAAAATCATTTCTTTTGTTTTGGTACAAATTTTGAATAATAGAATACATAGAAATTCCTTGACAGCGTTTTAGTATAAAGTAAATGCAATAATGTCCACATACATTAGATGTTATATTTTGAAAAGTAACAGAATTCCACAATACATTTGAATACTTGGATACATAGTCTTGAATAAACTTTCCATAGAAGAAAGGTGATTGTCCATAGGAATCAAAGAATTCCAAATTTCCATTTTTGTCTACATATATTGCCATCCAATGTGAACCAGGCTGCGATGAGTCATCTCGATTCACAACTGCAGCTGAATTAGGGTGGAAAACAGGAATCGCATCAGCAGAAAACACACCCTGATATATCGGTGCAGTAATCTTTTCTTTCAGCAAAATTTTATTTATTTGATATCCGTTCATGATTAATTCCCGAAATCGTACAAAATATTTCTTGTCTTGTTTATTTCGATAAGACTCTCAAATTCGGCGAAAACAATAACAGATACAGTATGGTCAAGAGCTTTGCTAAATTTCATTTCTAATCGTAAATTACTGTGTTTGATGAGATTTAAATGTTCTCCATCACATAAATCGGAGATAAATCAAATGCGTATAACGTGTAACCTTTAGGATACTCTTCTCTTGATATAAATATACCACGATCTTGCCCCATCTTTTCTGTGCCTAAGAAGAGACTTTGGTAGGCACGAATAAAATTATTCTCTTCAAAATTAATTTCTAATGGATTATGTGGAATTGGTTGACCATCCACGTAGATTCCGATGAAATTTAAATTGAAATGATGAAAATAAAAAGGAGACTTTTTAGAGTTCCGTGAAATGCTTCATTATCAACACAACCTATGATAATCCGCTTAGGCATTTGACCTACAAATATGCTATCTTGAACGAATGACATGTTTCCTTTCGGAATAGAATAAACCTTGCACAAAACGCGGTTGATTGGATATTTAGCTGTTCCTCCTTTCTCTAATGCCGTTCCGTGTCCTAATATGACTCCAGGACTTACACGGACTTTTCGCACCAGTAGAGATACGTGACTTAATACTACTTTATATCCTTCTTTACCCAACAGACTAAATTCTGGACTGCTTCGAATCAGTTTAATTTTCAAATCTACAAGGTTTAATAAAGCCTTTCTTGATGGAATAAATCACTGTGAATGCAGCCAATCATATCTACAGTGGCGCTTTCTTTGAAAAAAGCAGATCGTTTTTTAAGTCCATCTTCCGAATTTTTATAAAAGAGTTCAGCAGTAAGCTGAGATGTCTTACTATCGTATCCATGATTCAATAGCGTTTCGATGTATGACCGGTATGGATAAGTATTACTTGAGTTAGAAACGAGACGATCATTTAAGGCGATATCAACTTGAGAAAACAAAGAATGTAAAAATAGATCCACGGGTCCAATCTCATCTTCTTTTCCGATCACAGAGTTATCATTCTTTAAAATTTTTGCTTTAACATATAGTTGTGTTTGACTGAGATCTATGTAATCCTCTCCACTTCCAGAAATGTAAAATTCTACTGGCCCTCCATCGAAAATATTTGATAGAGGGTGGAATTCTATCCACTGTCCGCTTTGAATAACAGTTTGTGTTCCAGGTAAATGAAAGAGTTCTAATTCAGACTTCACACATTCGGGTGAATCTTTTAAAAGAAACGTCATCACGGATCAAAAATATCACGTCCTTTCACTTTCTTAGTTTTTGATGAAATGATTCTTTTGAATTTTGCGTTTTCTTTTATACTTTCCTTTACCCACCATAGATTGAACTTTATCGATAGCTTTCCGAGCTATCTGTTCACCACTTTCCTTGCCTCTTTTCTTCACGGATTCCTTAAAGTTTTGTCCAGATAATACATCCGTTGCAATACGGGATCCCGTTAAAAGCGCTTCTTTTCCTATGTTTTTTGTACCTTTTATTAAAAAGGGTAAAGCTGTTCTAAATAAACGGCGGAATATTCCACCTAAACCATAACCTTTCTGATAAGAAATTCCTCGATAATAAGGCAAACCAGAACCTGTCTGACTTGCATAATGTTCTTCAAATTTTTGGGCAGCAAACATATGGTACGCTCATCTTGAAAACTAATTTATTAATGACTTTTGATGATTGTTCTTCCCGTATTTATACTATTTGCTTCATTCTAAAATGCAAAACTACAATGACTTTTCCTCTCTCGAATGGTACAAAATCCCTGAATTTAATCGCATTTCTATTTTAATAGTTTGAAATGATTGTCGAATCACCGGTAAATAATGAGTTCTGTCATAATATTGACTAATAACTTCAACATCTACAACTTTCACTCGTACAATACTCAAAAGGGTGCTTGTATATTACCTACAATCTGTGGAGCTACTATATCACTGTACACATAAAAAAAGGAAAATTCAGAAGCTGCATCAGCTACAAATTCTCCTTTCATGTTTCCTACAATGACTGTGTTTATTTTGAAACCTAAGATTGGAGCTAATTTTTCCAGGTGGAGAGCAGTTCCTTGAACGGCATTTATTTTAACTCGCTTTGTTGATTTGTTGTAATTCAATGTAAATCTACTCGGGTTTTTTGGTAAAACCCATTGAATAGCTGCGAGAATATCAAATATGGTTTCATAACAGCCAGTATCAATTGTTTTCTGTATCAGTTTTCCACCTCTGGTATCATAGTTAAAAGTGTTGTTAAATTCATTAATGTTGAACCATGAATGAGGATAGATTATTTCAGATAAACCGACTTCCCATTCCCGCTAAAATTAATCGATGTAGGAAGCTGAGTTATAAAATGAGAAATTTTATTATCGGGAAAATATTTCAGAGAGCTGTCAGAAGGTAGCGTCACATAGAAAGACATGTTGCATAATGAATTAGTAAAAAGAAAACTATTCTTATTTATAGTTTTTCAGATCAGTAATCCAAGTATTGAATTTTCAGGATACCTAAAAACTTTACAAAATATTCTGTTTTGACACCGTTTTTCTAGTTTTAATCACTTTTTCAACTGGATAAAAACCGGAATCTACAACTTTTTGAAGTTCCTCTTCATAAAATGTTCCATTTATTTCTTCCCCAAGTAAATCTTTCAATTTATAAACTACTGGATTTCTAGGAACAATTTGCTGTACTATGAAAATTTCTCTAGTCAATTTTGTTCATAGCCTTTTTCGAATCGAAATTTTTGCTTACTTACGCGCACAGTGTCACCTTTTTTCAATTTCGGTGGCTTTGGTTTTAGATTGATGAGGTCTCCATATAAATTGCGCCGCACTTGGTCTTTATTATTTTTGTTGACTGAAGCAGGGGACATTTTAATACTTCTGTGCCATGTATGATTATAACTATAAACCAGTTTATCAATAATATCAATATATTTTTTGGTGTTAAATTCAGTAAAATATTTCCACATTTTAGTTTTTAAAGTGCGATTAAATCTTTCAACAATACTTGCTTTTGTTTGATTTTGAGTAGTAAAAAATTTAATTTTCATTTGTTTTAAATAATTTTGTACTATTTTATTTTTAAATTCGGAACCGGAATCTGACTGAAGTCGAGACGGTTTTCGAAACTTAAAAATAGTTTCTAACGCTAATTTTATAGTCTTTCCTAACTTATCTTTCAATGGAATTGCCCATCCATATTTAGAAAATACATCAATACATGTAAGTAAATATTTGTAACCTCTATTAAACTTAGCTAAACTTTGCATATCAGCTAAATCTATTTGAAATTGTTGATCAATGTCACTAACTAACACTCTGTTTCTCCGGAATTTGTGACGAATTGGCTTATGCAGAGTGTAAGAATCTTTTTGAGATACCCATCTCTTTATGTCTGAGATTTTAACTTTATCCTTCAAGCCTCGTCTCATCGCATTTATACCACTAAAACTAGCTGTGTGCTCAGGATCTTTGTAAATTCTCTCCATTATACTCACGTGCTTGTATTCAGACTAAAACAATTTATTTAATGTTATAACTTAAATATTAATTTATGGTTTGTAGTTCTCTTATAGTTCATGCCAAAATAAATTATTTGAAAAAGTTAAATCTGATTCTTTTAACTTTTTGACCGAATTTCCATCAATATTTTTATTTTATTATAAATACAAAATAAAACATGCTTTTTTTTCTTGTAACGCATTAAATAATTCCTGAAAATAAGGAATAAAGAATACGATTTCTTTATTTCCATTCCCACTACAAAAGAAAAAAGCTGGTAACACCTGGTTTTCTTCATTCCTAAGGGGCCTGTGTTCTGTTGTTCTCTTTCACCGATTTCGGTATTCACAAAACAGTTAGAGGGGGGCATTTTTTCGATTTGAGACTCCGCTTTAGGACTTTCGTTGCATTTCTAAACGTACATTGTGTTTTATACCCTTCACATATATATTCAGTTGAATCCCTGTCAGGTTCAATACTTGTTGGAGAACACATCCCATTGTTGCTCACTTCGAAAGCTGCGGCTTTTGCTGATCAGTTAAAGGAAAAATTTCTTTTAAATTGTTAAATCATTCAACTTCGAGATGCACTACCATTGTGTTACAGAATCTATTTTTCTCAAATGACAATGCATGCAAAGATATAGGTTTCCCTGGGAAATTTTCGGACATTAATATTCTTGATTATCGTACTATATTCTGACATTTCCAATGAATAAGAATGTTCTAGAATTTTCGGCTTCGGCTCATTACATTCTGAATTTTTACTGGGTAGCTTCTACAGGTTTAACACCGCCCCTTTTCCTTAAGTCCCAATTAGATTTTCTTTACAGGGATACTACAGCTCAACCCTATTTTTTTGAATAACTGAAGTGAAATAAATTCATCATGTGATAGCAATTACCTGGGCTATATAAATGCTAAGAAGGGAAAATGTTCTCATATTGCACTATTAGTAAGAAATTGTGCTCAATTTCTTTATTGTTCAGTTCCCATGAAGAGCGAGACTTTTCTCATGATGAAATGCTAGTAAGGAACATACATGAACGCAGTTCTATTTCTCGAATGTTTGGCACAGTGCAGCCTGAGACCTTTCTCACATTAAAATTCTAGTAAAGATCTTATGTGAATTCTGGTCACATAACATCTGACTTGTGGACTATTTGGTACAGAGACGAATATTTAACTGCAACATTATGTCTCTTTGTGAAGAATGTGGGAAGATATTTTCAACTAAATTTGCCGTAAAACGACATATTCTACAAGTTCATCGTAAGGAGCAAGTTTCTCGCTGTGATCAATGCAATGCAAATTTTACAAGAGAAGCTGATTTAAGGCGTCATTTTGAAGCTGTACACAATTTATCGAAAAGCGTATGTGCGCAATGTGATAAAACGTTTTCTCGCCACGATGCTTTGGTGAGACATATTAAAAATGGTTCGTGTCAGAAAATCAAATTTCCTGATGAAACAACACGTCACAAGACAAAAATTGACAATGTTGCAGTACCTTCATCATCCCATCTAGATGTGGAACCGAGGCCCAAGAAGAGGAGATATGATATTATAGTTGAAAACACAGCCGGACCGTCATCGTCGTCTTCGAATCCAGTGTGGTGGTTGTGGCATATCCCAGCGAGATAATATTTATGAAAAGGAAATTACAAAAAGTGCATTTAGAAGAAAATACAAAACATTCGTATCGGGAAAAAAAAACGAGACTTCAAAGAAATCGGTGAATTTTTGACTGCCAACAAGAACGAAACTTTAGACATCGTTGAAAATGAATTAAATATTCAAAACGGACTGAAAATAAGTATCAGATTAAGGTGCATTTACAAGAAAATGACTGATAACGGTGAGGAGGTATCAAAAATGTAGAATTTAAAACTCCGAATAAAGTTGTTTTATCAGCAACAGATATCTCAGATTTGTATGAAGAAATGAAGGATAAAATAATTGCTGAAAGTGAGGATTTTCAGGAAAAGGAGTCTGGCTGGGCATTAAGTGAAATTTTGGAGCAAGAGTTGAGGACAAACCACTATTCGCCTTTGAGAGGTTCATCCCATATTGAGCTACCTTCAAGTATCAAAGCGAGGAGCAGTTATTAATGTAAAAAATGAAGATCGGCAATGTTTTAAATGGGCAATTTTGTCAGCTCTGTATCCTGTGGAACAAAATGCTGAAAGAGTTTCAAATTACGTCCCTTATGCAGAAACATTGAATTTTGATGGAATAACGAACCCACCTCATTTTTCGGACATAAAAAAATTCAGTAAGTTAAACAATATATCAATTAATGTGTATTCTTATGATAAAATTACAAAATCTACCCATTACTGGTTTGTGATCGTGAGGAAGATAAACATATTGATTTACTGTACATTCAGAAAGATGTTAATGGTCATTTTTGTTGGATTAAAAATCTATCCCGTCTCATATCAAAACAGTGTTCGAACAATGAGCATAAAATTTGCATTTGCAGACGATGTTTGCAATTTTTTCGAATGATGATAAATTAAATATTCATAAAGAATTATGTAATGAAAAAGACCTGCGAGTGGAAATGCCTACGGAAGAAGGTAAGCACATTTTATTTAAAAATATACAACATTTAATTAAAATCCCTTTGTTATATATGCTGACTTTGAATGTTTAACCGTAAAAACCGATACTTGTCATCCAGATCCGAAATTCCATTCACAAATGTGTACGAAAAACACGTTCCATTTAGTTTTTGCTATTTCATTTTGCTATGAGAATGGGCATTATAAAGATCCTGTTGTTTACAGAGGCTTAGATGCCCCCAAAGTATTTATTAAAATGATTGAACAGGAGGCTTTAATAATCGAAAATATTTATAAAAATAATAAACCTTTAAGACCTCTCACAGTAGAACAAAAAATTAACTATGAAAATGCTACGTCTTGTTACATATGCTCACAACCTTTCACTGTAAACAATGTAAAAGTCCGAGATCATGATCATTTAAACCAAGCATTTCGAGGCGCGTGTTGTAATCATTGTAATTTATCACTAAGAGTTCCGAAATTTTTACCGATATTTTTCCACAATCTCTCCGGTTATGATGCACATATTTTCATCAAAGAATTAGGCTATGATAAAAAGCCTCTATTTTTAATCCCCAACACAGAAGAACGCTATATTTCGTTCAGTAAAAATATTTCTCCTAGGTTCCAGATACGTTTCTTGGACACATTTAAATTTATGGCATCAAGCCTCGATAATTTAATTTCTACCCTATCTCGAGATCAATTTAAGTATATGAATCAAAATTTCGAGCCAGGGAAAATTGATTTACTTTTGAGGAAAGGTGTTTTTCCTTATAATTATTTTGATGATATAAAAAAATGCGACGAACCCTCTTTGCCTCAAAGAAATAAATTCTATAATGAATTAAATGGTGAAGAAATTAGCGAAGAAGATTATAATCACGCAAAAAAAGTTTTTAATGAGTTTAGACTCACTAATCTTGGTGAGTATTGCGATAACTCAAAACCGCCACACATATACAAGTATTACTCTTATAAAAGTATCACGTGTTGACTAAAAACGCAAATTAAAATGTTGCCATTTCATGAATACTAAGCTCTCAAAATCACAAAAAATTCTATTTTCCTGATTGGCAACGGGAAAGTTTTGATTCTATAAAATGGCAACGTTTCATGTGATGGGTCAAAACAAACACGTGTTTTACCAATACATGTTGCCATTCCAAAAAACCAAATCAATAGCGTTGCCATTCCATAAAACAAAATCTGAAAAACCAAAACTAAATTTAAAAACCGAAACCAAAACTTAAAAAACAGTAAAAAACATCTCAACTCAACAGTAGGAAAAAACAACTAAACTCACCAGCAGGAGGAAAACAACTCAACTTAACAGCAGGAGGGAAACAACTCAACTTAACAGCAGGAGGGAAACAACTCAACACCGCCACACACCGCCACAACCGCCACACACCGCCACTGAGCCAGAACCGGCAAATTTTACCTACTGCCGTCTTCAAGAGTGTTTCAAACAAGTACTTACACAAATTTAATTCTCACCATTCATGCGGTAAAAGTAAGGACTTTGTCTGACAGTTGATGGATGAAAACTAGTATTCAATGATAATTCATTGTCTTAAATAAAGATGAGCCACACGGAATGAGTAGAAACATGATTCCAATTATGTGTTCTATTTATACGTAAGTCTACCAGTAAATGGTGATAATATTCTCAGGGAAACCTCAAATATTTTCAGAAGAATATAGAATACTTTTCTCGGGTATATCTTTGCTAATACAAATCGTATTTCTGGAAGCGTTGGGAACTGTCAAAAAAATTCCTCCCCCACATTGCACCTTCTTATCAATGGGAATTATGGTATTTGCTTCATGGTGTGTGCCCTTTTCAGCTTGGTATTGCGAGATTTGGAAATCATGTGTGTGAGTGAAACTCGCTGACTCCTTTGTGATTAGGTGAACCGTTACTGTTCTTGAAATTTATTTTCATGTTGACTCCATATTGCATAATAAATTAATAGAAACATTCAGAAACTCGTCAAATAACATTAAAAGCCTATGTAAATTTGTCATAAGAAATAGAAATGCACGAATTCACGAAATGCAATTGTGGTAACTCTTCGATTGGCATATACTTCCGAAAAGTCACGTGATTTACTGGTGACATCATGCATAAATAGCACTAAACATACTGTAAACTTACATTTAGTACATTTTCCATAGAAAATTTTCTTAAAAAAACCATAAAATCTTCTTTAAGATTACAAAATAATTGGGTTCATCTGTACTTATTCCTTTACTTTGTGTTCCCATGATATGGGGGCTTGAATGAAATAGACGGCTGAATTACTATTTTATATAAAAAATACTTTACAAACAATATGTAATATTTTAAATTGTATAGAATATGAAAAATTCACCTTGACCTAGTTTCAAAAGAATGCGCTTCGATGTAAAGGATTCCAAGTTCGAGTCCAACCTCCGTTAAGAAATGGAAGGTGGTTGATGTGTTTCATCTCTTTTCAAGCACATTTGTTGTACTGAAAGCTTTTTAAGTTTTCAAGGTTTCCTTCTTTGTAACCTGTGAATGTAACCCATTCTCTATGGAAGGTCATTTTTGAAAAAAATATTGGCTTTATATTCGAAACGGCTTTGGATATGTTACGGAATTTACAGAATATATAGTCAAAAAAACAACTGCTTATCTTAACTTTAATTTATTTTCCAATACTGTGCTAGGAAGAATTTTTATTCTTATTACCAAATAATATTCGGAGCCACATTTCCCATTTGGATCGTATAGCTCACTTTCAATCAATTTTTTTTCTTTCATTTTTTCATAATTAACTTTCAAATTTTCTTGAAAAATACATCAAAACATAAGCTTCATTCCCTAAAAAAATTAAAACATTTCTGGGTAGTAAAAATATATTTTTGATATAATAATTAATTTATCTTACATAAAAAGTTATTTAACAAATATAAATGGCTGCTATTTTGATTAATACAGGGTGCAACAAAATAGAATCCTTATATTTATTACGTGATTTTATTATTCTGAAGTAGAAAAAAATAAAGTAATTATTTCTTCGTATGTTTTCTATAATTAATAAAAAAACAAATACTTTTCTTAAAAAAAATTATTTCGTTGTTGTATTCATCTAAACTTGTGTATATAGGTTGTATGTGTCTTATGATGAAGTACACATGAATGCATTCACCATTTTAATTAAAATAATAAAACTTCAATATTTTTTTAGATTTACTTATTTTGAGGAATCTTAAATTTAGGAACCATACAAGCCTGAAGAACCTAAATCGCATCTCAATGTTATAGAAGCTTTTTTTAGATATTTCAAATAATGGGGGAAAAACAGATTAGATTATCATTTAAAATTTGAGTCGAAATAAAGTAAAAAATATCTTATCAAACACTTTGAGAAATAAATTTAAATTTCGTGTAATTAACTTCAAAATGATTGAATGACTGAATGAAAAAAATCAATAAAACTGAAATATATATATGTATATAGTGGAGGAAACCTTTAATTTTTTCTAGAAGTCAAGTACTTAGAAACTCAAAAATTACATATTTATCGCTTACCACTATAATGGAATCAACCTTTAAAAAATACAGATTAAATTTACATACCCAGGTGACTTGTGTGAAAACAACAAATATATTGAACGGCTCAAAGTGTAAAAATATTTTATGAAGTTAAATAGTGCATATGCTTTAATGTTAATCATTAATCCAGAATTTCTAATTTGTGTCTTTGACTGATACAAGTTTTTTTGCCTAACTCACCAGCTTCCCGTGTTCCCGGCTCAGCAGCATCACTTGTGTTATTATCTTGAAATTCATTAAAACTTTTCTATCTCTCCTTTTATATTTTTGATTTGATGAATATTTTGTGCGCAATATATTGATTGTTATGAGCATCCAAAACTATAATTCCAGAAGTCGTTGCTTTGATCCCAATGCCGTTAATTTCAGTCGAGTTGATTTGGACATGACACCCATATCCAGTAAAAACTCATTGGAATCAAAATTAGAAACTCTGTTGAAGTTCGTTTGGTTCTTAAACGATTTCTTATGTATAGACCAAATCATTAGTTAGAGAAGCCGCTTTTCATTGATTCAAGCCCGTTGACAATAGAACAGAAGCAAAAGCAGAAAAAGAGATGAGACCAAACATGCTCTTTGCAGTAAGTTTAAACGCCTATCATCTTCAAGATGACTTCCCTAAAGGTCCCTGTTGATTTTACTAAAAGAACTTTTAACGCAATTGCGTTGTTAGATTACGTATTCTCTGGGGAGGCGATGGACATCCCCTCAGTGATGCTCTGCACAAGACTTCTCTCGCTAGGTGAATGGACTGTGTGTTAGGGTTGCATTCCATGTTCTCTTTGCTTTCGTTTCTTTCTGTAACTCTTCATAATCTGCTATTAAAGATAAACACTATAATAATGTGTTTCTATTGATTATATATTACTACGTCAGGAGAGGATTTTGATGTCTCACATGAATATTTTAAATTATCTTATATTCTCAATTCCTTCCAATTTTCCTTAAACTTCCTTATTTTACGAGCATCTTCAACTTTATAATTCAATTTCTCATTAAGAGTACATACCAGAATATGCGGTTAGAAAAGCATTCATTGATTCAATTTCTAGCGAAGCATTCATTCATTCATCAAAAATTAATTTCTTCGACTTTGATTGATGATGAGGAAAACTAGAAACCGGAAACATGAGCTTACACTGATTCAAAATCCTATGGGACCCCTCATTTCTTCATAAAAAGGAAGAATTACTCCAATATAGATAGATCTAATACTAATAAACAGAAAACATTTTTTATTCCGTAAAAAAGAAGTATTTGTCATCATTCATTCTTCCGACATTTTCGTGACGTTTTGAAAAGCCCCTATGACGATAAATCAATGGCGGTGTTGACTCTCTTCTCAATGTTATTTCCCATCATTGACCTACTCAGGACTCATTTGTCAAGTGCGAAATGTCTGCATTAGAAGGAGAATCGATTCACCCATCGATTAGACTGAGAAGAAAATTTCTATCGCTTTTATTCATTTTGAGAGAAAAAAGTTTTCTGAGATTAAAAGAGAATTGCTTATGAATTTCTGATTTGTGCCTTTAAATAGTTTTGAATGCTTGATGAATTTTCTGCCAAGTTTCTCTTCAACAATGATTCGCCGTATCCGGTGAGTACTGGTTTTAGTTATGTTGATTTCACGTAAACTTTTCCAATAAATAAAAAAAACAGTCTTTAACTTCATTGTTTTGTGGGGTGCTTAGTTTTTAAGCATAAAAATAAATAAATTAGAACATACAGACAAATGTTTCAGTGCTGATAAACTTTATATGTTGTGCCTTTAAAAAGTATACCTTTATAAAATAGAAGTACAAGGGACGAAAAAAAATAAAATTAGAAAAACAGTAAGAAGGCGATAAGAATAAATATTCCCTTATGCTTTAAGCTATATGTCCCGGGTTTGATTCCTAGTTCAGGCATGGATGTATCTTTCTGTTTGTCTTTCTTTATCACTTAATTTACGAAACGAAGATGGCACACGCACGGGAAGCCGCACTATATGAGATGTCATCACTTTACTCTCATTATAGAGCAATGGCCTAAGGACAACCAGGCATTAGAAAAGAAAAAAATTTAAGATGTCTAACACAGCATTTCGTAATAGATAAATTGGTTTTTGGAAAGGTGTATCAAACCATATCATTTCTAACAGTCCCTCATTTTTTTTTTTTCATTTGTATTCATTTAATTCCACATACCAAATCTTCCTGGTTCCATCAAATAATTACAATGATTATTTTATTATTTACGGTATCTTTAACTTGGATCAACAGTTTCGAATAGATTCTTAATTCTTTCGAATAAATATGTCCAAGATGAGAATCGAACCCACGAATTGTTGAATGGAAAGCCGGTTAATCATTTCATTCAGCAGCAAACTTCTGAGATGATAATATACGATTTATTTATTATAAATTTATGTCCCGGGTTTGATTCCTAGGCAGAAACAGATTTTATTTACATAGCTTAATATCTATGTAAATAAAATCTGTTTCTGCCTCGAATTTTTGTCCGGGATTGGACAAAAAATATTAGCCTCTATAAATACAATGTTTCAATTCGAATTTTTAGTATAAAGTTTGTAATTAGTTTAAAACATTATAAATATGGATTTGAACTTTCTGTAAAGTTGCTTATGTTGTAATGTAATCAATTTATGCAATGTTAAATTCCGCTCAGGAATTCTTCTCGCTTCAAGAAAGACGCGAATATTTCTTATCCTCTTTTTTAAAGTGTGATCAACGTGTAATCGTTTGAAGTGAAGGAAAAAAATTTAAGGCATTGAATCTGCATTTCTACACGTTGATTTTTTTTAAAAATATAACTCTAATTACTTTTTCTGATTTTTGGAAAAGTATTACTTGGAACGTACGTACGTGATTACACTTTCCTTAATATATCACAAATACAAAATGATTCAGAATGTTGATGAAAAAAGCACCGATTTCAGTATTGAATATTTTCATCTCTAAAAAGTAATTTTCAAGCGTCATTAGATTTGCTTTCGGCTGATTTACACCGATGAGATTCCTCTCTTTTTTTTTCCGTGCAACACAATGCTATGAACAACGCTAAATAAATATCCTGATTTTTCCAAGAGGAAGCTACGACTTGCAAAAATTGGTAGTTGACTAATTGGCTTAGCCCGTTAGTGATTGATTATTTATGATAGTACTTAAAATACTTCTACAGAATATTTTTCTTTATTTGTATAATTGTCCAGGAATATTTTATAAATGTCTTTTAGGAACTGCATTTTATTAATAAAAATCGGGATAATATTTAAGCTGCTCACATTATTAAATAATATTTTACAACTATTATTTCAAAAATTTCATCAATTTGTACCAGTTTCATTAAGATTTTAGAAAGTACATTTTCCTAATGTCGACAAATATCAAGTTCTTATATTTCCATCATTATTCTAAGATCCCGATGGCATCCCGAAGATTAGTTCCACCCATTTTGAATCTGTATAATGAACTGATTGGTTCAATTAGTTTGAAATGATATCCCTTTTCAGAGTCAAAATTAGGAGAAAATGGCACACCTTTACTGACTTTATCTCCATGGGGCGCGTTTCACCTTGGCGTAAGTCACAGGCTGACGTGTAATTCTCAGTGGTCGCCAAGAAATAATTCATGCATTCATTTCAGTAGAATCTCCCTAATTTTGACTTTCTGGAACACATTAAAATCCCGGATCAATGAAATATATTTCAAAATAGGATTTCTTTTAAACATTTGTTGTACTGTGAAATGTATATCAGGTACCTAAAATTATGAAGGCATTTAGTATAGCTGCTACTACGATATTCTCTCAGGTGGTAAAAATATTCCTCTTTACATTCTTTTCTTCATTTTTTTTTACATTTGTATTTTTACGAGTTATAAATAAAAATGAAAATTTACTCTATAATCTAATGGATTTCTATTTAAGATATATTTTCAGAAGAAACGTATAGCACCACTGATCGTGCAGTTAATATATCGAAAATTTTCTTTGAGAATCGCTTTTGCAGAACGTACTTATATAAACTCTGCAAAGTATAAAATAATTCAAATTTAGTTCCTGTGTAAAATATCAAATTTAAGAAGTCCTGAAATTATTTATAGCAAACTTACATTTAAAACACATATTTTAATTATCATTGTGAAATGAGTTGGAAAATATAAATAATTATCCGCACCATTGAAAACATTTATAGCTGATAGTCAACCTAGTGGAGCCATTGTAAAGTACCTTGTTATCTTATTTTTTCAGATAATGCAATTTCCAACACACACCATGATTGTTTTAGGCAGTGTGTTCTTCAGAATGGAAGGTCAAAGTCCAACCGCTTTTGAATAAAGGGAGCCCGCGTCACTGTTTAAACATGTTTATCTGTTAGGGTAAGGACTTTTCTCACCTTCACAACGTATCAAGGTGGCTCGTTATCTTTGATGTGTCTTCTTGGGAATCACTTAATGTGATCGACACTTGTTTCACGCCTATCCTCTGCAGAGTGACATCACCATGTCTCATCGTGACTTAATGGCAAGGCGATACCCTTCTGTGTCGAATGTCACTGGTTCTAATTCTATTGAGCAATCGGGAAAAGGGTAGATGTTGTATTTCTTGTTTTCTCCATGAACATCTGTCGGCAGTAGGTATCCTTGAGAGTTTTTTCCTTTGCGATCTATCCGCGAAATGCACTAAGGAAGTTTAAAATCCTTTTCAACGACTAGCAGCTTTGGAATGACGCCCTGTCGGAAGCCTGTCGCCCTGATAGCTTTCGTTGCTCAACAGCGGCTGAGGCTGAACTCTGGCATTCAAAGAGCGCCACAATAATAACGGTTCTTTTAATGTTTGGAAACAATTAGTTATGGTGAGTTAAATTTTGCGGGCGTTAGTTTTTAATATAAATTGGATACTTTGCTTTAACCGAAAAATATAATATTGTTAATATGTAAGCTAAACTTGTGGCATCAGTGCCTAATATGGGCCAAGGCCTACAGTGCCGATTTATATTTTCCTGGCAGGACCCGGGGGTTCGAAGCATTTGTACTGGTTAAGCAATGAAACAGTGGTCAGCCTAACGTGAAACGCCCAATGTTTGTTCTCAAATATGCTTGGTACTCAATTTTTTGACCCACTGAAGGGTTGAAAAACTGCCATGACCTTGCCCAGCCCGAGGATTGACCCTCTAAACTGAGCCTGAGAAACAACTAAACCAACAGATTTCTTTTATGTATACTATTTTTAAATATCTTTACGATTTTCTTAGTTTTGTTTAAAACGCTGTAGGAATTCTGTTCATCCACATTCCAATAATTTTTTAATCGATACGGTATAGGAAAATGCGTACACACTTGCGCTGCAATCTCTAAAAGTTATATTTTCTGAAAACCCGAAAAAATTATTTAATACCATGATCTTATTTAAAAAGAAATTCTGTTCCTTTCTAAACTCCTTTTCCTTAAATCTCAGCTCATATGCATAATAACTCTCTTATGAAAAAGGGAAAATATTTATCTCCTCCATTCTGTAAGCAAGAAGAGTTCCTGTAATGCTAGACTGCTTAAATCAATTATACCACGGAATAAATAAGCTTGCATTGAAATCAAATCAGTGATTTAAATTAATTACAAAAGTTATAATCAAAATTTCGGAATGAAATACACACTTTGTTATAAGTTTATGGCGTCCTATTATAAATTTCCTTTTATACAGTAGCTTACGATTCAAGCATGCATAAAAATTCTATGAACGAATAGAACGACGATTTTATTTAAATAGATAACCAAGAATGAAATCGCATATCTAGGCACCAATCAGAGAAATATATTTTCTAGTATAACAGAACTCCAATCATCCGAATTCTTTAGGACCGGACTCCATTCAGATTATCAAAAATTTGGTTAATTGAATTTTTTTGGAAAAGGATCCATTTTAAATAATCATTTGTTAATATATATATATATATATATATATATATATATATATATATATATATATATAGAATAACTACATATTTTTAAAGATCAAAAACTTTGGTACTTAGGTATTATCCAGCCGACCTTTTTCGCCTTTGATCGTAAAAGGTAGACGGGTTGAGCATTGATGTTGAATTTTACAAATTTATAATATTTTTTCAAAATATGAAGGAAAAATATAACAGTTTACTCATCCCTTAATTATAATAAATAAATAAAACTATATTTGTTATTTATATGGTGCTAAATTGCATCAATAACGACATAACTTTTCGTAGTTGACGGGATAATACACAAGTACCAGAATAACTTTTAATCGATTAGATAAAAAGACAACAACACTTTTACGGTGTACTGTATGTTAATACAGTGTGTATATACAATGTGCTGCAGATGAAAGTCATAGCTTGCTGAAACACTCGGTCATCCGTTTTTTGGCAATTTTGCACTTGAGAGGGAGAACACTCGTAGGGGACGCTCCATCCACTTCAAAGCAGCTTCACTTGCAATTTGAAATCCAGTGTATGACAATGTTTCACTTGCAGGTTATCCCGTGTTTGGATATTAAGGTCATCTTCTTCCTTCGACACTTTCAATGGGTTGACCTTCACTTGCAATTGGAAATCCAGTGTATAACTCTCCATTTATTCTCCTACATCTTCAACACTGACTTCCGAACATAAAGCAATTTTCAAAAGAATGTTTCTGAATTCCTTCAGTCTCCTCTCCTCCCTTCTCGCATCTTTCCTTTTTTCTTTTCTTCAGCCTAATTTATTTTTTTAAAATTCTGAAACATAATTTGACAGAGTTTGGACAATTGGAGTTGACAATCTCATGTCTCCTTATTTGAATCTTCATTCATTTTAAAAAAGGAACCATTCTGCGGAAAATGTTGAGATTCTCCCGACTTTAATAATCATTTTACTATGAAGAATTCTAAACTAGTGCATTCAAATGAGTCAACGTATTTCCATCTTGCTAATAATTTCATATTTAAAACAAAGCTTAGAGAAATATCAACTCCTAAATTAAATATAAATAAGAATTTCGTTTAGTATTATTAAAATGCAAAATTTAAAATTCATATAAATAACATTTGTTTTGAAAAATTATATTAGGTTATTGCTGTATGTTTCTGGTTATCTTCTTTGCTGTCTTGAAGTTCTTAAACAAACATTTACCACATGATTTTTAAGCTATCTGGTGACGAAGTCAACATCTTAGCTGAATACTGAACTTACGTCTTCTTTCCACATTACGCCAACAGAAGGACAGTGGACACGGAATATATTTAATAAACATAAATGTTCTTAGCACGAGCATCTTGGTTAAGTTATTATCTAACCCACTGCTTTCCAATCAAGCGTATTCTTTTTATCAAGTTATTCTAGTCTCAGCAATTCCGATAGGAAATGGAGTAAGCCCTGCCAATGTAGTGAAACTTCTGTAATGGCAGTGATTCATTTCCCAATTTATAAAGTGACGGAAGCGGTTCTGTCCTCTACCTCTGCCGTGTGAATCGTGTTTGATAGCCGAAGCTCTATTCAACTCTTTTCTAACTGGTATAAAGGGCGTGATACATATGGGGAAGGCAACAAATTAGAGCATTTTTCATCCTTTCGTCAGATCCACATTTAATGGATAATCTTCCCACGTTCATAATGAGACATCAAATATTTTGGCTAAAGCGGATGAAAGACATACTTGAGTCTCTTGCTTCTTGAACCTCTTGCTTCATGAGTCTCTGGCTTCTTGAGCCGTACCACCTGCTCATCAATGGTACCAGGGAAAATGCTCTCAGGCGAGTTGTCATTCAAGTGTTGTAGGCGGAACAAATGGCTGTCACCAGGGTTATCAATGGACACTTGGGACTCAATGTATTTCCAGCTGGCCACTCCTGGCCCTATTCTAGATTGTCTGGAGTTTTCCAGAATGGATCTTTTAACAAATTCGATTTTAGTGTTAGATTTTCTAAGAGTGTCAAATTTCATAGACCTGATTTAGCACTGCTAAATGCCGGAGGTATCAACAATAACAACAACTTATAAATAAATTATGCTATTGATTTAGAGAAGAAAAAATTTATTCCTTCTGTATATGTACGCAGTAGATATTAGTTTGAATTATATTCCGAATTGAAACAATAAAAATTACATATAATTATATTTTAAATCAAATAATTATTTTAGTGTTAAATGGAATTAAATTTAATATTTTCATTTAATTTATATCACCGTTCTGTTTCAGCAAGCTAAGTTTATAAGACATTTTATCATAATAAAGAAATTATATCAGAAATTAATAGTTTTAAGAATTAGGAATTATTTCACTGAAACTTCAACTGAATGCATTTGCTGTTATATAATGCCCGGCTACTAGAATTTTTCACTTCTAATCACAACAAATGGCAGGAGTGATGGCACGTTAATAGTGGGGCATCCAGTGGTTGTGCATATTAGCCCCGAAAGGGCTCGTAGTAATTGAGAAACAGGAGTCAAGCATCAAGCCATCACGGCTCACTAGCTGCATTTATTTCATGTAAGTATGCCTAGAGTGTTATTACTTCTTTTAAAATTGCGATAACTTGGAGGATAAAAGCGGCTTTCTCATGTTGGAAGGTAGTAGGTTTGATTCTTGTCTTAGCACAATCTGTTGTGTTGAAAAGACCAACACTCTTTAAATAGTTAGATTTAATATTTGTTCTAGGTGAGGTATTCAGATTAGGTATGTACCTTATCTTTTGACCATATTAATGAGGACAAATTATTCAGTTTAGATACAGTAAATGACCACTATTAACAGAGATAAGTAACTATTAACAATGAAATGAAAAGAACATTTTTCCTTCGCTTCTTTTATTACTCGTGTTTTGGAACTACAATAGCCTGGTGTTATTGGTCATGCGTCTCAAATGTACCAGGCTTCACACTTGACTCAAGTGAAGATGTGTCAACACACATGTCTACAATGTTATTGGGTTATGACGGATAAAGACTGTTCAGTGATTTACCAATCAGCAAAAATAGTATCATGGCCTATTTCTTAAACAGGATATGCATAACATCATACAGAATAACGGTATAAAAGGTACTGAATTAGATCTTAGTCATTGCTAAACAACAGATTATTGATCTGTCTCCTTAATGCAACATCTGCTTTGGAGTTCACCTTGTTGTCTACCAAGCCTTTCTCCTAGAAGATGATTAACGTGCTGCATATAAAAATACCTCCATCTGCCTCCATTCCTTGAAGCTCAAATCCATAGAAAGACAGGTATAACTTTTACCTAAACAATTCATTTTTATATGTGATATTTCTGTTTCAATTTAGAAAGAAATCATCTCCATTTCCTTACAATTACTCAGTTGTAAAAATGGACTTAAAATTTTTCATTTTCCAATCATCATCACTTAAAAGACTTTATAAGTGTTTTTCAGATGTACAGAACAATGCATTATAATGAATGCATATGTGTGTTGTAACAAAATGCATTCATTGTTATTTGTGTTTAATCGATCTTTTAGTTATTTACTGACGGCCGTGGTAGCCTATTGGTTAGGGCATCCGCCCGGAAGGGTGTTCTTTGATGTCCAGTGCAGCCAAAGAGCCACTGTACATGTGCTCATTAAATCTGTGGAATCGAAAGTCCTGTGATCATTCTTTGAGTAGAGAGAGGTGTAATGATCTGGAGAAATTTTTCTTCCCTTCCAAATCAACGTCAAAATTGAGAGAGTGGAACCTCCGGTGGTGCCATCTATCGGATGAATGTCACAGCAAAGTCGTACTTTACCTTCATGGTGCTCTGATTGAGCAAAAAACGCACCCCTACTGACTTAAATTCGCAAAGCCAACGGCTTAACGAGCTTGGCTTGTCCAAGTGTCATAAGTAACAACAACGGTCATTTACTTCTAATAGGGTAAGCACTTTACCTACTGGCTTAATCGCAATCATAATCATGGTTTTATTTTAGAACAAGTAAAATTAATTTTCTCGTTATTACAATCGCATTAACATTCTCAGAAACTCTTTACAAATATCATAAGCTTCGAGAATTCGTTATTACTGTTAGCTCTCACAATATGTTTACCATTTTCCTCCATTGATACCCGTACAATTAGGAATCCAACAACTAATATTTTCATTGGAGATGATAATAACTTTCTTTGACTAGGAGCAACCTATTTTTTAATCTTACTCAATAACAAACGTCTGTAAAATATAAATTGTTTCAGAGTGTGTTTGCAATTATTTTCTTAATTGAGTGAGTATTTCCTTTCTAGGGTCGAAAGGAAAGAAAAAGCTCGGCTGAAGTCGGTCAAATTTCAAGGAAAAAGCAATGTCAATGACGGCAAAGTAAGTATCACGTGTTATTTTAGTTTAAATTTCATTGGTTGGGTTAAATGTTGCAACATATTTTCTATTCGTTATTCATCAATGACGTCTTTTGACTCACATGCGAACATAATTGTTGCCTTATTGCAAATCAGTCTAGTTACAAATTTATCGGCCAAGATAGACTAATGGGATGAGGCATCTTTCCCTAATTTGAAATATGACATTGTCAAAAAATTTTATATTCAGAAATTTTTCTATAAGATCTTATAACCCCCCCCCCAAATTTGTCGTAAATATCAACCTCGTCATTTTACTATGATTCAAGACATTAAAATTGAGTTTAGCAGTTTCAGTCAGCAAAAAAGAAACCTAAAGCCTGTTAATAAATCTGGCATAATCTATATCATTCTAATAATAATTTGTTACTACGTTAAATCTCAGTAAATAATATGAGTTTCTATGAATGATAGGGAAAGGGACATGCTTCTGTAATTTAAAATTATTTATTTTATAACAAAAAATTTAGATTGAGTTTAAGCAAGTTTTATGGTCGCATAATCCCTAAGGCAAAAAACACCCAAATGTTATAAAATTTGGTGATTTTTTTCATTGCCAAAACATTTACCAAAAGTAATTAATAGCCAAATATCGGATGATGTTACTAAAAACATTTAATGATGGTGTTCATAAGTATTTTTTAATTAAAGATATTTATAATTTTATTTCGTGCCATTTATATTTGATGCTTGAAAATGTATTTTATGATATTTAATATCATTGTGATCTAATATATACATATTTCTTTCAAGATGAAATACAAAAGTAAAAACAATTAAAAAATTTAAATCCTTGCCGATTTAAATTAACCATAAAGGGGATGTTTTGTCTTATCTTTTTCATTTCGCTTTTTCTTCTGTTCCATATTCAACGTTTTCAATTTTGGAAGCAATACTGCTAAAAATTTAACGATTTGAAAACTTTCATGAATGAATTTTATCTCATCGACGACGACATTCAGACATTTGATGGTGAATTTCGCCTTGTTTGCTACCTCTTGAAGAATAATCGTTTTGAAGGCAGGTATCAAATTCGTCGACAAGTTGAATTGACTAAGCCGTTTCAATGCGATGTGCAGTGGATGAAACGTTATCTGACGCCATGGATATTTTAAACGAATTTGAATTGTAACAAAGTGGCATAATCAGGATCTGAACTGAAATGAAAAAAAACAACCACTGTATAGTTAATAAAGGAAGAATTTTATTCGTATAATTTTCGACAAAATTGGATTTGTATTTATTGTATTTGCCGGCGAATAAAATACACTTTTTTTCTTTGAAAATATTGCTGAAAAGTGGGGAGCATCGATACTCAGTTTTTTTTAATACATTGCTTTCTAGAAATTTACTCTATTTAATTAGGCAGTTTTTTTTTTTTTTTTTTTTTTTTTTTACGGCGTATGGTTTAGTGAATTCGCTCTGGTTGTTTCTCCAACCATTGGTTATAGCTCTAGCTGAGAAAATTCAATTAAACGTATGATCAGTGACATACCCCACTATCTTAAAATGTATTAAAGTCAATAATACCATCTAAGTATAATTTATATAAGGCTCAATCTTATTTTTACTATAAGTTAAACATTATTCCGTATAAGGTAATACTATATGGAACAAAAAAGGAAGTCTATTTCATCATGACGAAAATTGCTAAAGTCATAAAATTAGTTAAATCAAATTCTCTAACTTTTTTTTTAATTGAAATCACATTACGGTAGATGTTTGCTTATTATGATCTGGTGGTGATAAATTTGTATTTATAAAAAAAAATTTAAGACATTTTAAAAGTACAAAAATATTAGCAGTCAGAGTGGATCAGGAGGGTCTGTCCAGCCCGAAGCGTCACTCACAAAGGCACGTGCGTAAAACAGTTTTAAAGAAAAATAAATTTTCTAGAAAAATTCAATTTCAGTTTAATCAACTTTATTCGGAGAAATTCTTGTGTACATAAATATAAATGAAAAAAATATATTAATTTTTCCAGATAAAATATATGCAATATTAGATGGTGTAATCCAATTTTTATATATTTGGAATAATTTTCATTTTAGTTTTTTTAATTTATTAATTAGCAAATTATTTGTGCTGATATTTTACTTATATATCCAATAAAATTGAAGGAAAATCCAAATAGAGAAGAAAATCTTGAAATATAGCTTCGTGAATATATATATATATATATATATATATATATATATATATATATATATATATATATATATATATATATATATATATATTGCTTTAATTTATTCATTTAGGCTGTTGTTAAATATTATTTATAATTTCAAGGTGTAAATGGTTTTTTAGAAATTTCATTCTGGAACATTATTTGTGATGTATGGTATTAATTTTCTTACAAAATTATTTTAACTAAAATGATTTAATATTTTAAAATTTTTTTTTTAAATTTTAAATTTCTTTTTACAGATAAAAAATGAAATTTTAATATATTTGGACTACAATAACGTAATAAATTAGTACAAAAAGTAGAAAATTCTATAAAACTGAAATATCATTAATAAAAAACGTATAAGAATAAAGTTATAAAGCAAATAAAAAATGTTTTTAGAGTTTCTTAAAATTGCCTTCATTAAAAACCAATAGGAAAATGCATTAAATGTGAATGTTTTTAAAAGTATTTTATGTCACGTTTAATGATAAATTGCTCTTATAACTATTGTTATATTATTTAATCACTGCAATTTCGCTTAACCAGCATTAAAATATTAGAATGGAATTTTAATAACTTAAAATTTACCTGATAATTAGGTTATATTTCAGGACTGCTTCTTGAGATATTCTTAAAACTACTCTGAAGTTCTTTAAACTACCGTTAAGAACGCCTTAAATACAATCCTAAGAAAATAAGTTAATAAAGCACAAATAAGTAGGAAAATGTACAAATAAATTCGATAGTTAGAACTTTAGCAAATCTAAACTAAATCTGAATGATACTGAGTTAAAACTTTGAAAACTTAACTTTAAAAAATAAATAAATAATGTTTCCAAAAAGATTGCAATGATTTCAACTTTAAATTTTTCATCTGATAATTATATTATTTATACTTGGGTTCCTTTCTTACCTAGCAAAAAAAAAGCCGAAACTGACCATATCATTTAAAAAAATATATCAATTTTCATCTCATAATCACTTAGAATCATTTAAATGTAATGATAGTACTAGAAAAATCATATCTTCCCTTCTTGTTAAACATCTTTAATTTTAACTCTCATGAATTTCCAGTTATAGTAAATATCAAGCGCTATTTTGTTTAAAAGGATTGACCATCGTTGAAAAGGAAAATTTTGACTCTAAAAAATTATTATATAAAAGTTTCATTTTTCTGTTTTCAATAAATTTATATTTGTTTTTATTATCGATTTTTGACAGCAAAATATTTATTAACATATGTGTATACTTTTGAAATTTTAAAAAGTTATTTCATTTTTAAGCGTTTTCAAAAATAATTTTTATTTAACTTGTAACTTTTTGCTTTTGTATAAGCATCTAAAGTTGAAAAATTCTTGATAATGATGTGATGAACGTTCTAAATGCACCGAACGCTTTTTTCCACCTTTCATATGATTCAATATTCGTAAAATGTTTCTCGATAGTTACTTATTAATTAATTATTTAAATTTATAAAAGAAATAACTTTTAGCTTGAAAGAAGTCGTTTTGTAGATATATATGTAATGAATTCAGGAATTATTATTATTCTGCATTGGGAAAACTGAACAATTAGAAATGTTTTAGAATGTTGCAAATTTATTGAAATAAAACATACGTATTATAAAGTCGTGTATATTTATTTTTTGCTGCCTTTTCCACTATCTACACCAAGAAATAAATACAAGATTTATACGACTAAAATTTCTTAATTTTAAATTTGAATTCTTACTGGAAATTGAACATTTATTCCATAATGCCAATATAGATGATCTTGAAAATAATCATTAACGTTTAGTTGAATTTCATGACACAGCTTTCAATAGAACATATCTTTACACTCGTGTCCATAAATTATGGACAATTCATGTTCAGGCAAAGAAAGGGACAGAAGAAAAACAAATGTAACTTATTTGTAAAGTCTATTTATTAAACAAAAGGTAAAGAGCAAAAGAGATGCTTATGTTTGTCATCATTAATAAAAATTGCGATTCTTACTCCGTGGAGCAAATTTCAAAAAAAGAACCTATTTACAAATACCAATATAACAAGGTTGATATGATGGTTAATACATAGTATGCCCCCCAGACGATGCAATGCAGGACGTACAATGCCTAGGCATGCTAAATTTTAAATTATCGATCAGATCTTGGGAATATGATCTGATTCCATTCGATCCCACAAGTTTTAGTTGTAATTCAAAATAAGAATTTCAATTTTTCATGTTTGCCTTTCATAAGTTAATTAAGACTGCTGAAGCAATGAAATATAGCTTTGTAAATATGCTGAGAAATTTCCGCGAAAGTGAAATGTGTAGATTTGGTTTAGAATCATCGAATCTTACTCAATGCGATAAGTCTACCAGCATAAAGCTCCAAAACAGTTTTTTGTCGTAACCTAACCTAACCTTAGTATCATCGGAATATTTAAATTTGTCTTAAATGCGTTATTGTGTATAAAGTTATACATATCTGTGGAATTATGAGTAAATTTGATATAGATAAGCCTCGTTGGGATCAGAACAAGTACTGGGGAAGAGCTAAGCACTTTTTCACTATTACTAATCCACTTAATTTGCTTTGTTCGAGTTCTGAATTAGAAAAAGCAAAATATACTGTGATAAAATATAGAAAAGGAGAATCCTTAAACCTATCTGAAGATGAAATATGGCGTTCTAAACATCTGTATGAATCTGCTTATCATCCAGATACTGGGGAAAAGATGATCCTTATTGGCCGCATGTCAGCTCAAGTACCCATGAACATGACAATCACTGGTTGTATGCTGACATTTTATAAGACAACTCCCCAAGTAGTATTTTGGCAGTGGATTAATCAATCTTTTAATGCAGTTGTAAACTACACAAATCGCAGTGGCGATTCACCAATTCCGTTGAAACAACTAGGAACATCCTATGTGTTAGCTACTTCTGGCGCCCTTGTTACTGCTCTTAGTCTGAATAATCTTGTGAAAAGTGCTCCACCTTTAATTGGCCGTTTTGTACCATTTTGCGCCGTAGCAGCTGCAAACTGCGTGAATATTCCAATGATGCGTCTCAAAGAGATTCGAGAAGGTATTCCTGTTGTTGACAAGAATGGGAATAGAATTGGAACCTCTCAGATAGCAGCAAAATCTGCTATAACCCAAGTGGTAATGTCCAGAGTTGCTATGGCTATGCCTGGGATGTTAATACCGCCATTCTTTATGAATTACCTTGAAAAGAAAGGAGTTCTGAAGAAATTCCCTTGGATTAATGCACCTCTTCAAGTTGGCCTTTGTGGATTATTTCTAATCTTTGCAACTCCATTGTGCTGTGCCCTATTTCCACAGCAAAGTTCTATAGAAATAGATTCCTTAGAACCAGAAATTCGTGATGAAGCAATGAAATTAAAATTAGAAGATAAATATTTATATTATAATAAAGGTCTTTGAAGAGCCACTAATCATATTTTCAATAAGATGTTTTCTATTATAGTTTATTATCCTTTCTTGCTCTTGGAAATTATCAATTTTATTGATGGATTCCATTCAATTTTATTGATATGACTGACTTCAATCAAATTATTTAGCAAAAACTATTCTTAAGTGACTTGAAAGCTTGTAAAGTTGAATCAACAAGTGATATACTGCAATTTCAATTTAGGATAAATGATATGACTTTAATCTTTGATTTTTTTTTTATTATTATCAAAAGCTAACTAATGTTGTATATTAACAGTAGTATATATGTAATTAATTAATATATTATTTATATTTAATTAATTGTTATTATTAATTAAGTGTATTTATTTTATTTTGAAAAATTATTTCGCACATCTTATGCTCATAAGTAACTTAAGGGTAACTCCTTTAGCTTTAAATAATATTTAAATCTTAATAATTTTAGTAAGAAAAGTGTTTATTTCTTAGACTATTTTATAGTTATTTATTTATTTATGTTAAAATATTATAAATAACATTTAGTAGCTACTGTTAATTTCTTGAATGTGTATTATTCCAAAACTATTGCTGAGCTGCTACATAAAAAGAGCTGAGATTGTAACTGAAGATAATTGTAATAATTTATTAAATATGACTAAGAAGTTAAATTTATCATTACTAAATAAGTTTTCTTAAAAAAATCCTTTCTCATTTTATTTGCTATAGAAAAGAAATTAATATTATTTCTGAAAAAGCAAATTTATTATTTTGTAAAACAATAAATTTGCAAAAACATTAGTATGTGTTTTTGCCGGTTTTAAATATTTTATAAATGTATAAATTTTCACAAATTCATTATTTTTATAAAATAATATTAAAGTATTACAGATCTATGATAGTTAAATTAAAAAAAAAAAAACAGTATTTTTATGATGCAGCTTAAATTCCTATGCACAAAACAGCTTGATCCCTAAAAAATTTCATTGTGTGGAGATAAATAGTATATATTGTTGTATTTATAAATAGTTTTGATTATTGCAAAAAACTTTAAAAAAATTATTTCTAGTTATCAATTAAAATTGTATAATAGTTGTTGGCTTAGCTCTTTATCATGCCTATAAGTATAGTTACAAAACACATTTCTTTTTACTGTTTAAATTTGAATTTATTTAAAGTATTTCTATATTAATATGTAATGTGAATATTTTACCACATTCTAAAATATTCCACAGAAAGTACTTTGTGAGTTTTAATCCAACCTTGGACTTGTATGTTTGTTATGGTTCAGAATCCACTTTAAACCACAGGTCCCATTATAATTACCCCTTTTGTGCAAAAAATGACCATTGAGCAACAGACAAACTAAATCAAAGAAAGTGCTCTTCTTCCAACATAAAAGACCTGCTTTTTTATAGTTAGAATATACTGTGTGGATGTTCAGAAATTAGTATTTTTAATTAAAATGCTTTCTTAAAAATAAGAAATTTTTACCTAAAATAAGATATCATATTTTTTTTAAAAAATTATTATAGATAGTCTTTTTATTATTTAAATGACATTTTTTTAGTTATATTAACCATTGGTATATAACTAAAAAAATTACAAAACAGTATTTAAAATTAAAACAGTATTTAAAATTAAAACAGTATTTTCTGATTAAAAGTTACTTTGAAATTTAATTTACAACATTTAAATTTATTTATTTTTGAAAAATAAATGAATCATGTTTCATTTACAACATTTAGGTTTAAAATAACTCAAGAAGTTTATCCCTAACCAAAATAATTTGAAGATATTTACTAAAAAAAGAGAATAAACATAAATGTATTCTAATTTCATACGAAGTAGAAACGTTTATTGATAATGAAGTCAAAATTATAGTACGAATTTTAAGTATTTGCTTATTATTACGTGCTTAAATATAACATGATATTTATTTGAATATTTTGATAGTACGTAATATAATAAAAGATTAACTGTATTCATTCATGGTTTTCAAACTATTTTAATAATTATTGTAAAATAATGAACCAAACTTTTCTTAAAATAATATAATTTAATTATATATTCAAATATATACTTTGGAATATGTTGCTTGTTATTACTATTGATAAGTTGATTGAAGTAAATGAATTTGTCATGTATTTATGCCAGATATATTAATGATATCAGTCATGATTAATTTTTTTAAGTAGTTTATTAAGTATTCTTACTAATATAGAAAATTTTTGTTGTTTTTTTTTTCACTAAATTTATTAATGCAATAAAATAAAACTGTGAGGGGTATATTTCTAAAAAGATTATTTATGATAGCATGATTTTTAGTTACATAAATGAAACAGTTAAAAATACTGTATTTTTTACTATTTTAAAAAATAAAATTGCAAATGCTAGTTTGATTGAGTATTGGTGTTTTTATTTTTTCTTAAATTTTTAACTATTGAAAATTAGATTTATAGTTTTCCTCAAATATTGGTATCAAACACTATTTTCAGATGTTACATCCAGTAAATTTATGTACAATGATAAATGTAAAAAATTTTGTATTTGCAAGAAATATATTTGTAAAATTATTTAAGTATTAAGTTTTTAAAGTGTGAAATGTCAAAAACTGTCTTAAATCTTCATATTTTGTCAAGAATTATTATTATTATTTTATTATATATTTTTTACGTCCTTATGTTGGCTCTTCCAAGTACAATAAGTCTTGCAGTCCAATAAAGAAATGAAGTATCTCCAGGAGTGGAGAGTGTCTTGAAATGGCTTTCTGGAGGGCAGAACATTTCCAAAGAAAGCAAAACTTGTTTATAATTCTCTTGTCAAGAATTATAAATAAGTTTTTATCTCAGAGGTCCACTAATAAAGATATTATTTAATAGAAAATATCTAAACAAACTGCAATTTAGTATTTGTTGATTTACAATAATTTTTTTGCTTTATTTTTCATATATAAAGGACTTATGATTATAGAAATATTATCTTTTATTTATATTCAATGTGTATTATATAAAGTTTCCATTATATTTGAGAAGGGGATAATCTTTTTTTATTATTTTATACTATGGATGCTGAGGAAATTTTGCAGTTACTCAAACTTTCTAGAGTCAATTTATCTATGGAATTTTAAATGTACTGTAATCAAGACCACTTACATTAAAAGGGTAATCTTGAACAAATGATTGAAAAACAAGACATTTTGGAAGCTCATGAAAAATTAATTACAAATTAAAAATTGCTAAATAATTAGGAAGCTTTTGCTAAAATTTGCCTTGAACCTTAGAAATCTATGCTGTCTTGACTGATATCCATAATAAATAGTAAAGATACTATTTTTAAAATAGTGTAAAATATGAACAAGGAATACTTATTCGCAAAGCTTTCCTGAAATCTACTGTATGTAAGTATTGAGAAATAACTATGCACATACTGAGTTAAAAACAAATCTATTAAAATTAAAGATTTTAAAAGATGGATAAAATGTTTTAAAAGTTATTGTATTTAAAATAAAACAATTAAACAGTAATAAAAAAGTTAAATAAAATAGTAATAATAAAAGTAAAATAGTAATAAATTAGCTATTCACACACACACAGTAAATGATTTCAGAAATTTGTTTGAATCTTGACATTTTATAATAAGCCAATATGATAAACAGAAATGTCTAATCATTACAAAATTTTGTTTTTAGTTTAATTTTTAAAAAAGGTTTTTTTTTCCACTTATTTGGAAAACACATCTGTTACCAGTAAAATTTATGTACCCATCTCATAAGCTTACATTTCAATGGCAATACCTGTAGTGTGTGCCATTTTTAAAAAGGCACATAAAAAAGATTGAAACACAAAATTTTAAAATTAAGCACCTAAAATATAAAAATGCTTCACTAACATGCCTCAGAAATCTTTTCCTTCAACTTAGAACCCTGCATTGAAAATAAAGCATATAACTTATCATAGTTGATCATTCCTCAGAGCTTCACAGCATATGGGGTAGCCCTATACCTATGCTCCAGCATGTCAGTGGCAATGATTTTGTTAACAGCATTAGAATCTAGAACTCTTTTCCCTGAGAAAAGCCCAGATTAAAACCGATTGGCATGTACCTTTGACTCACCACTTTACAAGGGTAGAAAGCTGGGACTTTTTCTGGCTCTTTCCTGTGATAGGAAATCCATCACTTGCCTTGAACGTTTCACCTCTGGCCACCTGAAATGCCTCACTTTTGTAATGGGTAACTAGACCTTCCCCCTCTGTCCTAAATGTCATGGACATCAAGCTTCTGAGCATATCCTGAATTTTATGAATATACTATGGGATGAAATCTACACTTCTTCCCTCCTTGTCATCGATTTCCTCTCAGTCAACAGATTCCTAAATTTGGTCTGACTCTGTCAGACCCTTGGAGATAAGCAATGACAACAACAGCATTAGAATTAAATAAAAGCGTTGCTATTGTTTTCTAAAATATAAGCATGATTGTTAGTAAAAAATAAAATCTTAAACTTTAAATTAGATAATATTACATGCATAAACACAATCATATGTATACTTATTTGTAAAGGTTCCTTGTCTTTCATAGACAGGGACCCCAAGCCCCATCAAAATCTCTGAAAAATGCATATTATCTTTCCTAAAAATTTTTAATCATTGCAATACAAAAGACTGAATAAATCCTGAGTAAGTTGAAATGACTTAAAGTGTGATTTGTCAACTCATAAATTTTATCATTGTTTTATATCTGCAAATCCCATATCAGCCTATCCTTCCATCACTGCTTTCTACTTCCATCACTGCTTTCTACTCCCTTGCATCCATTTTAATGTTGTCAGTGAAATCTACTAAAGGAATATTTATAAAAGAAAAAAGATTTTATTTTATGAATGCTAAATTAGTTTAGTTGAGAATCAAATGAGTATAATTATTAGATGAGCTTAATGTTTTTTTAAGAACTTTTTTTAATATTATTAAATGCAGGACTTTTAAAAATAAATATCAATCATGGCTTATTAAAATGTTGTTTGACTTCACTGAAAAGAATAGATATTGAGAGTATGAATGCAAAATCATTCCTTTGCATTCTTTCGTCTTCCACACATTATTTATAATTTTAATTCTATTTATTTTGTGATTTCATTAATTTCTCATAATATATTACACAGTATTCTGTGCTATATCTAGAAAGTTTCCTACAAAATTAGTCAACTGTCATGTTCATTTCTATGTTTGCACAACTGCTAAAATGATCATAGACACAGCTCCTTTGTGTATATTTATGAACAATTTATTAAACTTTATCTTTTTATAAAGAATAATTCACATTGGAAGATTTTTACTTAAAATTTGACTCATTTTTTATTTACTAATCCAAAAGCAACTTTCCAGCAGATAAGAAATAATTTGAATTATTGAATACCATATAATTGATGAAAGTAAAATTTATATATTTTGGTTTTCATTCACTATAATCAATTTATCAAATGTTCATGGACTTCTTTTATTGCCTTCTATGTATCTTATCAGATTCTTATTTGGTTTTAGAATACTTTAGATCGTAAGAAGAAGAATTTCTCCTTCTCACGGAAGTTTCCGTTCATGAAGAGTAAAGAGAATGCTGGCGAAGATGGCAGCGATATTGAAAGTAAGCTCTAGTTTTATTACTGTTCTGCTTTGTTAAGATATCTTTTCCACCCATTTAAATGTTACTTAACATTCTTTTTCCTATGAACATTTTTATATTTATATTGAATACCTGCTTCCTTCAAATTGTAAATGTGTTTTGAATTGTTGTGATTCCTTTGCATTTTGTTTGCATTTGATTTGGTCTCATTTGATATCATTTTGATCCCATTTGAATTTACTTTTATACGTCTCAGATAAAAAAAAAAAAAAAAAAAAAAAACAGACATTATATTTGAATTAGTTTTGTGTTTATAAAGCCTATTAGTTATATTAAAATAAAATTCAAAATTAATTACAGGTAAATAGTTAAATAAGTCTTAAAATACAATAATAATATCTTGGCATGTTCATATTAAATATTAAAGATCTACACATGTACAGACTTTTATGAGGGGAAATTTGTATTGTAGGAATTAATTACATTTAGAGTTATTCTTGCATCACACACACACAGTTGTGTAAAATTATCAAAAAAGTTAATACAAAGGAAGTAAGAGAAATGTGCGCAAAAATATACTTATTTGTATTCTCACATAAACCAAAATAGAATATATTATATTTAAAAAATATCCCCCTTAAAAATAGTTCTTGCAGAAATAAAGTTTGGAAACTGAATGTGATTTGTTTTAGGTGAACAAATTTAATTTTTTTCTAAAAAGGAATAAATAATTGCATACACAAAGTCAAAATCTTAAAATAGTTTTTAATATTCTTATTTCTTTTATTTGAGAATAATTTTCTGTGATTTTCAGTAGTTTGCACAAAAATATGCTTACATTATACATATGTCAGGAAGTATTAATGTAATGCATGCTTCCATGAAATTTATGTACGGACTATAAAAAATTCTGGAGGTATAAATTGTTTTATAATTTTGCTGCCACTCTGCAATCAAATTTCTTAATTGTAAAACAGCTTTTGTTATTCTTTTAAATTCAAAACTGAATATCATAAAAAAAATTCCAATATTTTAAATGAATAGACTAATTTGAGTAAGTGATGCATTTCTTTTACACTTATACCTGTTCCCTATTTTATTATTACTTGTCATCTCCATATATGTTAAGAATCCAAAAGTTAGCTATGAATTAGGATATGAAATAAATGATGCATTACTTATAAATGTGCACAAGAAGCATATTATCATCCGTATAATTTTTTATCAAAATTTTACCATAGAACTTTTTTATTTTTTTTTATACTAATCTCTTCTAAACAGTAATATTTATTTATTATATAAAAAAGAACATTACAAAAATTGAACATATGAGAGAAAGAGAGAGGGAGAGATTATATATATTTCATATAGCTATTCTGATTTTTCTTTCTGTATTTAACTTCAATTATAATTTCCTATTGTTTGTAATACATAAATTTGAAGAAAATTTTCTAATAGTGTTATAAGTTTCATCTACTGTAACTTCAGATAAATGAAATTCAGAAAGGTAAAATAGGTACCAAATAAAAATATTTGCCTGATACACTTACAACTAATATTTTCCTTAAAAACTAAAGTTTTCATTGTTAATAATATTCCCTCAGCAGAGATTCAAGAAATATTTTCAATTGGACTTAATGTAAGTTTAATTGGTCTATGAGATCTCTCTTTTGAAAAGAAAAAATTTTGATCATTATAATGAATTTGTAGTATATAAAAGCCATAAAGATAGATATTTATGTTTTTTTTATTACCAATTCAAAAATTATGTACTTGAAACAATATGTTACCACTCTTGAATCACATAAGATTTGCTATATGCTTCCTTGTATGCTTGACTCGCTTGTAAAAAGTATCAAATAGGAAAGAGTAGCTGCTTTTCTACTATATCTTCTTTATTAATTATAAAACAAGCCTGTTCTTGCTAATGAATCACAAAGATCAATTCATTTGAATTCAATTAGAAAATAATTTTTAAGAATGAAAATTAAGTGGAATCCAAAAGATTTGAAATTATTAGAATATGTTTTGCTTCTTAGATCCTGAATTGCATTGATAAAAATTAAGAATTCAAAATGTATACAAATTCAGAAGTTGTGCATAAGATTATAAAATATATATCCAATATATTCTATAAAAAAATGAAGAAGTCATTAAACACATAAAAAACTGCTTTCAATGAGGCTTTAAAATATCATGAAAATTTTCTTTAAATATAATTTTAGAGAAAAGTTCACGTTTCCAAACAATTTGTCATTTTTATATAAAGTATTGTTTATTATGTTTTAAAATTGTATTTGACATTTAAATAGCTTTATGTTAAACATTATATGCTTTATTAAAACATGAAAATTTTATATTGAACATTTAAATAGTATTAATATGTAAATAAATTTCTGTAGTTTATGTTCTCTTTGATAGTATTCCTAATTTTTTTAAGATATTCAGGGGCGAATTGTTACTGAAAATAATTAGTATATATTTTTTGTGTGATTTTAATATTTAACTTCTGCTTTGAATAATCTCTTAAAATATTGTATTTCATCATAAATCCTGTAAATGGTATAATGCTAGTTCTTGTTTCAGTTACCTTAGTCAATTGTTGGCATTAGTGTATTAGATGGATGACTATTTATTTCCTTACTCTGCTATTTATAATTTTGGACTGCATGAAACTAAAGAAATTAATCATGTTTGATCTTGTTTGATTCAACTAAAGTTTACCATAAAACACTATTCGCCTTAAAATATTAACAAGGCTTAAGATCCTTCCATTAATGTGGAGATGAGAGCAATACTTTAGATGTTGACTTGCCTCACTTCATCATAGTTGAAAAAGATGAAGCATTTGATGATGAAAGTTAATCCATTAACTAATTGCTATTATTGAAATAAATTCCAAAATACCAGGTATCCATGCATTGTTCTGTAGATTCACATTTCATATCTGAGATACCAAAAGAATAGATAAAATATTGCTTTGTTATCTTCTGGTGGGATAGAACTTTTTATGAAACATCTTGGGCAGCATTTTACAAGAGTTTCCTTCTGCCTGTAAAACTTTTCTAAGTTAAGCTGTTAAGTAAAATATTTCCATAGTATCCATAAAGTTTTAAATTGTCCATTTTTATTATAATACCAATATTCAATTTAATGAGGGAAACTCATTATTTTTAGTGGAATTTTTTGATTGAATCATGTTACTGTCAAACCACAAGATTTAAAAGATATGTTAATATCTGTTAAGATTGTTGCTTAAGATTTTTTTTTTTTAATATTTTTAATAATGACCAATTTATGTGAAGGAAGTAATTGCGCTTCATTATTATAATATATTTTATGTTGTAACTTATATATTAACTTTGAAAAAATTTGTTAATTAATTATAACATTTGTTTTTATATAGAGACTTGTTTTTTAAACTAAAACTTGAAATAAAAATTTATCACAATTTTTTAACTGTTAATTTTTTTAGAACCTAAATTGTGTTATTTTTACTTGTTTTATTTCCTGAACACTGGTTGTGTTAATTTTAATATCTTGCTTTTCAGTTAAACTTATTTTTAACTTAATTAAAAAAAAAACTTGAATATTTTTCTTTATTTCAAATAATTTCACTTTGAAATAACTTTTTAAAAACTATTTACTTTTCATGTATTTCTGCTACAAAAGGAGAAGGATCTCCAACAAAAGGTCAGTTTAAAGTTATTTTATTTTGAAATTCCCATTTCCTGATTTGACGGAATGTTCATTTTGAGTTCATTTCATGAACTAATTGTAACTTATCTTGTGTATGTCAAAGATAAGAATTATTTCTATAAAGGTAATCTTAAGTTATTTTGATCCAAAACTATTAGCAAATGTAATAAAATAGTCTAATTCTAATTTGCCAACTTTTGGATTGATCCTAAAAATTATTATAGTTTAAAAGCTATTACTTTAATTCAGTGCACACTTAAACTGTTATTTTAAATTTTTTAAGATTTGTTTCCGCATATACTGTTAATAAACAGATGCATTAAACACTTATATCAATTACTGATATCAAGGTATAAACAAGGATATTATAAATTAAATCATCAGTTATCTTAAAGTATTATTTAAAAAATAATTTCTTTGTTTCCTGAAGATAATTTTATTGAGTTTTTCTATGTTTTGCATTGCTTTTCTTAGACTATTAGAAATTAATTTATTCTGATTAAATCCATGACACTGAATTTTGGCAAATTTTCTGGGTGTGTGGGAAAATATATGTTATTATATTTTATAACTGAATTTAAATAATCTTAAATTTTTACTTTTAAGATTTAATAAAATTTAAATTTACTTTAAAGGGAAATCTAAAAATTGTTTAATTGCTGCTCTGTATTTCAAATTTTAGGTTTTTTTTTTTTTTTTTTTTTTTTTTTTCCAAAAATAAATTACATTTTTTCCTTTTATATATTTTATATTGAAATCTACAATTTTTTTTTCCTTAAATATTAAATTATCAATTTTCTAATATTTTAACATTTGATTTTCACTTAGTAAAAGTAATTCAATAAGAATGTTACAATCTAAAAAATAATTTTAAAACTATGTACAGTAATAAAGTATCTGTTTTTCAAATTATTCTAATTTTAATTTTTGGTGACTAGTTATATTTTTTTCAAAAAAAAAAATATATATATATTATGTAAAAGTTCTAGAAAAATTATTTCTTTGTTCATATAGTATGGTATTTTAAGTACATAAACTCCCTAAAGTAAAATTATATGTCTCATGTAAAATATCCCTTTATAAAGTTATTTTATTTGTAAAACTGATTTTAAATTTACTATCAAAATAAATATATATTACTAAGTGAGTTTGATTTTTTTTAATTTATTATATACCATTTATAAAAATATCACATTTAGTAATATTCACAGTAATGTATCACATTCATACCATTGATAAAAATATCACATTCAGTTAATATTCAGTTTAACTATTTGATAAATATTTTAAAACCAAAACATTTCATTTACAATTAGAACTGATATCAAATATAACTGCATTTGAAAGTTGTAACATTTGTCAAACTTAACATTTTTTTATTTATCTTTAAATTCTGGTGAAAAACTATAATATATTTGCCAGTGAGTGCTAAATTATTTTTCTTTAATTTAAATACACATTATTTAATTAAATTTTATCTAAAATAATTAAGGCTTATAAATATTGTTTAGATATCATAAAAAAGTGAATTGGAATATAAATTTGGAAATAGCATGATATAAATAGCAAAAAGATTTAAATCTATTAGTATTTAGATCTACACACAACTATGAATATTTTAGTGGTAGCTATATTCATAATTTGAAATTATTATAATTATTAGAGTAATTTATAACATTTCAAATGAAAACAAATGTAATATCTTTCATTTGTTTTGATTTGAAATGGCATAAATTTTTGTAAAGTAAATCATATTTTTTAGAGTTAAAGTTTTATATATTCAAATTTAATAATTAAATCAACAGATATGATAACACATCACTGACAAATTGTTTAAATTCAAATAATATGTTTTCAGTATATAAAGCAAGCAGAACATTAACAAGAAATACAAATTTCAATTGTAACCTAGTCTATCACTTATTGAAAATTTCAAAAAATTAAGATGCATATTTCCCTACTGATTTTTTTTTTCTTGTAATTTTTTTCCCAAAATATGTTCTATTATGTTTATGTAAGAAATTCACACATTTCATTTCTTAAAAAAATTAACATTAAATATTAAAATCATCAGCCAAATCATTGTCATAGGCTAGAAAAATGTAAAATTATTCAAAATTATAGATTCATACATTGTTTTAAATTTTCTTACCACACTCAGACTTTTATTTTTTTTTTTAACTTTGAAATGTCCTACTGTATAAGGGCTTAATTTTACGAGAATACTTTTTGGAATAAAAAGTCCTGTGTTCTATTTTAATTGTTATTGAATGGAGAAAGAAGAATGTTGTTGCTATTTATAAAATATCTTAAGATTTAGTTTACAATGTTTGTTGAAAAAACAAATATTGGATCAAGCTACAGCTACTAATATACTCACTATGTACCATTAAACATATGTATGACTGGGGTAGCTTTAGTTACTCTGGTTGTGTCATTTGGAAGATTGTTCCAACTGAAATTATGCAATGATATATTGTTTTTGTATTTTAATTTTTTAAAAACACTATAGAAATACAATTTTCTTTTTTTCTTTTTTTAATGAATTATATATAAAAACATCAAATAATATCAAGTTAAATAAATTTTATAACCTATAGGAATTTAATTCTTTTATTATATTTTAGATGAGTTACTTAACAAAGAATAAAATTTTCTTCAAAAGAATATATCTAAAAATTATGTGATACAAAAAGTTTCCATTGATGAATAGATGATAATGAGAAAATAGTTATTAGATAATATTTGTAGGAGGTTGATACTTTTTGGAAAGGTTTAGGACTCCTACTCCATATTATGGCACATGATAAGGAATATATTATGTATATTAATACATGCTTTTAAAATAGTATGTCTATATATTGGAAAAAAAATTTTTTTTCAAAATTATTATTATATTTTTAACAAGAAAAAATGAGTAATACCTATTTAATTTGCATGATAATTTACAAAGCATATTTTAGGTTTAAAACATATTAGATCTAACAGTCACTAATATTAAGTCTTAATTAATCATACATTTATTTAATAGCACAAAAATAAACTTGTGTAATTTTAGAAATTATTCTAAAGAAAGAAAAAGAATTAAATTTCTTGTACGAAAAATGAAAGTTGCACCTAAATTTTCAAACCAAGACTTTTGAATCTATAAGAAAGAAAAAAGCTTCAGTATTTTGGTTACCTTTATTGAAATATTTCCAAGTAGAATATATCTGTTATTATTTGTTTAATGTATGATTAACAATTTTTAAAAACTTTATATCTGTTATTATTGTTTAATGTATGATTAACAATTTTTAAAAACTTTTAGAAATATGTTTACTAAGTACTTTTTGATTATATATAGCTTATGTTGAAGATTTTTGTTTTACAATTCTAAAATTGTAGATGCATGAATGGAGTTTAATTACTGAATATTATTAGTATTTTATTTTAAATAAATCTTTAAATTTGTTTTATATAATTAAAGATGTATGAGATTAAATATTTTGAGGAAAAGTTTTTAGCAAATGCATTAAGTATTAGTATGAGACACTCGTATGTGTTTTGCATTTCAAATTTTCAACATTATTTACTTTGAATTATACTTTTATTTCGATTTATTTTTATTAAATTGAAGTTTAAATTATTAATTTGAATTTCAAATTAAGTGAAATGAATCTAATTTAATTGATAGAATAAATCTTTACAAATAAGTAAATTAAGTACTTCAATAAAATGGTTTCTTTCAAATAAATGGAATTATGAGTTTGATGGTTAAAATATGTTATTATCTTCCAGATAGTTTTATTCTAATTAATATATTGTGCTTTTGATTGCTTTATCTCGTTTGCTTATTTTGTAACAAATTAAAAATAAGTACTTTAAAATCTGTTTGTTTGAAAAATGTATAAGTTAATAATCCATATTTATATAGTTTATAATATTTTATTCTGAAACACTATTACTTTATACTTCTTTATTCTTTTGCACATTGATATTTCAATTTCTTTTAATCTTTTTTGTTTTAAGAAATGGCATTAACTTTTTAATTATGTTATTAAGTGCCACTGAAAAATTACATTTTATTTTAATGATAGAATAAAATTTATATTCCCAGCTAATCATTTTTTTAATTTAAAAAATGTTAATCATTAGTTGATTTTATAAAATAAATTAAAGCTTTAAAAGTATTTCAGATCTACACAGATAAGTTAAGAAAAATACATTCAATTCATTATTGTAGCAATTTAAGAAAATTACAATTCCCTAAGACTCATTTTAAAATGTTTTTGATTCTAAAATTTTCAATGTAAAAAGCATAAGAAAATCTTTGATATACTTCCTGTGGGATAATCTAGGAGTTTTTAATTATTTTAATCCTATAATAAACAATAAAATTATTTTTCTTCATAGCATTTGATAAATAATAAAATTACTTAAAATTAATTTTAAAATATTTTTCAATTAAATTTTAATAAAATATTAATTCATATTTCTTGTTTTTTTTCTGCAGGGAGATCATACTAGCATTAAAACATTAGGAATATTATATTGTAGTCATAAAGTTGTTATCATTGAACATCAGTGAAATAATTTTTTTATTCATTAACATGTAATAAGGTCATCGATTCTTCCTTATCAACTTTAATAAATATAAATAGAACATTATTTTTGTAATATTTTTCATAATTTTATTTAAACATTAATTTATTTGTTATGTTTAGAATAAATTTAAGTCAGGAAAACAATTGTTTTATTATTGTTTTAGTCATTTTATATTTAATACATTAATTACCAATAAATTAAATAATATAATATCTAATTATTTATAAATGGATGATTTTAAAAAATATTAATCATAGTATACTCAAACTTTACAGATTGTTTGTGCAGTTTGACTTTTGACTTTTATACATCATGTTTTATTTTAATTGACAAATGAATATAACAAATACGCCTGTATTTTTTTTTTATATATTAATATCTGATACATTAAAAGATAATAAAGTTTTATACATCTCACGTTTTGCTTAGCTATTTTACAGTGTAAAATCCATTGGTTTTTTCCAAAAATATAATTAATTTTCAACTGTTGCTTCATTGATGGTATAGTGCTTGCATTTTTTTACAGCGCTGTACTTTCCGCAAAACGTCTACTTTAATGTGTAGAAGGAACTATCAAATTTCTTCTCCTCTCTTCTTGTCCTTCTCCTTTCTATCTCTTCTTCCTAAAGAAAAGATAAGTTGTATTTATTTTGCCTGTATACAGTGCCATCTTTTGATTTTTTATACCTTCATCTTTATCTTCTAAATGAGATTGTAGATAAAAGAAATTTAGAATGTAAATAAAAGAAAAAAATTTCAATAAAGGATTATTTCTATGCTGTTTTGTTCTCTTCTGTGGAAAGCTTCTCTTTCTTTGATTGAGTAAATAGTTTTGCTTCACATACCTTATAATAATTAATCTTCTGGTTTGTATATTGTTTTAAACTTTTATTTATTTAGTTAAATTGCTCTCAATACATTGTTGACGAATTATCAATCACAAAAATAGTCTTATTTGCACACAGATATGTGCAATGGCGATTTGTCTCAGAAATATATGTTTTTCCAAAATAATACTATTTCGAAGTTGTTCTGAAATTGAATTGTTTAAATTAAACATTATTCAGCATTACTTTAAAGGATAAATATTTGTTACACTATATGAATATATGATATAATTTTAGTTTTGATTAAACATTTTATTACAAAAATTTACTTTTTAGAATAAAAATAAATTAAAATAGAAAGTTATGGGTAGATAATTGTATCTAAACAATAAATTTGACTCATACAATTTTGTATACCAGTGTCTTTCAATCTTGAACTTTTCACATATTGCAATTTACTTCATTCTAGTTTTCTATTTTAATTTTAATTCCGTTGCTGCAAAAGAGAATGGTCAACTATTCTGTGAAACAAATACATTACTAAGCAGTCCTCTCTAGTAATTAGGAACAATATCGCCACTGCTATAGAATGAGACAAACCTGGTATATTATCTCAAATAATCTTTCAACTTGCTATTTGAAAAATTTCTATGCTCCTGGTTCTGTTGGCTATTGAAGGGTGAAATTCGTTTTATAATGCATCTAGCAGTAGCACATTATCAAAATTAGCTTAGTTGTAAAAGAAATTGTAATGATCTGTAAGGTTATTAATTCCTTTTTAAGTATGCAAGTTTGTTTGCTCATTACTGTACACTCCATGATAAATTAGGGTCCACTAGAGGGAAAGTAGATCTCTTTCGTTCGCTGTTATTTTTAGTGTATTCGACATTATAATTTGCTAAATGATGTTCAGCGACGTTAGAAACAATAATCTGGACCATTGTGCTCAAGTCAAACAATGTCTCAATTTCAAATGAGTTAAATTTCTAATCAAGAGTTGCTGAAGTGTTAGTTTAATAAAGCTATCTCATCATCAAAAACAGTTTTCCAACAGGAATATTTTATGCAGTTTGATAAATATTTTCACACCAGCATTTTAATATGTCAGTTGAACATCATTCATCAATATAAATATGCTAGTCAAGTTCTGGATATAAAAGTTCTGTAGCATCTTTTGTCAAACAGTGCAAATTTTAGAAGAATATTCTTTTTTATATGCTAAATGATTTACTTCTAAGCAAATATTTATTCCCATAAAATCAAAGAGTTACACATCACTTCAGTTCCTGAATTTTACCATTCTCATAAGAAGTATTTTCCAAAGCTTTCTGGATAAAATCAAATTCGAAGTTTTATTCTTAGCTCCAGATGAATATCACCTGCAAGAAAAAGTGATCACCTATTCTTAATTTTTGAAGAAAATACCTGCTTTTTCTATGGTCAGTGTTTCAAGAGGTTTGTTCTATATGAAGATTAGCAATTTGTTAACTAATGGAAATTTAAAAATATCACTTGTTAAGCAAAGTGCCTGATTGATCAAATCTTATGTCAAGACAAGTTAGATGAAGGGTTTATGAGTATTAAAAGCATACCTCTATTTGTAAATTGATACGTATTTGAAATTTCACATTGAACATATATTAATGTGAATTTTCAAAATCAATTTAATGTCAAATTTAATTTCTAGATTGATAAATAAATCAATTGTAATTAGATGATGATTTAAAATACATAGACCAAATTACAATTTTTTATATGTTTGAGAAATTGCTTTGACAGCAATTTTTTCAAGATTAACAAACATGCTATAGTTGCACTAATTCTCTAATACACCAAAACCATTGCAAAAGGTTGATATTATACTACATTGGGAAAATCCTAATCTCATTTTCAAGCCATTATAATTTTAAACAAGCTGAAACGGTCTATGAATTTACTAAAAACACATCAGTAACTAAAATGAACATTATTGTTTATTGCACTCAATTAATGTTGGTTAAATATTTATGTCAAATTATAGTAACTATTTGTTGCATTGTGTTTTGGTATACCTCTTAATAGCTATTTTTCACAATTAAAATAAAAAATAAATGATGAGAGATTAATCCTCATTTTTTCATATCTAAATAATAAAATAATTTTGAATGTAATTAAATTATAATTTCCCAAATCAAATGTAACAATGTGATCTAAAAAAGCATTTAGTTTCATTAAGAATATCATATAATGTGATTTAAGCTTATAAACATGTACAGTTATGATAACACTTAACCAATTAACTAAAATTCAAATTAAAAATTTAAGTATAATAAAGTCATTTAATCTATTAAAAAAAAATCTTCCTTTTAGATGGAAAATATGACTAATGATTTTCTGTAAGATTTAAATATCATTTTGTTACTTATTTATTATTATTTAAATTTATTTTCACATACAATTATTTAAATATTTTAAAAAATTGAGTAATTTTTGGGAAAATTAAGTGATTATCATTTTTATAAATTTTAATATATTCTACTAGATATCATTCTGAAACAATGCTGCACTGAAAGTTGATGTAATTTCTTCATAATGACCCTGATATTTAGACTGCTATTTAATATGCAAATCATATAATATATTATACATTATTTTTCAAATATTATTTAATTTAATTTTATATAATATTAATTTAATCAGAATTTGATAAATATTTTGTATGAAATTCCATTGTGAGAAATATTTTTCAAAAAATAAAATTGATAAACATATATTATTATGTGAGGTAAAATAATTAGTTGCAGACAATTTTTCTTACATGTTATGATTATTTTTTTTTGTGTGTGTGTGTGTGCGTGCGTGCGTGACATATTATTGTATATATTCACAAATTTTATGACATATTTATTCTTAGCTTTATTTATGTATATTTAATTAAGTGTATTTACAATAAAATAATGTTTACTTGTTATATTTAAGTGTCATATCAAAATAAACATCAAATGTGATATGTTATTTAATTTATTTTTAAAAATGAACTTTTTGAAAAATAAATACATTGAATAAGAATTTAATCTGTGATAAACAGAAATGAAAAATGTTTTCTTTATTTAAATAAATTCTAATTATATTTAAATTAAAGTTTAGTAATTAATAGAAGTTATTTAAAACTAATAGTTAGTAAAATTCTCTAAAAAGTAACTGTTTGATAGCTTTTTTTTCTTATGAATGGAATAGTAATTTATTCAGTATCAGTTCACTATAAAAAAAAATGAAAAATAATAAATTCTTGCATTTATAAAAAAAAATTTTCTCTAAAATTGAGCTTTTATGTTAAGTAAATAAATTTTATCTTACAAAGTTAAAGCATTTTTTATATATTAGTAAATGACAATGTTTCTCTTTTATTTTAAACTTCAGATTTTTTATATCAACCATGAAATTTAAGACTAATGTGGTATTTTAGAATTTACATTTAGATATATGTAATAGTTGGAAGTGTTTCATTTTTAATCGTAATGAATTGATGCATTTTTTAACGATTGCATAATATTTTGTTATTTGATATACCTGTTGTAAATTTAGTTTTTAATTGTAATGTAAAATTCTAAATAAAATTGATTAAATTGATTTGATTGGTAGAATTTCCATACTTATTATGAATAAATTAAATTGATGAATAAAGTTTCCATACTAATATGAATAAATATAGAAATAAAGAAACATAAAGAATACTATAGCATTGAATGTTATTAATAATTTTTTTCTTATTTTATTTATATACAATTTAATATTTAGAATTTAATATTCATTTTAAAATTAAAAGATCAGTTAGAGCATAATTCAATTTAACAATTTGCTGAGAATCATATAACAGTGAAGTAAGAATTACTTCTTGCAGTTCAGTTTGTACTAATCCCTAAATGAGTAATTTATTTTATAAATTGTATCAAATTAATTTAAAGAATGATGCTTCTAAAGAATTTTTTATTCATTCATATAATTATTTAATTTATAAAAATGATTATCAATTATGTATGGTAAAATTCTAGAAGTTTAAATTCCATTCATTTGTATGTACTCCTTTTTAAAAATGACAGTATTTTATTTTAAATATTTCGTTTTTTATGTTTGCTTAATTATTTTAAGGGCTGAGATATTTTTTAATTATAGATATTCATTGAGAGAATTTAATGGTTATTTTCAGCTGTATGGAAAAAGTTGTTATGTTTAAATTCATCTTTAATTTAAAAGCAAGTAGCCTTTTTTTTTTTCATACAAAATCGAGTTTGCAAATTTACATATTTAAATGTTATAAAAGAGTAATACAAGCACCTTAAATTTTAATTATTTCCTAATAGATTAATTTGCTTATTGTATTAAATAAATATATAAACATTTAATTAGTGTTATGTTATTTTTCTTGTAATATTTTGAAATTATTTCTATTTTTACAGAATTATAATAAACTGTCAGTTTTTCTCATATAAAGAAACTATAAGATTTCGGGATAATTTGGTAAATTTTATTATAAGAAAAAAAAAGAAAAAAAACACCATACTGCCCAGTTGAATAGTTTGCCTTCTAAATTTTAGTTCAATAATTCTTGGGTTTGATTCCCACTTTTCCATTCAGATTGCAGTGGTTTGGTATCTACATTAAATTGCATATCTCTATCAATTTAACCCTCTTTCTTAAAAATAGCTATAGAATTGCAAACTAATCAAACCTAAAAAAAAAGGAGAGTGACTTGAGATTTTACATTATATAAAAATTAACTTTATAATTTTTTTTGCTATATTGTTTTGATAAATTAGATAATAATATAGTTATGAAGTTTCCTTTATTTCATAAAAAACATTGTGAAAAATATATATATTTATAGAACATATATTGCATTTCATTTTAATTTAGCATATTATCTAAAACAATAATAAAGTGCTTTTCTTTGCTGAATAAAATATCTTAGACACAAAATTATCAATAGAGCTGCATGTGCTGCATGTTTAATAATCTGCATCAAGCTTTTGGCTTTAATATATATTTCTAATACTAATCAAAATAACAGAATATCTTACATTCAGTTTAAATTAAATGGAGCTTTTTGTTTTTGTTTTCTAAGTGTGATTTTATGTTCTTTCTTATTGCATGCAGAGATGGCTGTTTCCAACACAAGCGATCCCGAGACCAATAGCTTACGTAAGTATTAGTAGTTGTGCTCTTTAATCGCTTTATCATATGTTTTGGTTTAATTTTTTATGCTGTTGCTGTATTACAAAATAAGTTCTGAATTACTGTCCTTAGATGTGCTTTTTATGTTGTCTACAGAAGCAAATTCATTCAAATGGAATGTAAATATCATTTGAATGATTTTCAAGTTAAACTGTCTCTACTTGTAACATTTCGTATTTTGTTTATTAATCATTTGTACAGATTGGTTGCATCTTCTCAAATATGATTATTTTAAAAAATTAGTGTATTGCATTGATTTATATTGATATGATAATGATTATGTATTCTTCTGTTGATATATTTTTTTATAAAAAGTTGATCAATTTATTTTACAAAAACTATGCATAATATATAATGATAAGTTTGTATTTCTTTTATTCATATTTAACTTTTGATTTTAATAAAATATTTTCATTCTTCAAAATTTCATAAATTCTAAAAAATTAGATTTCTTTTTGATGATCTATTAATTAGTAATTTGTTAATTGTTATTTGTCAAAACGAATTCTTTTTCTGTTTTCATTCATTCAGTCTTTTTAAAAAGTTTCTTTGAAAATGAGGCTACAAATAATATGTAATTTCATAAATAGAAATTGTGACAGAACACTTACTTTAGTAAGTGTTTGATTTTATTATTTTATTTCATTATTTTGATCCTTTTATTTGTTTTGAAATTTAATGATATTATCAACCAAAATATTGTCTTTTAAAATTAAAACTCTTGAAAAAATATAGTAAATAAATTTTTACTTGACTTGGTACATCAGAAGTAATTTTTTCATTAAACAGGGTTTGAACAACTCCTGAAAACTCCTGGAAATAAAAATTTAAAATTTTTAATTGTCTAAAAAACAAATTCATTATTGACACTTAATGTTGCCATTAAATTGCGGTTACGATCTAAAAATTAGATTTTATCCTTAACTGTTGATTAAAATAAAGATCCAGCTCAGCCACAATAATTCATGTTAATCCAGTTTAGTCAGGACTCAATGTAGTATTTAAACTTATATAAGTGAAGTGATCACCAACAAGATCGTCATCAAATAGATGATTCAATATCAATTGTCAATAAGATAGACGATTTTAATTGACTATTTTTCTGTTTGTTTCTATTTTCTTTGTATTGTGAAAAAATCACTGAATATTTATATTTAAATATAAAATTTTTATATACTTTCCATGTCTTCTTTGATGAAAATAGCATATAATTTCAGTGAATCTGGTGGAAAAATTCTTTTCAATGATTAGTGAAGTCTGGAAAAGCTAAGCTATATTTCTTATATATTTGTATATATAAATAACCAAGAAATGGGAAAATCTATTGAATGAGTCAAGAAATAGAAAATTTAAAATATGTACAAGTAAAATTATATTTTAAAATCTTTGAAAGTATGCAGAAGAAAAATTTGAATTTCTTTTATTAAATAATAATTGGAAAAAAGTCATCCTGGAAACTTTATCTAATAGTTGTATTTCTTTTGTGAAAGTATATTTATATTTGAAAAGTTATGCACTTCCTGAAATACTCATTATTTTATGCAATGTATAATCCAATAGTATAAAGATATTGATTATTTAAATTAATTTTTTTTCTATTGTAGCTGTGAATTCATTTAAAGTTTTTGCTTAAAGTAGTGAAAGTTTGTAACTTAAAACTTAAAAAAATATTCTCATTAATTTTTGCAGTTATTTGTTTAGATTATTTACGAACATAATTTTAACATGTTACTTATGCATAATTATATGTATATTTGGTTAAGAACATTCTTTAAATAAAATGAAAAATTATTAATATGAATGTCAATATCTCCTGGAAATTTTTCATTTGATTCCTGGAAAACGCTTTAAAACCCCTGGAATTTGATTCTTGGAGATCTGTAAAACCATAATTAAAATTCATTTTTATTTCTTATTTTATTTCAGTTTTAAAATTTATTACCATTTGAGATAAATTAATTTTTATTTTTTAAATCTAGTGTTTTCTCAAGACAATTAGCAAACAAGTTTTCAATAAATCATATTCAACCGTGAAGCCTGAAAATTGACTGAAAATTCGTGTTATTTTGATACTTTTGATATAAGTAAAGGACTAAAAACCAGTTTGTTATGTTGCTGAAAAATATACAAATTAAATAGAAAATATACAAATAAAATATTCTAGAATATGTTAAATATGAAATCTAGAATGCAGTAATTGCTATAATGGTGGTATACAGTGTCTATGCTCACACAGAGATATTTTTGAAGCAAATGGGACAAAAAAAATGGGATGTTAAATCAACCAAGTATTTTGAATATTCAATTTTATATCCTATGTTTGCATGATCAGTACTAAATCTGGGGACTGTTGGCTGTAAAAGTATTACAGTTATTGCAAGTTTTTCTATCAGCCCATTCTAACAATGATAGTATATTGATTAGCTACAAAATGCCTATATATACTGTGTGATGAGTGGTAACACAAATAACAGTATATATTGCTGAGCAGATTTTCCTTGAATTTATTTTTGATTTTTCAAGTTACTAAAAATCAATAAAATATCGCATCAAATAAATGTCCTAACAAAGGAAAAAAGTATTACTACATGTGAAAAGCTGGATTAAATTTGATGATGGAGTATCTGGATACAGAGGTAAATTTCATCAAAAATTAGAAAGTAATCTAAACACATTATTTAAAGAGACAAATTTATATTTAATTTGAATTTTGATGACATTTGTGTTATCTGAGATTTTACAATCAGTAATTCACACAGTCTTCTCTTTTACGCGACTAATGCACTTGTTCGTCTGTTAGGGAGCTCCATTTCTTTTCACTTTTTATTATCTGCAATGGTGATAGAAGAAAACTATAACTCTTTGATGTTCTCAGAATATCCTATACTTGCTTCCTCTGATACATTTCTTATGAACCATTATCCACCAAAAAAATGTTTTGCTCCCTTTCACCAATGAGTATATATAAACCTGAAATAAGTTCTTAAGAGACAGAATTCCAAATATTACGAGAAATTGATGCTGTAATGGTCGCCAAGTTAAACATGAAGAATATTTTTGTTTACCTTTTATTGAAGAAATACTCTGTATTAATATTTAGAATACATTTAATTGATATTAAGATATTGTACAATATAATATATAATAAAAACAACCAAAATTAAAAGTGAATAGAATAAAACTAAGTTTTATCAGCTCGAGGTGAAAGATGCAATTAGTACATCTGTTGCCAGATTATGGAGAGAAATAATAATCTTCTTTTTCATTTAACTTTATGTGCAAAAAAGAAATATTCTAAATGTCATTTGCACAGTTTATACATTATTTGTCATCAGAACATTATTACATTAACAGAAAAGCATTAGGATTACAATAGATATGATATGTCATCATTACAGCTGATATTCCATTTTATATTTTCATCGTAGCTGACTTAAAAAATTTCTAGATCCCAGGTTCATGTTGTAATTAGTTTATACCTATTTATATCAAAGGAATTGTAAAATGTTTTACTCCTTGAAAGTAGATTCTTCATTTATATAGGAAGTACCAACAAGCATACATTAATATCTTTTTTTTTATACCTTAAACTTAAAGTTGAAGACTATTTTACAATAGAATCTATAAATCTAATATTTTGTAAGAAGTGCCATAAGTTTGGTTAAAAATTTGGAGTTGTGATATAATAATATTGTAAATAATAAGAATATATCTGATTTTATTAATTGTTTGAAATGCATTCCTTTTTTATTTAGATTACTGATTCTCATCTGTTCCGTTCTCTTGTTGTTTGTTTTCTTGTTCTTTGTCACATGTTTATTCATATTTTCAGCTTTCTAAAAATAATAAATTAGTGTGGCTCTTTCTTAAGAAAAATCATTTTAGATTTAATCTGTGGTTAATAGTGTACTAGAAATTCAATATAAGTGCTACTATTCCAGCTTTTTAGAAATAATTTCTATTTTTTCCTTTATTTTATTTTTTATTTATTTATTTATTGTTATTTTTTTAATGTTTTCTTTGATTTTGAGCAACATAGTAGATTTTTAAATATTAATATAGATGAAGTAATAGTGTATTCAATATTCTATTTCTAAGTTAATAACTGATAGAAATAACTGTTTTTCTTGTAATAGCATTTAGCCATTATTTTATGACCTCGACATAGTTTAAACACTTGTAAATTTTAGTTCATTATTCATTTATATATATATGTGTGTGTATATATATATATATATATATATATATAATGTTGGTTTGTTATGGATAAGTATGCATTATAAGAAAATCCTTGTATATAATGATGCATCATTTTATACATAAGTAAGCCTAAAACTTAAAAACATTATTTTTATATTTAAGGAGGAACTGAGGAGCATGTTTTATCATATGAAGCAGTAGTTCAGCAAGAAAGTAAGTTATAAATTTTAAGTAATAAATTGCATGATTTAAGGTTTTACGGGGGAAAAATTTGCTTAAAAATGTTGGCAGTTGATAATTAATTTATTTATAAGTTGTTGTTGCTTATCCTTTAAATGTCTGACATGCCCGACTGCCAAAAAAATCTACAATAATAAGAAAATTTTACATTAAGTCTTTTTTTAGAAAATCAATTGCAGCGCAAAATAATATCCACTGAAGCTGGATGGTCACAGCATTTTTACTAGTGGGGTAGTTTTTTACCACTATCGAAGAAAAGGCACTTACCACGGGTTAAACTTTGTACAATACTTGTAAAACTAATTGATACATATACAATAAATATCTAAATAGTTCTACAATTATTGGATAGAAAATTTTAAATTTAAAAAATATTATACTAGAAATAGAGGTCCCATAATTAAAAATAATGGAACTAATTTAGTAGTAAAAAATTGGGATATATTTAATAGTTCTTATATATATATATATATATATATATATATATATATATATGCATTATAGTTTTAAAATGCACTTAACTTAATGCATAAATAATTTTTGACTGTTTAAAGATTAAAATTATGTCATCTTTTTCAAAAACCAAATATATTTTTTATTAAACTATTAATATAGTTATTCAGTCAAATTGTACATAAAAATTATTGTGTCAAAAGTGTTTCATAATATTAGGGCTCACCATCGCCTAGTCTTATAATTCTGTTCATCAGAATAACAGGAACACGGTTTTATATGAACCATTATTGAAATTAAAAAAATACTTTTTTCATCTTTTTTTTTTTTTTTTTTTTTTTTTTTTCCCTTTGTTTATCTTGGTGTCATTTCTGCATTTTCAAACTTTTTCCCATGATATGTAAGCACAATTCTCTTGTAAGAAAAATCTTCCAGTGATGCAAATATAAAATAAAAAATAAGCTAAAGTTATTTGTTATGAATGTGCTGTTGACAATTAAACTTGCTACATCAAAAATGATCCAATATATGTCAATATCACAATAAAATAAAGATTGGAATATACAAATGATTAACATTTCAGCTCATTTGGAATGTATGAGCCTTTGCTTATTGAATATGTCACTCCAAACTTTCTTGTTCTCAGCCTTAGACTTTCAGTTCTTGTTTTGATAATTATTAAATCTTTAGTGACATCATTCAATCATGTCTTTTTAAGCTTTTTACAAAGGTGTCCATATTCTTAAAAATTTATGCATGTTTATTCTTTCAATATGACCTAATCTGCTTATTAAGCTGAAATAAAGTTTTATGATTTTTTTCAATATATATATATATATATATATATGTATATATCAATATATATATATAGTTAATAGCATATATATATATATATATATATATATATATATATGCTATTAACTATAAATTTAATATACTCATATTTTGGATATTCATTGAAAATTATTATGCAATTCAAATGTAGTTTATCTTTACAGTGTATTTTGAAATGAGCTTCAGAAAATGAATTTTGCATCTTAAGTTATTTGCATTTTAAGTAACTGTGAAATTATATTATTAATAAGCATTTATATAAACCAAGATTGTAATTAAGTTGTCATTTTTTCCATTTAAATAAAAATTTTCACCGAATTTATTTTCCAGTTTCTTATGCAAGGCCAGTGATCATTCTAGGACCACTGAAGGATCGAATCAATGATGACCTCATATCAGAATATCCAGACAAATTTGGAAGTTGTGTACCTCGTAAGTAGTTTTTCAATTATTTCCATAAAAAATATAAATTGGTTTATTACTTACTACTTAACTGCTCATTTAATCTTTTTGTTCATGCTTAAATCTTATTTTTCAAATTTATAACCGTGATATTTGAATAGCCTTGTGAGAATGAATCCCACAAATAATTAATTGTGAATAAATAATAAAAATATATTAATGATTATTTATTATAATAATTTTTCTTTAATATGTATACTGTTTTATATTATACACACACAAAAGACCACAACTTCATCTTATGAACTTCTGAATGTAATCTAAAAATTTCATATTATTGTGACAAAATAATACCTATGATCCTACTCAAAAATTCCTACCCATTTTTTCATACACTGAAAAAGTCTACTTTTTCCTTTTAAAAGGATTCATTTTTTTAGAGATACATGTTTTAAAGAAAATATATAATATATTGTAAACTTTAATTTGTATGATTGTAGATTGAATAAGATTCATCATTATTTTTTAATTTTTCTTCTGAATCATTGATAATAATCTTAATTTTTCTTAAAATACTAACCATTTTATGTAAATAATTAAACATCTTGTATTATCTATGTTATCTTGAGAAAAGTATTATGTAATTTTTGTGATAGATACTTTTCTCTTAATAATATAGTTATCTATTAGTTAACAATTAAATTAGAAATGAATTGTTACTTTTCTAACATCTTTTTTACTAATGGATCTATACTGAAGAATCAAATTATTACGACCTATTCTACCCTTTGATATTGCTCTTTTGATGATACACGGGGCACATCATCCAGCCTGAAATGGTAAATTGCTGGAAAGAGAATGAAGCATTATTCTTTTGATTACCTGTATATGCCATGGTAAAGGCTGTTGGCCTAAGTTACTTGGCAGCAACTAGATGGTGGTAGTCTGTGAACTCAGAACAAGTATTTTTGAAAGTACCAGATTCATTGATTGATTTTAAGTAATTGTAGATATCAATACAGAGCAGACAATTGATGTTAAAATAAATAGAAGACGCCGTTATTTTAGTCATCTTTACATGCTTAAAGACTCAAGAAGTCAGAGGTTGTCCCCACCTGGTAAAATAAGAATGGTGGGAGTAACTTACCTTAACTCAGTTGACAATTGTATAAGTCAAACTAGAAGTGTTTCCAGCCATGCAAGTCAACAGTTATCCAACTTAGGTAAAAGATTCATATGAGAGAGATATGTAATATGTATATTTGTAAGGAGTGTTTTAAACACTTATTAAAAGTATTATAAATATTTACTTTAAACTTTATGAAAATAATTTTAAAAATGTGCATTATAAAAGTAATAAACTCATAATCTGTTTACCTTTTACTTTTGTTTATTTTTTAAATTTTATCTATAAAATATACCGGAGTTTTCCAAAATAACAGAAAACCCTACAAAAAATTGCTTACATTAAAGGTGTGGAAACATTTTGGCAATTGAAACTACTTGAATCTGCTTTAAATTGAACTTGTATAAGTTTTATACTAATAGCTAACATTCCTCATGATGAAACTCCACTAATACTTGAAAAGACACAGGAGTTGCAGCAGTTTCCATATGTGAAAATTACATATCAGGAGGAGAATAAGTCTTTTTTTCTTTTGAAACAGACCACAAAGTCTGTATATTGTTTAAATCCTATGATTGGCCAGTCCTTTGTAGATGTTCCCAAATAATTCATGTTTTTGTTTCTAAAACTGTGATTGAACTCTTTGACTGTAGTGAATCAGTGCATTATTTTTTAATAGACACAATCTTTAGACAAAAGCTATTCCATAGAATTAAATTAGTTGACTTAAAAAGTATAAGCAATGTTAATGACCTGTCCAAATATGGGAATAAGAAGAAGACCTACTTCAAACTATTAGATTAACTCCAAATCATTAGGAAATTATTCTGATCCTTCACTCTAACAGGGAATAATCTAGGTTGTAAATCTCTGCTGGTGATCACTAACACATAAACCGTTCAGGAAGTATAGAGAAAAGGGATTCCTCAGAAAGCTAAACTTGTTTCCATTAATCTACTGTTCAGATTTTATGGTCTTTGCACCACTGTACTCTCCATTTCTAATTTATATCTGTCCCAAAAGGTATTATAATCACAGCTCTGCCTCAAGTATTTTGTCTATGCAATTCTGTATGCATGGGTCGATACTGGCTTCGGTGGATGCTCATTTAACTCTGTAGTTACCTTTGCCGCTTTGCTCTTCTTTCTAGTGATTACAGTCTTCCTTAATGTCTGCCTGACTTTTGCAGTGAGATTAGTTTTTCTTTTATAATTCTGTCATACAAATGCTTTGCTATGATCATTGTACATAACTTTTGACATGATGCCTTTTGGTATCCTCAATTTCGAATTAATAGTCAATTGAATAAATTTATTTGTTTCTTTTCATGTTATTTGTGTACATTAGGATTTTTATATTTTGTTTCATAAAAAAAATTCTTAGAGCAAAATTTTGCCTACTTTGTGCTGAAAAGCACTCTAGCTAGTGTATATAAATATAATGTTTATAAATTAGTAAAAAATATGCTGTAAATAATAATTAAATGTATATAAAAAATAAGTAATGTGCATAAATTATAAGAAGTATATCTTTATTTGTTACTGCTTTTTAATTCTGTTTAGTTTATTAATGCAAATCTATTAATTTTTATTTCCATTGCATATTTAACTAACTCTGTAAATTTTATTTATAGACACAACACGGCCAAAAAGGGATTATGAAGTAGAAGGGCGTGATTATAACTTTGTTGCTTCTCGAGAAGAAATGGAAAGAGATATCCAGAATCATTTATTTATCGAAGCTGGACAATATAATGACAACTTATATGGAACAAGTGTTAAATCAGTTAGGGAGATTGCTGAAAAAGTAAGTTATTTTCAAACATAGAGTTTTCTAAATTACTTTACTTATTTCAAAACAAATTGCTTATTTTATAAAAATTATCAATGCTATCTTTCTTCCTCTGTACACTAATTATTTAACTTTTAAATAAGATGATCATACATCTAGGTTTTTATTTATGTCCTTTATATTCCAAGAAAGTTCTTTCTATATGGAATGACTTTCATTAAATTGTGATTAATAAATTAAATTGCTATATATAAAATAGTTTACTAATATGAGCTATATTTAAAAACTATTTAATTTTTTTTATACCTGAAGCTATTGTTTCTTAAGATAGGCACCTAAAAGGTTTTAAAAAAATATATTTGAAGTTTTGCAAAATTATAAATCTTAGGAAGATGAGAAAAATTCTGTGTTTCTCCATAAAAAATTTAAAATAATTATAAAGTAACAAAAAAGTACTTAAGAAGCCATTTTCCAGTTTTATTTTCTACTTATAATTTTAAGTATCCAATATTCCCTAGAATCTTATATTCTATTTATTTCAATACTATCTTGTGTGTGAATATTTGTTATTTACTCTGAATCCAAATTAAATTGTAAATCTTGTGTAAAACATGTTCATAGAGTTACATTCTTTCAAAAGATCACATATATGTTCTGTTCATTTAAGAATTGTAGAAAAAATTTAAAAAAAAAAAAGTTATTGCAGACTTGTTTAAAAGGGAACAATTCCTGATAGTGACTACTCTGAATCTTTCAAATAATCCAGGAACTTTACCAAACTTGTGTAACTCAAAAAGATTAAATGTTCTGTTATGCAACTATCTTGACAGGTATAGTTTTTTATTTTTAATATTTTAGAAGAGTCCATTATTAAAACCTATTCTAAAATATTAAATAAATGAAACATTGAAAACAACTTCAAATTTGGTTTCAAACTTCCTATCAAAAAATTACTGTCAATTAAGTATCATCTAGACTTTTTCTGTAAGAAATTTAACTTTTCTCAATTCTGATACTCATTTACTTGTTTAACTGTTTTATAATGATATATCTTGCATATCCAATATTAATATTAGATCCTTATCATAACAGTCGTAATAAAACTATTAAAAATATTCAGCTAAAATTTAGGAGATAAAATTATTCGATAAAATGAATATCTTATGCTGAGTTAGTTTTCCAGTTCTTGTTCATGGAAAATGCATGGAATATTAAATTGAGGGTTGAAGGAAAAAAATTGAGTCTCAAATAATTTATCAAGTGTTTTTAAATTTTATGTTTAATACCCTTTAATATTTTTATATATAAAGCAAAATAATATTTTTCGTAAAATACTAAAACGTTTTGTTTATAAAGTGTCCTAACTTTGTAAAGATTTATTATATTGTACATTTATGCTTGTTAAGTGCCCTTTGTCACAGTATATTTAAATAATTTTACATTGGTTCAATGAATTTGTAGTTTATACTCGACTTTCTGTTTGCTTATATAATTTTAATTTTACTTGGAGAAAACTTGTTCCTATATTTCATAGACTTCCTCTCTTGTAGAAAGTATATTTTTCTGCTCTATTCACAATACTAAAATAAACAAAAAATGCACGAACTAAATATATCACTTCTGACTGAAGATTCAGCTTAAATGTAAAAATGTGAAATTCACCAACTTAACACAAAAAGTATGCATATTACAAAACATATTTTAAGTTCTAATTTAGTTATAAACTGAAAAAGCAAACATTAAAATAATTGAATGAAAACAATCATTAATATTAATTTATTTTTATGTCATACTGAAATAAGTGAAAAGCCAAATAACTAAAAAAATCATTTCTGATTCAAACCACAGTTCAAACATTCATTTTTACAAATTAATACATAAAACTGTACATATTATAAAATAATTTATCTGCATCTCAAAATGAGGTGTAGAATGTATAAAAATTTGTTTACTTACAAAGTTATTTAATATTGAATTTAAGATTCTTTTTATTACTATTCCAGTGCATTACCGGCTAGCAACTCATTGTGAAAAGTGAAATTCTATTCTTCGCTGAAAAATGAGCTAGGAATTATCGTTAATTAAGAAACATAACTCTGGAAATATTGAAAGGATGCGATTCGGTATTTTTCTTTACTTCCAGCATAGATGACAAGTTCTGGAGTGCAGTGTTATATAGCATAAATTAATTACATTGCAATATAAACTATTTCCAAGGAATTCAAATCAGTGTTATTTTTCTTTCAAAGTAAATGCAAATTATAATCAAGTTTTCAAAATTAAACATAATTTTCATTTTATGTTTGCCAAGGACCGATATCATGATAAAAAGTTTACTCTATTCCATGCAATCGATCTTATTATTACCTTAGACAAAAATTTGGCAAGTGAACGAAAATTTTCAATTTTAAATAAAATATATGTATTATGATTTCACTCATACTTAAAGAAATTTTTAAAAAGATATTTTAATATCTTACATTTAATTTAAGAACATTTATCTCAGATTAAAAAGTGTTTGACTAATCAATAAAACTGAAATTTGAATTTTGTTTTGCCTAATATAGAGCTTTTCGAACTGAGACTGTCGTTTTGCTCTGTAAATTTGTGATGGTATTAATTTTAATTGTAAAAAGTTCCAATTTTTTTTTAATTTGTTCAACGCTTATTGAAGTTTTGATGTTATAAATTATGTATTTAAAATTTAACTATTTATTGCTTTAAAAAATTACTTGAAAACAAATAATGTATAATTACATGAGTTTATTAATGATGTGTAATTATATTATTGCTAATGATGTATGATTCTATAATACATAGAACAAATGATTTATTTATATTTTTGAAGAAATTAATTTTTTTTCTTCTTCTTCTTAATTTTTATAATTAAAACTTCAAGACATATTGTTGTGTTACAAAATATAGTCCTTTCATATCAAGATAAGCACCATTACTTTCCAGTATGAATCAAACTTGTATTTTCATCTGTGCTTTAAAAAAAAATGCTTGTTCTTTAAAAAAAATTTTAACACTTATTTTACCACAGGTCATGTAAACATGCGATCATGCAAACAATAATCTTTTGAAAAGATATTTGGGGATGGCCCACACCAAACTGTTTTCAAAATAGTGTTAAAATCAATTTCTCAGTTGTTGGAGTTGTCATGATATTCTTGATTTTCTAAAAAAACTTCCTAAAATGTCCTTATTTTCAAAACAAATCCTGAAATTCTTGAATTTTTTTATTAAATTTCTTTGAAAGTTTAATTTTATTTAAGAATTAATTTAATTTATAATATTTTTTGGTAGTGCATTTTTCTTCCAGTATAATACATTTTCTTTTTCAACTACTTTTTGTGCAATGAGAAAAGGAAAACAATTTCCCCCTTTTTAAATTGGCTTTCAAAATGGAAACAGGATTGCCAAATTTTCATCTCTGCCTCATTTTCAGCCATTAATCTTGAATATTTGATGTCATAAAAATATTGGTTTGGATTCACAGAGAAATTTTTGAGCATTCTACTTTAACAAAATCTCAAATTATTTGACAAAAATTCAGATATATATGATTAATTTTGGACTAGCCATATTTGAAAACTCTCTTGTATTGACATTTCAATTGGCATTTCAATTTTATTGTACTCTTCGAAAGAGCTACAACAAAACAAAAAAAAAAAAAAACAATTAGATATTTACATCTCATATTAATCTAACATACAAGGAAGAAATACCATTTGTTACTGAAAATCCCAATTTTTAAGGCTTGCTGAACCCAAAAACATAAAATTTTTATTGAAAATAATGGTTTAAATTTAGAAAAATTGAAGAGTTATCAATGTATAAGCCAAAAGTTAATTTAGTTATTTTAAAGAGAGTAAAAATAGTGAGCTGAGTAAGCAAAGTCTCATAAAAAATATACATTTTAAATAATAAATTATTTTAAGTAATATATTAATAATAACAATATGAATTATTATGATACTACTAAAATATCTGCAAATATTGGAATGCTTTCTTGTATATATATGTATCAATATATAAAAAAATGCTGGGGATTATACTAAATATCATACTCATTCTAGAGTTCTTAAAGCATGTTTGTCTTTATTGAATGTAAATTAACAACTGGTGGGAGATTTTTTAACAATCTATTCTGTTAACAAAGGAGAATACTTTATTGTAATTTACAGTTCAATGTTTATATACTTGTCATGATGTCATTCGAAAGTATGGCAGTTGTGTGTGTATTTCCTCCATTCCCTTTACTAAAGAAATGATGCATTATATTCAGAAATCTCATGTAGAATGTGCATCATATATGGAAAAATCAAAAGATCCAACACAACTTGGGTAGAAAAGAAAGATTTAGACATGGTAAATACTTGAGACAAAATGTTTAAGAAATCCTATCGATTAGAAAAGATTAATGAACTTGAGAAAGAAAAGAAAACTTTATTAGATAATCAGTGTGCAGCTCAAATGCTTTTGGATAATGCAACAAAAAAAATAGCTTGTTTTAATGATAATATGAGTGATGTTAAAGTTGGACAAATTATTCCATCTGCAGCTAAGACAGAGATTTCATATGTCAATGATAAACTAATAAAAAGTGTGGGATTAAATTATCAGAATAAACTGATAATGCATCCAGTTCAAATTGAACATTATAAATTTACTCTTATTTAAAGCAATTATCATAAAATTATTAATTTTCAAAAATGTTCAATATATTAAGTTAATTTCTGTATCATTGATCTTTAAATTTCTGAGACTTTCAATTTTTAATAAATTTTTAAATAGTGTGTTACTTTCTAAAATGTGTTACATTCATAATGCAAAAGTTAATTTGTGATTGGGTAAAAGTAATATTGGTTTTGTGTTTGTTTATTGAAATATGTCCTGAAAAATGTCTTGAAAATATTGTTCTGGAAAAAAAGTTTAGGTACTCCTACCCTTAATTTTTAGTAAAAATTTACTAATTTTTGAGTAATATTTTTCCAGAAGTATATTCTAAAAACCTATTTTTTTTTGTCTTCCTAAAGAAATAAGTTATATATATATAGCTTCAGGCAAAATTATAAATACATAACTACCTGAATGGCAAAGTTACTTAATTCAACAACACGCAGAATTTTATTAGAAACTGTTGCATTGCACATAAGAATGTAAATTATTGAATCAATCATAAAGTATTTCTGATTGAATCTAATTTTTAGTTTCAATTGGTAATGGTTATCACTTTATTTTTCCAATGGCTACGAATAAAATACTGTTGTTTGTTTTTTTCCTAGTAATATGTTATCACTATTAGAAAAATATAAAATGATGTAATAAATACTTATAATATTTCTAAACTTTGATACACTTTTCTAGGGAAAGCATTGTATTTTAGATGTGAGTGGCAATGCTATCAAACGTCTTCAAGCAGCCAACCTTCATCCTATAGCTATCTTTGTCAAGCCAAAATCTGTTGAATCAATTATGTAAGCCAGTTAAATAATTGCAGCAATTCCATACGTTCAATGTCTATGCAATTTAACTTAGAAAAACTTTTCAGAGCAATTATTTTTTTATCAAAAAAATATTTATAATTTTTGTTAACAAGAACTCAATCTGTAACAAGTGTATAACATACATTTTAATTTTACTTTTATATTTTATACTATTCTTTTTAAATGATATTGCTTTGAATCTAAATATACTACTTAAATTTGGGAAATTTTTAAATTTAAAAATTTAGTTTAAAAGCATCACAATTCTAAATTTATCTTCTATTCTCTCTAGATTTTATTACAAACTTATTTTTATAAGTTCTTATTTGATCTGCATTCATATCCTAGTATTTGTGTAGAAAATTCTATGGCTCTTAATTTTTAATGTTCAGAAATAATCTTTTCAAACAAACTATACAAACTGAAAAAATATTCACTAGAAATATCTGTCTCGAATTTATGGTTAGTAGAAAATAGAATTTTATTTCCCTTATTTTAAATTTAATTATTATTTATTATAAAATAAATATTTTTTATTCGATGAACAATAATGTAACCTCATTGTAATGTTTCAAAATATCATGAAATGTTTATTTGATTTTTGTAATTGAATCTAAAAGTGCATTTTAACTGAAGTGGTAATATTTAAAATTGAAATGAATTTTAAAAATGCCTTATAATCAATCTAAAAAATTTCTGAATTTAATTTTTCTTAATTTTAGTTTAAAGTTATATAATAGTTGATAATATTATTTATGATTTTATCAATAAATATAAATATTCAAAAAATTTCAAATACACTTTTCTTCTCTCAACAAGAGAAATTTAAGGATGTAGCCTCCGTAATGAAATTTAAAAAGGTACAGTCTAAATTTATTTCAAGCCATAAATCATCTAATTTGGAAAATGTTATAAACATAATAATTTTAAAATAATTTCTAATAAAAGATTTTTTTTATTTTATTTTTTATTATTATAGTAATTTTAAACCAACATATTTTATATTTATATTTTTACCAAAATTTGAACTTATTCTATTACATGTATTTTGTTTATTATCAGGGAATTTAACAAAAGAATAACAGAAGATCAAGCTCGTAAAACTTTTGAAAGATCTTTAAAACTAGAACAGGAATTTGCTGAATATTTCACAGGTAATTAAATCAACTCAACTTTAATCCAATTAATTAACTTTATTAATTGGTTGATACATTAATAATATTGTTATTTGCATTTAATTAAATATTTATCATAATAAAATTAATTTCTATAAAGTTACTTGATGGCAAACGTTTTCTGGCTATAATAAGAGTGACAAGATCTATGACAATTTTCATGATGGAGAATTTAGCTTGAGAGTTTGATTGAAATGTGCATTTAAATTGTAAATCCATAAACAGTTTTTTATGTGAATATATAAGATGAAAATTTTCTGTAGTTGAAATTTCCTAAAATGTATTATAAATGCAATAATTTAACTTATTCGATCAATAAAAATATCAGACATTAAAATGAACTAGGAAACTTTTTTTATCGAATTTTAAATCTCTATTCAATAAATATATAAAAAGGAGCTTAAATGAAGTGGCTAGATGTTATGTGTTATGTTATGTTAGATGTTATGTTAGTGGCCAATAGTGGCCGAAATTGATGGGATTGGAAAGAGATAACTCGTGAAAAATCAAAAAATTATAGAAATAAGTACTCTTTATTTTTTCAAATTTTACTGTGAATTCACTACATTTTGAAATATCTTATATTTATTTTGTGATAATGATAATCTAATAAATATATTAATAGAATCCATATTTCTTTGTAACTAGGAAAATAGGCAGAAATTACAATAAACATGTCCCATTTCAAACGCTTTCCAAAAATTATTTCTTTTATACAAAAATTTCCTTTAGCGAAAATGATCACAACTCACCACTATTTTAGTGCTATATTTTTGTTTTAATGCATATATGCGTTGTACTCTTATTTGTTTAACTTTAACATCATATCTTTTTTGCAGCTGTTGTGGTTGGTGATACACCAGAAGAGATATATGAAAAGGTTAAAGAAGTTATCCAGAATGAGTCTGGTCCCACCATTTGGATCCCAGCGAATGAAAAGCTCTGAAAATATTGTATCCAACTTTTTCCCTTGCCTGTTTTGGGAAAATTTAAACCCACAAATTTTGTGAATACTGAAAAATTCCAAATCTAAAAGTTGCACCGCCAAAAAAAAAAAAAAAAAAAAAAAAAATGAATGAATGAATGAATGAAATCAAAACAGAGGAGTCCAACAACTTGCTGATGCAGTTTACATTCAACCAATCACACTACTCACCACACAAACAAAAAGAGTAAAAAGTAAATTTTTAAAAAAAGCTAGGAAGTGGTGAGGCTATGCTGTGCCAAGCACGCATTGAGTGTTCTGCACATGTTGCAATAAATTTTGGACATTTGATTCTGGAATTAAAAATGAATCGATGGTGAAACTTCCGTTTTCAGCATTTGCATTCCTTTACATTCTCATTATTGTTATCCAGTGTCGATTGCACTCTTCCTCTTTTATTTTTCAACCATCATAATTTACAATATATTATGATTAATCTTAAAGAGCAGATTTGAAAGAAGAGTAACCTTCAAGTTTGGTCAAAAATATGATCTGTAATATAAAGTACAAATGCCTGTTAGAATTTTTGACAATTATCTTAGCAATTTCGTCATTAACAAAGTAATAATTTATTCTACGTAAATTTTAACCTGATAACAATGGTATTTTTAAATTATTTTCCTAATATTTTTTTCCAAACAAATAATTAAACAGTCTACGCCTGAGAAATATTTTTGTTATGTAGTAAGTCATAAAATAACTTTATGATGTATGTTGAGCATTATTAAATTATTCATTATAAGGAATTAAATGTTACAATTAATCAAATGCTATCTAAGCAATTAATCAATTATTACAATTAATCAGGTATTTGAATTGATTCTTAGTTTTCAAAAATATGCCATTTAATATATTTTTTATAATAATTACCATATCTTTATTAAAATTGTAGTGTAAATATATATTTTACCTAATTTTAAAAATGAAGATGAGTATTTATTAATTTAATTCTAAAAATAACTATTGTATGGGCTCATTTTATAAAATTTCTCATAACTCATATTTTAAATAGAATCTTATAAATCTTCTGTAGTTTCAATTGAAGTAGTACTAACTTTTTGACTAAATTTAGACCTCAAAATATATATTTTTGAATTAATACTTTTAAAATCAAAATATATATAATTTGATTATATAGTTTTATCCTATTTAAAAAATCTGAACACAGGACAGCTTTTTAACACTGATCCCTGCGTAAAAAATATGAAACTTTGAAAAAAAATTTGTCTTTTCTTTAAAACCTTTTTAGAAAAATTTTAATTCTCTATCTTTTGATTGTTAAAGTTACATCATCAATACTTAGAAAACATGACGTTGACATAATTAATTTTACAGGAAGATATATTTTTATTAAATTCATCCTAATATATTCGAGGCTAAATAATTTTAAGCTCCTTTTTCTTCATTGATGATGGACTTTTTTGCTTATAAATCAGTGAACTTTTCTTGACAACTTTTTACATACAACTTTTCCTCATTTTTACAAGAATGTCGGCTAATTACATAATAAAAGTAAATTATGCGGTTTGAGTTTTTAGTTGCCATTTGTTTGCCTCAAAATTTGGAAAATCAACAGATTAAATTGCATAAAAACAAAATTCCTTCAGATTATGTTAAAATTTAAGACATTAAATTGTAACATTTTAACCATAACATTATAAATTGTAATCATATATTTTCATTTCTCTGGCCAAAAACTTGAAGCTTATTTTGTCTTTGACTGTTCAAACATTTTACACAATTATTCCCTAGAGCTTTCCATTCTGCATGTTGGAAAAGTGAAGCACTTCTGGAAGATACATTGTAGTCTTTCATTAATATCTAAATTCATAGTAATTCTATTAGAACTTTATTTAAATCATCAAAATGCATCATGTTTAGAAATTTTAATTAAATATATAATTATATAGTTGCTGAGATTAATATTTCTTCTAATGCTGTGACAAAAGTTTATTTTTAAATTAAGTTAAAATTATATAATAGAATAAATTATATATTATGAAATCCTAATCAATTTTTAATATTAATTTTATCTTTGTATTTCATCCATAATTAATTTAATTTTGCTTAACAAATATTGAACTGAAGATTTTTAAACAAATTAATTCATCATTAAAACATCACATTAATGAATTAACATATGATGGAGATTTTAATCAGGATTATTTATCATAGCATAGTGAGTTAAGCAATATTATTGTTCAGTAACATTAAAATAGAGAAATTTGTAATCCAAATTGAGAGATCTGAAATCAGTCAAATCCTGTACATTAGATTAATAAATCTTTTTAGAGTGTAAAAAACAAATTAACTTTCTGGTTATTCCAGATGTGCTTCAGTCACCAAGAACAAGCTTTTTCCTCCTAACGATATGTATTTATCATATTCACAGTCTGATGTTTGTTTTTTTGTTTCACGTGCTTCATTTTGTGCCAATTACCACACTGCTATCAAGATGAAAAAATGGCTTCACTGCATGCTTATTTTTCATCTTCTTATGTGTCGCTGGTAGAGGAGGAGAATCACCCGAAGCAGAGGTGTTTATTGCTCATTGAAACTCTCATTTTTCTGTACTTATATAAATATATATATATATAAACCTAAAGCTTTTTCTTGGATAAATATTATGTGAAATATTTCTAAGAAACTTCCTTTTTTCCGTTTTATTTCTGTTACCTCGTTCATTTTGCCTTAATTTCATTTTTCTTAGTACAAAGACAACCTATGGTTTAAAAGCTGGTCTTGTATAGAAAACTGAATAAAATACATTTCTTCAAGATTGGTTTGTTTCTCGTTTGTTTTAGAATGTGACATTTCAAGGGGAAATTAGTTCATGTTTGACGCGAATGTACTGTTGAAAAGATGGCTTCAACAGAACGAGTTTAACCTTTTACTTAGTCATTTATTATTCTAAAAATACTCCTTAAATATGTGATACATAACAAACAAAAACTTTTGATACTTTATTTCAAGGTGAATATATTATTGAATGTGAAAAGATTATTGTATAAGCTAAATACACAACTGTATATATAAGAACTATAAAAAATACTCTAATATATAGTTCAAATACAGCTGTACTAATTTTGAACTTACTTTAATTTATTATTTCAAAAAATTGGATATAACAAATATTTTTTTTTTACCTTTTCAATATTATACTTCACATTTCACTATTAACAGGTTTTTGCACACATCAATTTTTTCTAAAATGATAGAATAGAGTATTTGATAAATTCATTTCTATTTATGGTATTTTAAATATTTTGCTTTATGGGAGAATATTTTTCAACTCTTAACATATTGAATCTGTAATTCTTAAGTGACAATTCGACAGCTAGTGTTTTGAATTATTCTCAATAATTGCTAACGAACATAAAAAGTGCATAAGCTTCAAACCTCACTATATTAAAATATTTTTGTTCTTCATAAATAGAAGAGCTATACTTTATTTTTAAATAGCAATTTTTGAATTGTATTTATAGTTCAATATATACTCATTAATAATAATTTTTAAATTTTAATTCTATTATATGAATTGGAACATGCAACATGCATGTCTGTTCATGTCCAACTAATCATAATGTATTTAGTGTGCTTTTCCAAAGCAGCTGCAACATATATATCTATTCATATTTTTTAAGGTTAGCTATCGAGTTAACTACTCAACAACTAACCTATACTAAACACTATGACTTTCAGTCCAACGCTTCGTGGGTTAGATTTCTTTACCGAGGTTTTACTGTTTGTAGTGGTTAAAAATTTACTTTAAGCTGTAAGTGCCAGTCCAATAGAATTTTACATACATAAAATTATTCCTGAAATTAAAACTGAACAGAATGAGGTGGTAAGGCAACTTTTAAGAATGGACCCGATAAGGATCCCGCTAAAGATTTTTAATTGGTACACCTCTAATAATTTTAAATGGCACCAAAGACAAAAAAAGAAATGAAAGAATACTTTGCATGCAAACTTGTATATCATTGGTGTTGAGGGCTTAAGAACATTAGCCGAACAAAGAGCGGCTTGGGTAACCTGCAGAAGTCCAGGGACCCAGAAAGTGTCATCGTGCTACATATTATGTATAATATTATAGTAATCAATAAATCATTACCAGAATTTCAGTATGATTGCATAAACACAGTTTACAGCATACTTATTCTTATTTGGATTCAATTTCTTGTTCTGTAAAAAGTTTCTTTAGAATATTTTTCTGACAACCTGCTGTAGAAATTGTTCCTTCAAACAATAAACCGAATCGATTGATTTTAGATCGTTTGAACTAATTCAATAGAATATGCCATAAAATTCAAATATTTTATAATTCATCTAAGTTGATAATTAGAATTATTACTAGAAAACATTAATTCACATATTGTACTTTGGATATCATATTACATTAGTTAAAATTTAAATATTCATTGAATTTTTAGTACTGATACTAAAACTTGAATATGTGTTTAGTAGTTAATAGTTGTAAACACACAGAAAAAAAACATAATTTAATTATTTAATAACAAAGATACAATTTATTTTATTGGTTTCGTGTAAGATTTCATTTTGATAATATTTCTTGGAAAAACTTTAATATAATTAAATTTTTAAAATAACCGTATTTTTCTGTATATAATTCGCAGCGGCGTATTATCCGCACGCCCCGTTTTTCGAGCAAAAGGGAAAAAACCGTCGCATAATCCGCTGCAATTTTTCCGGCGAATAGACGAAAGCTTTTACTGCTGATAATTTCATACCAAATAAAATTTTTAAAATACGCATGATTAAAAAAATTTTAAATTCTACAGAAAAAAATATTTATAAGGATAAAGATCTGTTTGAATCCACCAAAACACAAAGTGCGATTAACTGTGATGAAAACGCGACATCGATTTTTGGATTTTCATAGCTTTTAAAACGAGATTATTCATATTTAAAAGATAAACTATTTGTTTCGTTTGTATTTAAATGAAAGAAATATATTATTTTCTAGCTACTTGTAGAATACATTTTTTCTCTTGTACCGCGCATGCTTTGTTTTTCACCTTACATTACACGTTTGTCAACATTTTTTTTTCATTTGCCTTCCTTGTAGCTTTCAGTTTAAAATTTGCTCTGTAATTTAATAATTTTCCCTTTTCCATGACTACAGTGAGTGTAAAAAGTATTCGTACATTACAACAACTGATTTAAAAGAGATCCGTTCATAAAAATTATAAACAAATTCCATTTTAATTAATTATAAATACATAAATAGAACATATTTTCAGTAGTTTCATGTGAAATTTACACAAAAATAATTTTATATATGAATAAATATTTAGAAAACTGTAACAATCCAGCATCTTGTGGTGTAAAAAGTATTCGTACATTAAAATAAATACAAATTTCTTAGTTATATTTTGTGATTGGTTAGGCCATTAAGATGTATTTAATTGACGCCATCTTTAAAGTTACTTTAAAAGGTTCTTCAGTGGAAATTTTAATGTAGTGAGTAACTAGAAATTCTGTAATGGGTCGTAAAAGTAAAGAGACAAGTGTTTCCGACAGAGAATTGATTTTAAAGATCTGTAAAAATGGTAAATCGTACAAAATTTCTGATCTGGTTGGTAGACCCCGTTCAACTATGCAGTTAATCATAAAAAATTTTGCTGCCACTAGAACGGTTCAAAACAGTTCCCGTACTGGGCAACCATGTCTATAGACATCATCTAACAGACGGTTTCTGGTACGTTTATTAAAGAAGGATCCCAAAGTAAGTGCTCCTACATTAACAGCAGAACTGAAGAACATGGGAACAGCAGTTTCCGTAAGTATTTTTCGAAATGCATGAAGAAATGAAGTTTTCATGTCTGTGTTGCGAGACGAAAATTCTTTTAGTGAAAAGAATCGGAAGCTGTGATTGTCTTCCGCCAAGCAATACGTTAATGAAAGCCCAGATTTCTGGAAGAAGATTATAGAAAAAAGTAAATACAACATATATTTGGATCGGACGGAAGACGAATGATAAGGAGAAAGCGCAATACAGAAATGCATCTCAAGAAGAATTTAGTGCCAACAATGAAACATGGGAGTGGATGTCTGCTTGTTTGGGGATGTATGAGTGCTTCTGGATTAGGCAAATTAGTCTTCATCAAAGGCATTATGAATCATCAGCATTATATTGACATTTTAAGCAATAATTTAGGACCTAGTGCAACAAAAATGGGCTTAAATGGTGATTACGTTTTCATGCATGATAACGACCCCAAGCACACAGCCCTAAACAGAAGGCTCTGGATACTAGATAATACCCCAAAGTTCATGAAATTTTTTCCTCAATTGCCGAACCTCAACCCCCTTTATGGGAAGCTCTTGATAAAAATATTAGATTCCGACATATTTCTAATAAAAATAATTTGCAATGAGCTCTTGATCAAAAATGGGACACCATATCTAGCTCAATAACAGCAAAATTGGTGGAATCGATGCCAAAGAGATTCAAGGCAGTTATTCGAGCTAAAGGACATCCTGAAATGTATTAGCTGAAATGTTATGATTTTATTGGCCTAAATACTTTTTACACCACAAGATGTTGCATTGTTTCAGTTTTGTATATATTTATTCTTGTATAAAATTACTTTTGTGCAAATTTCACATGAAACTAGGGAAAATATGTTTTATTATATATTTATAATTAATTAAAATGGAATTTATGTTAATAATTATTATGAAAGGATCTCTTTTAAATCAATTGTCGTAGTGTACGAATACTTTTTACACTCACTGTATATATGAATTTGAAGGTTTTCAGAGCGAAACAATTCAGATCTAGACAGAATACTGTTACAAATATATAAATAATTATTGTATATATCTTAAAATATCTCAGATAGATCGGAAATACTCACATTTTTGGCAAAAATTGCGGCATTTCGACGTGTTATACGTTAAAAGCGGGATTTCTAATGATTTGGTGTTTTGGCGAGAAAACTTTTCGACATTTTTGGCGACTTGACGAGAAATAGATACTTCTGGAATCATCCATCACCTAAGCTCTAGGACCAATATTTAGCGAGATAGCCTAGAAGCTTCCAGAACCTTGGCGAAATAAGTAGATTTCCCCACCAAGTCAGGTATAAATACCGTAGCCCGACATAGTTTTGCAAAGACAGTTTTGTGAAGACGATTAGTCGTGACTGCTAGATTATAGAAGCTGTTCTCTGCCTGAGGTATTTGAGACCTGCGATTAGAAGCTGTTACTTATTGTATCTTACGAATTGTAGCTGTATAATTGTGATTATTACAGCTGGTATTTCTAGTGGAATTTTTACGAATAGTCTTGTGTTCATTGAGTGATTGCTTTATTCAACTCTCTGGCCACACGAATCCCGAAGCTCGGTACAACTGGTGTTAGAAGCGGGGTTGAAGAGTTGATGCAGCGTGTCACAAGAAAAATGGATATGGATTTAATGAAAAGTCCTCTCGAAAAATTAGCAGAACAGATGGCTGAGATGAAAGCTGGACAGGAAGAAATGAAAGCTGGACAGTAAGAAGATTAAAGAGATTAAAACCGAGATGACGAAAGAGATAAAATCTGGACAGGAGGAGCTTAAAAAGGAACTTAAGAAGGACATTGTAAATGTTAAAGAAGAATTCTCCAACATCATTCAGGAGAAGATGAATGCAGCAGAAGTTAAGTTAACTTCAGATGAAACTAAGATTTTGGGGATCGAAGAAAACGTTGAGGAAGCATTAGATAATATGAATAAGGAAATTGAAACCTTGAAGAAACAAATATCAAACGGACATGAGGAACCAAATGTGGCATTTATGCCTTCCCTAGCTACGATTAAACTCTCAACATTCGATGGAAAATCATCCTGGCAAGTATACAAGACTCAGTTTATGATGGTCGCGGAAGCTAATGGATGCAACCCCCGAGGCCAAGCTTTTCATGTGGCGACTTCTTTAAGAGGAGACGCTGTCGACATCCTCGAGACGCTTCTGGAGGAGCAGAGGCATGATTTCCAAGCTTTATCAAGTGCGCTTGAGCAGCGTTTTGGAGAAAAGTGCACTAAAGAATATAGCAGACTACAGTTAAAATCCCGCTATCAAAAAGCGGGTGAAAGTTTGCAAGAATTGGCTGCCGATATTCAGCGACTTTCATATTTGGCATTTTCAGACTGCCCAGCTGAATCACGTCAAGATCTGGCTCTCCATCACTTTATAGATAGTGTGCGGGATCTGGAGATACAGAAAGCACTTAGACTCGCCGATGTCAAAGATATCGGATCTGCTCTAGTCTACGCACTTAAAATAGAGGCTGCCCAGCAGGCCGCGCGTAAAGATCTGCACTCAATTAGAGCCATCTCTGCTACTGATACAGCCTATGATTTAAGAAAACGAATTGAAGATCTGCAGCGAAACGTCCGTAGCTTACAACTGAGTAAAGGCGGCAGAAACATGAAAATTCGGTGTTGGACTTGCGGTGCAGTAGGACACGTCCGTAGAGACTGCCCGAATCCAAAAGATGGTGGAAACAGCATATCAAGGAAACTAATATGTGGCCATCTCGTGGGGCGGAGATATCCAGAGAGTCAGAAGCCCTACTTTAAATTGTTTCACATTTCTTCCGTAAGTGGCGGAGACAACAGAATTTTCGTTATGGAACATGTCAACGAAGTTCCCTGCAGAATGATAATCGATACTGGAGCGAACGCAACCATCATTAGGACAGATCTGGCTCGCAAACTTGGTGAGAAACTCATCTGGACACCACCCTGCATTACCCTTCAAACTGTGGCTGGTGATAAGATTAAAGTGAATGGAAAAGTCAATCTAAACATTGCATTTGGTAATGCCGTGTACCAGCATAAGGCATATGTCGCTGATATAAATGACGAATTTATTCTCGGATTGGATTTCCTCAAAGAAAACCAATTCAAGTTAGATTTTAAAAATAATGAATTACACTCGTGTTCTGAAGACATAGCGATTTTTAAGACAAAATATTCAGATATTAAAACAGTAAATCATATAACTGCAAAGAGTGAAGCAACATTACCACCAAGAACTGAGACGATAGTTTCCGGGTTTCTTTCATAAGTTAATAATTTTCACTATGGATTGATTGAATATCCAGATTCTGATAATAGCGTTAAAGGATTACTAGTGGTTTCTTCACTCGTCGACCTTTCACGAAATGTAATCCCGGTAAGAGTTGCTAATCTAAGCGATAAGGCAAAACTAATAAAAGGAGAAGTGCTGGCGACTTGTACTCCAGTGACCTGTATTAACAGAAATTGTCAAGCCACACTATCTGAGTCTCCTGACACTCTAATTAATGAACTCCTTCAGAATGCAGAGTTAGACGATAAACAGAGGAATGCTGCAAGAAATCTATTATTAGAATTCGGAGATCTCTTTTCCAAGAAATCAGATGATGTTAGACAAACCAAAATAACGCAGCACCGAATCGATACAGGAAATCATCCACCCATTAAACAACATCCGAGAAGACTACCATTCGCTGAGCAGGAAGAGGTGGATAATCTTCTGATGGAAATGCAGCAGAATGATATTATTGAGCCATTAGAGAGTCCTTGGGCTTCACCTATTGTTTTGGTTTGGAAGAAAGATGGTTCAACCCAATTCAACGTTGACTATCGTCGATTAAAAAACAACACTAAAAAAGATAGGTACCCTCTTCCTAGGATTAATGATACACTTGATGCTTTATCTAGAAATCAATGGTTTTCGACTTTGGATCCCAAGAGTGGTTACTGGCAAGTAGAGATACATCCTGAGGATCGGAAAAAGACTGCGTTGACCACAGGACAAGGACTTTGGTAGTTCAAGGTTATGCCATTTGGGCTTTGCAATTCACCTGCAACGTTTGAAAGCCTGATGGAGGCAGCATTACGAGGATTTTCCGACAAAGCCTGTTTGGTATATTTGGACAATATCATCATTGTAGGGCGCACATTCGAAGACCATCAAAGAAATATCCGAAAGGTGCTGGAAAAATTAAAAATGGCCAACCTGAAGCTGAATCCTTGCAAATATAATTTATTTCGACGTGAAGTAAGTTATCTGGGACACATTATCTCTGCTGAAGTTGTAAGAACAGATCCTGAAAAGATCTCTGCAGTTAAGGACTGGAGTCGTCCAGAAGATGTCCCCCAATTAAGAAGTTTTCTTGGACTATGCACGTATTACAGGAAATTTGTTAAGGGTTTTTGAAGTATTGACAGACACCTTCACATGTTGACAGAAGCTAAGCGGAGATTTCTATGGACAGATGAATGTGAGAAAGCTTTTAAACAACTGAAGAAGGCGTTGACATTTTCGCCCGTTGTTGCATATCCCCAGCCCGGAAAATTATTCATTTTAGACATAGATGTAAGCAACGAAAATATCGGAGTTGTTTTGTCGCAGGAATTTGATGATAAAGAATATGTCATTGCTTATTGGAGTAAATGTTTGTCGAAATCGGAGCGAAATTATTGTACAACCAGGAAGGAATTGCTAGCAATTGTTAAAGCCGTAGATTATTTTCACCATTATCTCTATGGAAGAAAGTTTTTGCTTCGGACAGAACACGCATCCTTAACTTGGCTTTTAAATTTTAAAAATGCAGAAGGACTGGTAGCTAGATGGATTCAACGAATCCAGGAGTTTGACTTTGAAATACGTCATCGCAAAGGCACTCTTCATGGAAATGCTGATGCTTTATCAAGGAGGCCGTGTAATGGAAGCTGCCGATATTGTTTTAGAGTAAAGAAGAACTATCAATTAGTAAATCCTTCAGTACGCCAATTTACTGTTTCACCACCATCGAAACCAGACCCATGGAGTGATGAAGGACTCAGAGAAGCCCAAAAAGAAGATCCCGATATATATCCAATTTTTGAATTAAAAGAATCTTCCAGTATGAGAACAAGTTGGCAGGACATTTCCACCTACGCTCCTTCTACTAAACAATATTGCGCTCTTTGGAACTCACTCCATATTAGAAATGGCGTATTATACAGGAAATGAGAGTCCAATGATGGACGTAATTTCAAATGACAGCTTGTTCTTCCAAAATCGAGAATTTAAGATGTTTTGAAAGAATTGCACAGTAGCTCAACTGGAGGCCACTTCGGAGTAATGAAGACTCTACAGTAAGTTCGAGAACGCTTCTATTGGAGCAAAACTAGACAAGATGTAGAGAAATGGTGCCAATCTTGTGTTGACTGTGCGGCACGTAAGGGACCGAAGAAACGTAGCAGAGGAAGGTTGCAACGGTATAATGAGCGGTATAATGTAGGAGCACCTTTTGAGCGGATAGCATTAGACATTTTGGGTCCTTTACCACGATCTTCAAATAGCAACAAATACATCCTAGTTGTCATGGATTACTTTAATAAGTGGCCTGAAGCATTTCTAATCCCTGATCAAGAAGCGACTACAGTAGCCGAAGTTTTCTAGTGCAGCAAAGGGTTTCCAGATTCGGTGCGCCCTTACAAATTCATTCAGATGAAGGGACAAATTTCAGCTCTGCTGTGTTTAAAGGAATGTGTCAAATTCTCGGAATAGACAAGACGCAGACCACGCCATTACACCCGCAATCGGACGGCACGGTAGAGAGGTTTAACCGAACCATCTTAATTAATCTCTCACATATGGTTTTCAGAAATCAGCAAAATTGGGAATTGAATCTACCGCTGTTTCTGCTTGCATATCACAGTGCTGTCTATGAGACTACCAGATATATTCCATCACAAATGATCTTTGGTCGCGAACTTCGTCTCTCTTGTGATCTTCAGTTTTGTCGTCCACCGGATACATCTTCATCGCCAGAGGAATTCCTTAGAGACCTTAAGGCACGTCTTGAAGATGTCCATAACTTTGCTCGAGACCGAATCAATCTGACGACCGAAAGAATGAAGACAAGGTATGACTCAAGAGCGACAGGACATGAATTTCAGGAAGGTGATAAAGTTTGGTAGTGGAACACGATTCGACGTAGAGGACTTTCTCCAAAGTAGCAAGCCAACTGGGAAGGTCGTTACACAGTCCTAAAAGGACTGAATGACGTCGTGGTTCGTATAAGGAAATCATCTTCTTCAAAACCAAAGGTAGTACATTATGATAGATTAGCTTCTTATCGTAATGTAAAAATTAATATACCAAAGTCTCTTTGTAAGTAGTATAGATAATTTTAATATTTTCTTTTCTTTTCTTTTTATATTTTTAATTGTTTGTGTATGTAATGTGTTCTGTATCCTCTTAAAATATAAATTCTTTTATATTAAATTTGGCCTCCTATCAGGGGATTGTACTTCCCGGGACGTGCAGTCCTTGAGAGGGGGGCAATATTACAAATTTATAAATAATTATTGTATATGTCTTAAAATATCTCAGACAGATCGGAAATACTCACATTTTGGGCAATAATTGCGGTATTTAGACGTGTTTTACGTTAAAAGCGGGTTTTCTAATGATTTGGAGAATTGGCGATGTTTTGGCGAGAAATAGATACTTCTGGAATCATCCATCACCTAAGCTCTAGAACCAATATTTAGCGAGATAGCCTAGAAGCTTCTAGAACCTTGGCGAAATTAATAGATTTCTCCGCCAAGTCAGGTATAAACACCGCAGCCCAACATGGTTAGGCAAGTTTTGTACACACAGAAAGTTTTGTGAAGACGATTAGTCGTGACTGCTAGTCTACTAGAGAAGCTGTTCTCTGCCTGAGGTATTTGAGACCTGCGATTGGAAGCTGTTACTTATTGTATCCGACGAATTGTAGATGTATAATTGTGATTATTACAGCTGGTATTTCTAGTGGAATTTTTACGAATAAAAGTCTTGTGTTTATCGAGTGGTTGCTTTCTTCAACTCTCCATCCACTCGAACCCTGAACCTCGGTACAATACGAAATGACATTAGCTAATTGCAACTTTAATATCGTTCAGAAGAACTGAACTCGTTCTTAAACGTAATTGGACAATGCTGATAATAATTCAAATAAGTCCACCGAGTCACAGCGCAATCTGTTATTTATTTTATGAAACGCACAAAAGCAACAATTCTTTCAAAACTTTATTGTAAGCTTTTCTGAGGAAAAAATATTTTTTATCAAATTATTCGCGGCGGCGTGTAATGCGCACAACGAAATTCGGAACTTTTTTAACACATAATCCGCGGATTACGGGCAGGAAAATACAGTAATTTTTATTGTTGAATATAATTAAAGAAATATTGCTTATAGTTCATTTTTTCCATTATAATTATGCATGAATATTTAAAAAATATGTCAAATATGTGGCGAATGAAAATTAAACAAATTTACACAAAATGTGCAAATAAAATATTTTATAATATTTTTTATTAATTTAAAATAAAGGTTCTTTATAAGATTTTTCTACTTTCCAATAATCGTTAACTTTTTAAATAGTAACTTCAATACCTGATTTATCACTTCTTACATTTTGAACAATTTAGTTATTTTTAAATGACAATAAAACACACACACACACACACACACACACACATATATATATATATATATATATATATATATATATATATATATATATATATATATTGATTATCTACAATAATGTTGTGAGTTAAAGTTTTACAGAAAACATTTTTTGAATATTTGACGATTCAACAATTTTTATTAAAATATTAGTAGCTGCGAATATAATAATTAATAAGAATTTTTCGTTAAGTCTAAAACTTAAAAAAAAATTATATTTTGTTCCTCATTTTTGTGAATGTCTTAAGAATTTTCAAAATAGCCAATGTCTGAAAAAATTTGTTTCAAATCAAGGTTTTTATTAAAGCGAAATCCATTGATATCATAATCTATTCAATATTCATATGTTATTCTTATTTTTCACAATACAATTTCTCTAAATATAATTTTATAATAAAATTGTATATAGAATTAAGGAATTTTTATAAAGTTAAAGGGGAGGAGTGCTGAATTTACTTTTTCAGGAAAATATTTTCAAATCTATAATCAAAATAATAATTTCCAAATCAAAGTAATATCAGGACATATTCCAATAATAAAACAAAACGAGTGTTACTTTTTCATAATTACAAATTATATTTTGTATTATGTATACAAAATTTTTGAAAATTAATAAATGTTATGATAACTGCTTCAAATAACAGTAAATGTATATATAATTAAACAATGTTCATTTTTTTCTGATAATGAAATGCTACATTATTGTGGCTTTCAATAACAGATGCAATTTCTGCGTTAGACGAAAGCATTGTCAAAAGTAAAATAAAATATGAAATGCAGATATCCTGTAACAAGAGACTTTTGAAATAGGACACTAGTCCAAAATTAATTATATTTGACTTTTTGTCAGATAATTTGGGATTTTGCTACAGCAAAATAATCAAAAGCTTCCAAAATTTTTATGATTAATTATTTATGATTAATGGCTGAAAATGAGACACAGACAAAAATTTGATGACCCCTACTCAGTGGCGTTGGCGTAGTGAGCATAATTGGCGCCCGGGTACGATACCTATTTTGGCGCCCTCTTGAAAAAGTAAATAATACTAAAATATAAATATGGGCATAAAATGTATTAAGTAATAAAAGAAATATAATAATATAACGATATATGGTACATTTTAATAAATAGAGTATAATTGTAATAAGAATACACAATATAAATAATAACAAAATGTTGTACCTACTATAAAATAATCGAAAATATTTTAATTTAAACTTTCAAGCTCAGCTTTAAATTAAAAAAAATACTTATATTGAATTCGGAAAAGTGCCATTAGAATAACCGGACTTATGCAATTTAGAATTAATTATAAAAATACATAATTGATTTTATATACTAATACAATTATTTTAAAAAACATAAAAAAAATTTTTAAACGGGAAATAATTCGTTACGTATCATAGATCTAAGCAGATGTAATTATTCTCAATCTAATATACTACACTATTCGCATTTTTCTTGCCTTTGCTGAAGCGAATTGACCAATTACTTTATCAAAGTTGATCATTTTAAACTTTTTTTTTTATTCTTAAAATTGTTATATCACTTAGACGGTTTTGACTCATGGTGGATCATAAATAAGTCAAAACTAATTTTATTTTGCTAAATGAACGTTCGCAACTTGCCATTGATGCAGAAATAGTAAAAAGTATTTGAATGGCAACCTCTTCTTTTTTCTATTTTCACCGTTTGAGATAAGGTATGTTGGAAGTTCTAATAGAATTTTTGGTTTAATTTCTTTTCTACTGCTGAGTAACATCTTTCAGTCCCACATTTCTCTATAGACTTCTGTTCCATAGAAATCTGTAGGACAAAATTCACCCAAACTTTTACATTTGTTAAGCACGGTGACATAGTGCTCCCAAGATACAGGTCCAAGGTTCGATTCTCAGGCTAGGTCAACTCAATCTTTCATTCTTTCGGTCGATCGATTAACTGAGTACCAATTATGCTTGAGAACTAAACACCAAGGATTTAGCTTTAGGCTGACCACCTAACCGGGACATATGCTTCGCACCCTAGGGCCCTCGGTTAGGAAAACAAATATGACTGTAGGCCTTGTGATCCAGATATTACACTTTTGAAGTTGGGATATTTATTTATTTATCAATTAATTTTTAACTTTTAAGAAAATTCATTTTAATGATTTAACATTTCCGTTACAATGTCTTACAAAATTTTTAATTTTTTTTTTTTTTTTTTTTTTTTTTTTTTTTTTTTCCTATCCTGTTAACCAATTGAAACAAACATTTTTACTCCCTATTAATTGTGCATTAGCTTATTTAGGAAAGATTCTATAAATTGTTGATCATTTGGTGTTGAACTTATGCTATATCTTATCTTAACATATTTTCAAAAATTCTATAATATTACTAACTTAACAAACTTTATCTATTTATTACAAAATAATAATTAAGTAAGACTTTACACTCCTAATTGAGGATCAACTTACCTGATTTTTCACAATGATATCTTTTTAAACATTTCATTTACCACAGATTAAACAGAAAATTTTTTTTCATTTTTTTATTTCAGAAAAATTCATATGAAAAAAATTTTAACTTTATGGGAAATTTCCCATTTAAAATAGCTTTTTAAATTATATCATTAAGGTCATTAAGGTAAAGCAAAATTATTTTTATTGTAAAAAATTTAAATCACAAAACGTAATACTGATAGTTTATAATATTTCATTTTTATACAATAAAACTAATTTTTCTGATTCCAAAATTAGAAGACCTTTGTTAATAAGACTTCATATAATTTTAGTTTAGATAGCTAAATTATATGCCATAGCACTATCAATGCAAATATCTGATGAGCAACGGAACGTTAATACATACAACAAAAATATTTTGTACACTTCTTAAATTAAAAATCAAAACGCATGTAAATTAAAGTAAAATTATGTATATATAATATAATCAGAAATTTTCAGTCAAACAATGTATATTATATTATTAAAAATAATTTTTTTCTCCAAACTGATGCACTGTATATTGTTCTTTTAAGTTTTTCATTGATTCAAAATATTATCAAGAATTAAAAGTGCTGAGGCAAAAATATATATTTTAAATGTTATATCGCATAATTTAATGTACAGAAAATTTCCCAATTAATTATCATAGTATTGAAAATTTTCTTCATATTTTAAAGGAATTTTTTAAAACTGTTTTTTTAAGATATTAAAATATATTTTATTATTAAAATAAGGACTAATTTTTATTAAAATTAAAATTTATTTCTATTAAGAATCATTTTGGAGAAGTGCTGTTCTTACAATGGGCATGAAGTATTTTTTTTTTTTCACTCTTTCAATAAATTTCTTTCATTTAAGGACGATATCTTATTTTTAAAATTTTACAATGTAGAATGAGAAATATATACGATTTCTTTATAAATTTCTTGAACGAATTTTTCAAGTTAAAAAATTTGTTTTTTTGTATAAATTGAACTAATTAATTAAGAAATATATTCTGTATGTTTAAGGAGTGCTGTAAAGACAGCTAAAACCTGCTAGAGGTTGTTACGCTATTAAAGAAGAAGATTCTGTATGTTTAAACATACGAAAAAAAAAAAAAAAAAAAAAAAAAAAAAAAACATTTAAAGAGGAAAAAACATTGATAGATTTTTCATTTCTACCATTTGAAAAAAGAATTTTTCAATATAAGGTGCTAATGTAAAGCCAATAAAATTACGAGTCAAATAAAAATTATTTCCCCTAACAAAAACATTTAAAGTTTATATAAATTATTTTTAAATGAATAGTTTCAACAAATAAGTAATTTAATATTTAATTTTCAAAATTCTGCAAAAATATGTTAGTATAAGTTTTATACCAGCAAAAATATGAAATAAATATTCATATTGAAAGAATACACAGTAGACAGAAAATATAATTTACGGCAATAACATTTTAAATGTCAAAAGTCCAAATTTTCATAAGTTTACAGTTTTGTTTCCGATGAAACGATATTTTGGAAGAAACGAAATACTAACCATGTGAACAATAAAAAGGAAGGGAAGTTTATGTGTTTTCCTAGAATTTGGAGGTAATTAGCTCTCGATCCCCTTCATTTCGATTCCAGGAAGACAATTCCCTACCCGGTATACGGTAGTGCTATTTTATGAAAAATTTCCTCCCTTTCTTTGAAGGTCAGTCAGTCGGATGCCGGACATAATATTTTTAAGAAAGGGAACCGCTAATATGAAACACGTTTCAGCAGGAATTTTCTCACGAGTGTAACTCGACGCTAGACTGAATGGCTACAGTAGTAAAAGGCTGAGATAAAAAATATACAAGGGTTTTATTTTTATTTTGGGACAATGAATAGTATTATTTCACCAAGTCTCAATAACTACTGAAAGGGATCTTTCTATCGGGTGAGCCAAAAGTTCGTTACAATTTTAAAAATTCATAAAAAAAGAAGAAAGTGAGATAATGAAGTGCGGTTTGCAAGAAAGGGCTCACAAGGTAGTCGGATTTTTTTTAGCAGCAAAAAAAGTTTTAGTTAAAAACGTCTCCTATAGATGGCATTGACATCGAGAGATTCAGCAGAATTATGCAAATTAATCTTGCGATAAAAGGCCGTGATACTCGAGAATATCTCATTCGCTTTCAGAATGTTATCATTAACCGATCGAGCGTTGTTGGTGAAGTTGTTCTATTTAAACGGAGAGTCAGCAATTATTGCGTTGCGAAAATTTCGCACGACGAAAGGACTGAAGACGAAGAAAAGCCCCATATCGTGTCCTGGAATAGTCAAGCTTGTCAAGAGGTTCGAGGAAACTGGCTCTTTGGAGGATCGGCCACGCAGTGGAAGACCCTCGTTGGCGTAGAGCCGAATTACTGCGGTGGAAACCACAATGAATGATTTAGCGGCGGAATCGTCCATTGGGAGTAGCAGTGCTCGCGAAGCTTGGAAGAATATTGGATGTGCCTCAATCATCGATTCGACGTATCCTCCACGGGATATTGCATCTCTATCCCTACAAACTGCAGTCACTGCAAGAGTTACAACCGGGAGACACAGCTATGCGGGAATCATTTGACGAGTGGGCTATGGCAAGAATCGAAAACGACCCTCAGTGGTTGTTCAACGTTTTCTGGACGGATGAGGCGCACTTCACACTACACGTGGATGTCAACACCCATAACACTTGTATATGGGCAACATCTAATCCTCGTGAATACACGACGAAATCTCTGCATCCAGCCAAGTTGACAGTCTAGTGTGGCTTCACCTCATCTTTCATTGTCGGACCTTTCTTCTTTGAAGAACCGTGTTCCAGATTGGGCTGGAAAGCATGCACAGTAACCGCTAAACGTTACCTCACTCTTTTGCGTGATAAAGTCGTACCCGCATTAAATCAGAGGTGTGTTATCTCTAATAAACTTTATGCAGGATGGCGCACCATCACATAATGCCAATCTAGTAAAACGATTCCTTTTGAGTACCTTTGGTGAAGAGAGACTGATCAGCGGAGGTTGCAAGATCGCATGGCCTCCACGATCACCCGACCTCATTCCGGTCGACTTCTGGTTGTGGGGCTATTTGAAATCACGTGTGTACCGTTCATCTCCTTCAACATTGGCCGAACTCAAAGATTCAATCAGTCGTGAGGTTTCTGCAATTCATTCCAACATATTGCATTCAGCTGTAACGGGCGTTGCGAGTCGCCTTAGTTGTGTCGTACAATGTACTGGAGGTCATAATGAACAACTGTTATCAGAATAAATGAATGGAGCGTACTGTTGTCCTTTTCATTGTGTTTCGGATATCTATAGGCGACTTTTTTAACTAAAACTTTTTTGCTGAAAAAAAAAAAAAAAAACTCCGACTACCTTGTGAGCCCTTTCTTGCAAACAGCACTTCTTTATCTTACTTTCTTCTTTTTTTATGAATTTTTAAAAGTGTAACGAACTTTTGGCTCACCCGGTATATCGCTTCTTGATAACTTAAGTAAAACCTGACATTTCTATTATTATAAGTACATTTAAATTCTTACACAAGTTTTCATTAATAATTTTATAGTTATATGAAATTTTCTTTTTTTGTCCATAATAATTTATTACGTTATTATAATCAAAATGAGATTAAATTTTCACATTTTTATCATAAAAAGAAATCAAAAATATTAGTGAAGTGTTGCTTGTTAAATAAAATGATTTAATCTGTTATGAGAAATTAAAAATAGCGCGTCAAATATTTCAAAACACTGGAATTTCGACAAACACTTTTAAGTTTTGAATTTTTTGAATAATTACAACATCCAGAAGAATCCAAAAAAATAATATTCTTTAAGCATTTTTTATTATTATTTTTTTTATATTGAGTAAAAAGGCAAAACCATCCTTGCTCTTTATTCACCATAGGCTCTTATGATTTTGAAGCTGTGTACAGTTTTACCTACCTTGGATCTGAAATAAATAACTTTGGTGATTTGGGACCCGAAGTAAACAAAAGGGTAATTGCAGCAAGTGAGTGATTGTCTTTTTTCTGGCGCAAAATCCAAAAAGGACATACTGCGTCGAACGAAAGTTTAAAATTCTATCAGATCAGAATAAAATATCCACTATAAAATTGGCGAAACAAGTTTCTTGCAGTAAAAAATTGTAAATTTGAATCTTACTTAAAATTTAATTTGGAGTAAGAGAATGTGTTATAAGCAGTGCAAAATTCTGATAGTCCTTAAGAAAGCAAAGAGATTTGAATGAGGTATTTCCCCAATCAAGTCCAATAAATTTAAGACAGTTTTGTGGAAAAACGTAAGACGAAGATGGTTAAAATTAGGACATTCAATTAAGATATGATATACAGTTAAAACTATTTTACAGATCGAACATAGAAGTGCAGGTTCCTTAAATAAAATATAACTATGTGTCTGCTAATTCATTGCCAGTAATACCGACATGACTAGGTATCCAGCAAAACAATATTTCGAAACCATTATGAGACATTTCATTTAACAAAGCTAAGATTTTATAAATCAGGGGATGAAAGTGTTGAGGAAATTTGAGCTGTTTCATAATGCTCATACTGTCAGTATAAATGCAGAATTTGCGGTTGCGAGAGCACTTGATTATGTTAAGAGCTTTCAAAATGGCAACAATTTCAGCAGTATAAATAGAACAGATTGACGGAAGACAATAACTAAAGATATTAGTACCGTAAACTATTCCACAGCCGACGTGTCTTTCTGTTTTTGATCCATCAGTAAAGATTGGAAAGTAATCCTGAAATTGATTCCGATGAATAGCATAAATTTGTTTGAAAATTATGGGATCAGTATGTTCTTTGTTGAACAGAGCAAGGTTGCTTAAACAGCGTATTTGTGGAAAAGCCCATGGGGGAATACTATTGTAGTCAGCAATTTCAACTGGAGTTAAAAGATCAGCTTCCTCTATAAGAGGTTGAATCCTAGCATAAAAGGGAGGAGTGCAAGAAGGGCGAGCGTTAAAAAATCTCTTTAACGTAGAGTCAACTCTAGCAGACCTTAGTGGATGGTTTAGAGTAGAAAAACTCTTGAAAAAATAATTAAGGGAAAGCTTGATGCGTCGAAGTTTTAAAGGAGGTATGTTGCAGTTAACATAGAGACTGTCGACAGGTGAGGTGCGAAACGCTCCACTACAGATACGAAGTGCAGCGTGATGAATCGGTCTAACCATTTTAGGGCAGATTTGAAGCTGAGCCATAAGTCACACTCCCATAATCGATACGGGATAATATAACAGACTGGTATATTCTGCACAATGAGGTTCGATCTGCACCCCAAGAAGAATTGGAAAGAACTTTTAGTATGTTAAGAGATCTTTCGCACTTCTTACGCAAATGTAATATATGGGGCAAGAAGGTAAGTCTGTTATCAAAAATTACCCCAAGGTATCGTTACTCTTTAACAACAGGAATGGATACCTCCTGAAGTTGGATATTGGGATCAGGGTGAAGGCCACGTTTCCTACAAAAATGGATGCATCTGCTCTTACTTGGTGAAATGGTATAGCCATTTTTGTCACACCAGTCAGTAATTTGATTTATAGTCATCTGTAGCTGTCGTTCAATTGAATGTATATCTGAACCTTGACAGGAAATCTGCAAGTCATCCACGTAAAGTGTACTTTTAATATAAGAAGGTAATACAGATAAAATCTTGGAAATATAAACAATAAATAATGTTACACTAAGTACACTACCCTGAGGAAAGCCCTCAGTTTGAACAAATGATCTAGATAAAACAGACCCAATGCGCACTTTAAAACTTCTTTTTGTAAAAAGTTTTGAATAAAAAGTGGTAGGTTACCGCGGAGATTAAAGATATGTAAGGTCCGAATAATTCCATAGCGCCAGGTTCTATCGTAGGCCTTCTCAATATCTAAGAATATTGATACAAGATGGTTCCTACGAACGAAAGCGGTTCTAACGTCATTTTCCAAATTAATAATATTGTCTAACGTAGATCTACCCTGACGGTAACCACTTTGCTGCTGAGGTATACATCTATTGTTTTCTAAATAAAAAACAAGACGGTTATTTACCATGCGTTCCATTGTTTTACAAAAGCAGCTTGTTAAGGCTATAGGACGATAACTTAAAGGGTCTTTAGGATCTTTTCCTGGTTTTAGGATGCGGATAACTATTGCTTCTTGCCACATAGAAGGGAAAATATTTTCCTGCCAGATTCTGTTGAAGAGGAACAGGATATTGGTAAGAGAGACTGGGCTTAGATGGCGGAGCATTTGATAAGTAATTCCATCTGGACCTGGGCTGCTGTTATGGGTCTTGGATAGAGCCTTTTGTAGCTCATACATGTGAAATTCGTAGTTGTAGGGCAACTGTTCAGAATTATTAAAATTTATGCTGATCTGCTCAGTATGACTCTTACACTCTTGGAAAAAAGGTGTGTAAGAGTCAGATTTGGACACACCAGAGAATGTTTCGCCAATTTTATTAACTACTTCTTCGGGAGAAGAATAAACTGCAGTGTTAGTATTCAATATCGGGAAAGAGAATTCTTGGTACAAGCCATTAGCTGCTTTCACTTTTTTCCAAACAAGATTGCTAGGAGTGCTAGATGTAATATTTGATGTATATCGCATCCAAGAGTCCCTTTAACGTTGACGACAAATCTTGCGGGCTGCAGCCTTTGCTTTCTTAAAGATAATTAGATTATTGGTAGTAGGATGTCTTCGAAAAATGTTCCAAATCTTTTTTTTGTTCACGGTAGGCTTTTGCACAGGTTTCATTCCACCAGGGTTTCCGCAATTTTCGAGGAATATTTTGGAATGGATATTTCAGCAGCTTTCATAATAGTATTTGTGACTTTAATTACAGCATCATTTATATCAGTGTTTGTAATCATTTCTTCTGTAATAATTGCCAGTTCTGCAAAAGAATGCCAGTCTGCCTTATGATACTTAAAGGTGGCAGGTTGTAAGCCATTAGAAGGTGGATCAGCAAAAGTAAGGATTATAGGAAAATGGTCACTATTATACAAATCATTCTCAGTGGTCAGTTCTGGATGAGGAAATAAAATAGGAGAGCAAATAGCCAAATCTATGGAATGAAATGTTTTCGTAGGAGCATGAAAGTGAGTTTTTTCATCGTTATTTAGCAGACAGAGGCAGTGATCAGTTATCAGTTGCTCGATCTGTCGTCCTCGAGAATTTGTATTAGTACTTCCCCATAGAGCACTATGTCCATTAAAATCACCTATTAATACATAAAGAAAGGGAAGTTGTTGCAATAGTTTATTTAAGTTGCTTTGGGAAATGACATTACGTGATGGTAGGTAAATGTTACAGACAGTGATTCGAAAATTAATGTGTATCTCAACTGCCACAGCTTGCAGCGAAGTACGTAATGGGAATATTGTGTGGGGGTAGTTATTCGAAGCAAGAATGCACACCCCACCTGATATAGAATCATCAGGTATGTCCATTCGATAAGGCGTGTAGCCTTTTATTTTCCAAGTAGTATGAGATTTCAGGTTGGTTTCTTGGAGTGTTAGACAAGCGCAGGAGAGTATTTATTTATTATTTCTTTAATGTCAGATATATGCGTGCGGAGTCCATGGCAATTCCAAGAAATAAGAACCACCATTATGAAGGGTTCTTTTTACGGTGACGTGATCTGTTCTTCGTAATAATCAACTCAAAGTTATCAATATCAGTATCCATATCCCTATGGCTGTCTGTAGGAAGGCTGGATTTGAAAGCAGTTACATTTGATTGATCTTTAATCTTAAGTTTTTTTCTGTTATCAGAGTCACTCGTTTTTTGTGGTTTTATAAATATGGACTTCTCTGTAATAGGTTTGCTTTGCGTTTTAGGTTTAAAAAAGATAATTGATGAAGTGTCTGTTTGTACAGCAGTTGATACTGTTTTTTCAGTACATGGGCATATGGTTTCTTGAAATTAATTGCTGTATTTCGCAGTTGTTTTTTAGCTTCTTGATATGAGATCTTTTGCGTCGTTTTAATCCGTTGAACTTCTTTTTCATGTTGCCAGTGTGAGCAGGTCTTAGAAGATGCGCTATGGTTTTCTTTACAGTTTATACAAAATGGTTCAGATTTACAGTCAGATTCTTGGTGTTCCAGACTTGAGCATCGAGTACATGTAGCTTTTGATCTGCAAAACATTTTAGAGTGTCCAAATCTGTTACAATTAAAGCATCGTATGGGGTTTGGGATATAAGGTCTTACGGGACAATTCAGGTAACCTGCTTTTATTGATTTGGGAAGATTGGGACAGTCAAAAGTTAGTATCAAATTTTTTGTGGGGAAAATTTCTTCACCTCGATGGATGATGATTCGACGGACACTGCAGACTTTTTGATCTTTTAATTCTTCCAGGATCTCAGTTTCAGATACTGATAAAAGGTCTATCTCTGAAATTACACCACGGCATTGATTGAGTGATTTATGACTCGAAGCTAGGATTGGAATTTCTCCAAAAACTTTTAAAGATAAAAGAGACTTTGATTGTAGAGCATATGAACTCTCGATTAGTAAATCTCCTGATCTTAGCTTTTTTACATTACTAGGTTCTCCTGCAACTGCCTTAATCTGTTTGAGAATTTTGAAAGGTGACATTTGCTTAAGCATGCCCTCGTTGTTCTGTATTAATATGAATTTTATGTAACCATTTCCAAGTCTGTCAAACTTATTATCAATTTGTGACTAGTTAAGGCCCTTGCAATGGCCAGAATTTTTTGGACCCATGAGAAAGAGAAATGTTCATCCCAGTGGGCCCCCGCCCATCACAGAGCCCAACAAGGGAAAGCAGTTACCGGCGCTGGCAAAAGCCAGCCTCGGCACTTACCTTAGGGGTATCACCAGGATATAGTACTACATGTTGCGTTGAAAATCTAGCGAACATGTCCGCACAACCCAGAATGCAGGACTAGCCCTACAGCACCATGCAAGGAGTAAAATAAAATCCTAACATAGCACCAGCCGATTGACTGAGAGCGGGCTCACTCCAGCCATCCGTCTACAGAGAAGCCTGGGCCAAAGGGAACGCTAAGGGACCCCAGGACACCAATTTCCCCCTTACGGGACGCCATACACGGCTAACATATGGGGTGGAAGACCAAAGGGAAAAAATGGACATAAAACCCATTGAAAAGCAAGATGCAACATAAGCAAGAAGTCTTGATCTCGACGACGACAAAGAATAGGAAAAGAAAGAAAAGTAGAGGACAGGAGGGAAAAAAAGGATAAAGATCGCTAGGGTACCTTAGGATAAACACACCCATATTTACCTAAAGAAGGTAAACCCCTGAGGGATGGAAAGGAGAAGAAAAGAAAGAAGAGGACAGATCGTTAGGGTACCTTAGGATAAACACACCCATATTTACCTAAAGAAGGTAAACCCCTGAGGGATGGAAAGGAGAAGAAAAGAAAGAAGAGGACAGATCGCTAGGGTACCTTGGGATTGCGACACCCATATTTACCTAAAGAAGGTAAACCCCTGAGGGGGGTAATTGCAGCAAATCGTGCATCTTATGGGTTAAAAAAAATATCTTCTAAATATATCAAACACAGGACAAAAATTTTACTGTATAAAACTATGCTTCAGAGACTTGGGCCATGACACAGAAACATGACTGCCGTTTAGCTATTTTTGAAAGGAACATTTTGAGAAGCTTCTACGGTGGAGTGGAGACAGATGGGGTATGGCGTAGAAGGTATAACCATGAATTATACAAAAGTTTTAATTATATTGATGTTGTCAAATACATTAAAATACAAATGATGAGATGGGCTGGCCATGTTATTCGTATGCCAACTGAACGCACCCCTAAAAAAATCTTTCTTGCAAGGCCAATGGGAAAGCGTTCCAGAGGTAGGCCCAAAATCAGATGGATTGTCTTGATAGGGACTTTAACACTATTGGAACATCTAATTGGAAAAGTGCTGCTGAGTACAGGCCAAGATAGAATAAGCTCATTGAGAAGGCCAGGACCCACACAGGGTTGTAGTGCCATTGTTGATTGAAAAAAACTTATTTGGTTTGTTAATATTGTTATGACTTTTTTTAGTATATAACTTGACTTGAATAACTTGTATTACAATATAGTCATAAAGGGTACTATGAATCTTGACGTATTCACAAAATTAAATAGGTGTCTTTCATGAGCTTACTCTTCTGTAATCTCCCTAAGTTAATAGATCCAAGAATTACCATATAACATTAACACAAATAATTTGGTAAATATTTTTATATTAAATTGAAAACCTTTCATATGCATTAAAATGGAACTGACCAATCTAATATTCCAAACATTTTATATGAAAAAAAAAATCAAGGTATTTTCGTTATTTACACATTTACAAGATTTTTAGTACAAAACAATAGCGTCACAAACTTTGAGCAAAATATGAAACTTAAAAAGAGAAGGATTAAAAGAATGAAAATCGATAATCTAACTAATTAAAAAATGAAAACCGAAGCATCGTTAAAAGAGCAAACTTTTTAAAAGGAACTAAACCATGCATAAATATTATTAATAAAGAAATATAAGAGTAAGAGTTTCATTTATGGCAAGCTCTTGCAGCTCTTCCCTCATTTTTCAACAACCTCTTCTCTTTTCCAAATCTGATTTCTCCCTGAAGCTTTTTATTTTATTTATTTTTTTCCCTGGACATGACACAATAATTATAAATTGCAAAGTTTATTTCTCCGAATAAAATTGATATTATAATAAAAATAAGATTGAAATTTTCTGAAAAATTTTGTTTAGCTTTGAAATGATTTAACGCTCCTCTGTAAGCTGCGCATGGGGCATGATACCCCCCCCCCTCCGTCACTGCCCCTACTTCCAGTTAGAAAGTAAAATAAAAAAGGGGGAAATTGTTTTCCATTTCTCATTGCACAGAAAGTAGTTGAAAATGTATTAGACTGGAAGTAAAGTATACTACTAAAAATATAATAACCTTAATAATTAAATAAAATTAACCTTTAAAATTCAATAAAAAATTCTGGAATTTTAAGGTTTAATTTTGAAAAATAAGGGCATTTATTAGAAAATCAGGATAACTCCGACCCCTGTAAAATGACATGCACATAGCTCTTTTATAGAGAAATTCAAAGAGTTCTATTAACTGTTTTAAAATAAATTTCATATCCAAAAAATCTTTGTGTTTAGAATTAGGGACATTTAAATATCACCTACGCTTCATAAGTCTTGGAATTCCTTTATTTTTGTTCATGAAAGAAAAGTAATCAAGTTTCAAAGAAGCAGAAAATTGCAGGATTACTGAATTGAATTACAGTTTAGAATACATTTTTTATTTTTCCTGTAGTAGTGTATAAACTATTTGGAGAAGTTTCTTTTTCCGTCTTAACTCAAAATATAACAAATATGATTGATTCCTAGAGAATATTTTATCTGTATCAATGTAAATAATCCAATAAAATTATTTGAAAAGTTCAGAATATAAATTTTTCAAACAATGATTGTTTTTTTGTAAACATCAAAATTAGCTCATTGTTAACTAATTAAAATAACTCAAACTTCTTGAAGTAACAAGTTTAAGGAAAGATTGTGTTTTCTTTAATCTTCTCTATTAATTGTTGTTTCAATAATGTTCAATATTTTTCAATCGGTTTCAAATAATCTTTGTATGTGATTTGTACATTTTTTTTTTAAATTTATAACATACAATATGCTTATTTTTTAAAACTTCAAACAAATAACACGCTAAGTCTCATTAGACTTTTCTTAGTATACTAATATTTCATTTTACAAAATAAAATTTCAATTATACTTAAGAAATTCATTAAAAATTTACCTGGATGAAAAAATATTTTACATCAAGGTATAATCTGTAATTGTTAAATTCTTAAAAAGTTATATAAACTGTATTATTTTTCTGATTACTATTGAATCCATGAAGTTGCCAAATTCGAATTAAATTATTCTACTCTTTAAAATAACGAATTTTAGCGTTTTGATGTTTATGTTACTATTTCAGATGGAAAAATATGAAGAAAAAAAAAAGTTCATTAATAGAAAGGCATATATAGTGGTGGCCAAAATTGTGGACAATTTTGAAAATTTTTGATTTTGAACTTTGTATGCTTATAGAAAGCGTTACAAAATGCAAACTTGTATAGATCACTTTAAAAAGAATTTATTACTGAATTCAATACAAAACACAAAATTTGCAATACAAAAAAAGTTAAACGATAATAGTTATCGATATACATTAGACAGTGTAGATTGCAGTGAGTTTAGTACTTAGTAGAGTATTCTTTATTTTTTGATTTCAGCTTTACATCGACGTTTCATTGAGTTTTAAGCTTTTCTTTCGTTATTATACGATGCCAGGAAACAATTATAGCCTCAATTAGTTCCCTTTTATTTGATGGGCGCCTCATTCGGACGAGAGTTTCCAAATGGTGCCACAAATTTTCGATAGGATTGAGGTCAGGACTGTTTCCTGATCATGACAAAAATTTAAAGCTCTTTGTACGAAACCACTCTTTCGATATTTTGGCCGTGTGGCAAGGAACAGAATCCTGCTGAAAAATAAACGAAGTATTGTTGGGAAAGAGATCTCTGATGGACGGCAGAAGTTTTGGTTCTAAAATAGTGTCATTGTATTTTCTGGCATTCAGTGTCCCATCGATGACATGAAGACGACCAATACCATCTGCTGACATGCATCACCAAATCATAACACTAACTGGTTTCTTCATAGTTGCTTGAATGCAGTCAGGCTGTAGCTCTTTTTCTATTCTACGTCTTACATATTTTCACCCATCACTACCGAATAACGATAGCTTACTTTCATCACTCCATATAACTTGTGACCATTGATCATCTGTACAATTAATGTATTCCTCTGCCCACTGTAGTCTTTTTTTTCGTTGCTGAAAATTAAGATAAGTCTTTTTTCGTGGAATTCTACCTCTCAGTCCAACATCTGTTAATCTTTTCCCGATTGTTCTTGAACTGACAGAAACACCAGCATTATTCAGATCACTTCTGATGACATTTTTCTATCTTGGAGACATAGTCTTTTTATTCTTCTGTCATCAATAGATGTGGTACATCTTTTTCGGCCTTTATACTGTTTGCTTGTTATTGAATTTGTCTCCTGATAACATAAACAAAACTTTCGGAATGTAGATGTAGTCACTGAACCAAACACCTGTCTTGCAATTTCAGCATAGGAAACACCACTTTCTCGCAACACAATAATATTACATCTCTTTCTACGTGTCCAATCTACTTTTATTTAATGTCATTGCTTCGTGACTAAATATTAAAATTTTTTACAAAAATTCCTACTTGTAATTGCAGTGCATAAGAAACAGGTCCTCCTACAGAACAATGCAAAATAATGAATTGTTTCAATTGTAAACATGATGTCAGCTTCTAGTAGCAGGTACAAACATTTGATTGGCTCTCAGAAGAACAGTGATTGGCCAGGAACGCTAGACATTATAAACCATTTCAAAATTGTTTTTTTTTTATCATAGTTAAGTACATATAACTCTTTTTGTGTTGCAAATAATTAAATTTTGTGTTTTGTATTACATTTAGTAATGAATTTTCTTTAAACTGATATAAACAAGTATGTATTTTGCGAAATGTACTATTTTCTATAAGCATACAAAGTTTATAAACATAAAAATCTCCAAAAGTATCCACAATTTTGGCCACCACTGTATATTGCTGGTATCTTTTAAGTATATAATTTTAATTCGAATAAAGGTAGCAGAAATAATTTTTGTAATAACTATTAAGTTTCTTTAAAATTTAAAAGGATATATAGAGGAAATGAGTAAAAATACTTTATTTTGCCAGTATATTTTACATATGGTTGACATTTATATGTGTAAACATTACAAATTGAATTGGCTTTTATGCTTGGAAATTTGCATGGAATTGTTTCCTGAATATTTGGATTATGAGGTTTGGCTTATCTTGTTCATAATTCAATTATATTTTTAGCACACTTGAGCACTGGGATCTACAGATCAAAATGAATTCTAAGCTCACAAATTGTTTAACTGAAGTGCATAACCATTCAGCTAAATTGAATTTTCATTTCATTACTTTCTGAATGGGGAATCAGTTGTAATTCAAACATAAGCACTTTTGGATGATTAAATGATTGAGAGACACAATAAATATAAAATTTCAGATATCAAATAAGTAAATTATGAAATACTTTGACTGTCTGCAAAGCAAAGGGATGACAGCTATGATTGAGGTACTACTTTGTGATAAAGTAATATGTTTTGCCAGAATAAATAATATAAAAATTGTATTTAAAAAGAAAAAAAAAAAAAAAAAAAGAGAGAGCTTTGAAATAGAAAATAAAAATTGCCTTTATGGTAAATTTTATTTTGCATGTTTCTTTTATAATGCATACAAAATAATTTTTTCTGATAGCACTTTAGTTAAAAAAATTTTTTTAAGACCAAATACATTTTTTTTATTTAAGAAACTATTTTACAAGTTCTTTAGAGTTCATAAAAACAAGTGTCTCTTGTATCACTCTTACAAGACTTTTGTCATCTTTTAATTCACATTTTTATGGCACAGACTTTTTATTTTACACATGTTTTAATGTAAGGTCTTGAGAAATGTTTTTGATGGAATTCAAAAATGATATCTAAGGAAACAATTAAAATTGTTTAAGGGAAAAAATGTCATTTATTACAAAAAATTAACTACCTCAATTGGAGTATGATCATTAAAAAAGTATCAATAAACATTGCATACAAAACAAAAATTCTCAAGGTGACTAAAAAATAGAAGAAACCTAGATTTTGATGAATAGATAGATTTTTAATCATCAAAATTAAAAATGGGAAAAGCTTAGCTAAAGCCAAATAACTGGTTTAAAAATCTGGTTTTTGCTAGTTGAATAATGATAAATTAAAAGACAATTTATGAGACTTCATTTTTTTTTTAGAGTATTTCTAGATAGAAGTTTTCTTCTAATACAATTAATGAAATAACTATATAGAAGTATACAACATTATGTGTAATATGAAAACAATTAAATTTTTCTTATGAATATTAACAAAATATGTTATAAGAATCCAAGATAAATGAGGAAAAACATTATAAATAAAAGAAATTAGTGACGATTTTTGTTTTTTCCAGAGTAACTGCTATCAGGAAAAAATAAATTAATATATTATATATAATATTAGAGAATTGGAAAAATATATTTATTGAAATAAGAAAAGTAACTACAATGCCTTACATATTTTTTCTCATTTTAAGCAAAATTATAGAATTTTTAGCCTTAGACAATAATTGGAGAAATTGTTTTCTTAAAGATTTTTGGATAAATTCATTTAACAGTTGAAAAAATAAAACAATGAAAAATTCAAATGTTTACAAATGATCTAGAGATGTTTTTAGAAAGAAGCTTTCATGTTACTGCAGAATAGACATAAAATATTTTTATTCGGCAAGCTACAAGCTTTTAATACTTTTGTAATCTAATATTAAATTAAGCTTTTAATACAACTGGATAAATAAAATTTCTTAATATTATTATAAACAGGTACAATTATAGTAAGCATTTACGGTTTAACAGAATTCAATTGCATATTCCACAAAAATAGAAAAGTATTTATTCATTCGTAAATACAAATTGCTATTTCAAAATAATCAAAAAAGAATTTTCTTTCTAGCATTTATCGACTTTCCTCATCAGAAAGAGGAGGAGAAGGGGGAGATATAGGAGGAGATTCCATTCGTGCTGGAGGAATGGGTGGATTTCCTGGAACAATACTGCTAACAGAAGTTGTTGGAGGAGGGGGTGGGGGAACAAATTTCGGCAAAGAAACAGGAGGGGGTGCAACATTAGCAGAAGGTAAGGAGGCAGAAGTTGTTGGAGGAGGAGGAGGTGGAGGAATAGAAGAGGGTGGTGGGGGTGGAGCAATGCTAGTTGGAGGCGGAGGAGGTGCCATGCTAGTTGGAGGAGGTGGTGGACCAGGAGGACGCATCATAGGAGGAGGAGGTGGTCCAAAATTCATATTCATTCCTGGAGGTGGTCTGGAAGCCATCTGGAACTGACCCATAGGAGGAGGAGGCATTGATGGAAAATTTGGAGGCATGCCACTTGGAGGATGAGGGGGAGGCATTCCCATGGGCCTTGGTGGTGGTGGTGGCATCATTGGAGAAGGTGGAGGTGGAATATTTTGAGGAGGAGCGCTTGACCGTGGAGGTTGCGGAATCGGGGCTGCAGGTGGAGGTGGTGGCAATTTAATAATTTTAGGTTCAACTTTAAAGCTGAACTGCAGGAAAAACTGTTTTGTTTCTTTATTCCACATGACCCAAAACTTTCCTTCACTCTTGTCCACTTCTCGACTTGGTACTTTAAATGCTATGGTTTCATAAGGTTCAGCAGCAAACAATAAGTATTGCCAACGACGATCAGGTGGTTCCACCTTTTGCTCGTATGCAGACATGAAACGATGGCGTGGTGCAATTCCTTCACCTATTTCAGGATAATCAATCTGAAAAAGCAAGCTTTGCTGCCCTGTCTCTCTTTCCCTTTGTTTGGTAACTCTATAACCTGGACGACCAATTTTAACAAATTTTTTTATGTCAACACGAGGTTTGGCTGGGGCAGGCTGTTGAGGGGATTCTTTTGCTTCTTTGGCAGCTCTTCTAGCAAGATTGGCTTGATGCTTTTTGCCCTGAGTATGTGCTAAATAACTGCCCTCATTATTGTGCAAAGTTAAACAGAGTTTGCATTCATATGAACCTGAAAATGAGTAAGAAGTTTTAATTTTGCATCATTTAATAAAGGAAATAAATATCACAAGTTTCAAGGAGCTTAGATGAATCAATAAGTTTCACCAGGAGGTACTAAAATTCAAATACTGAATTAAATATTATATCTATTATTTTAAATCAAAATGTCTGCAACTATGCACAGATTTTTTAATTACATCTTTGAATGATAACAGCAATAACTATTTGGAAATATAAAATGAATATTTCTAATTGAAAATTAATAATTAATTCAAAAGTATTAAATGAATATAAGGATTCAATAGAAATGATGTCATTTAAATATAAATTAAAAGTTTTTAAATATTTATCGCTAGTTGTCTTGTGCTAGCTACGCTGGCATCATGTGATTTGATACTCCACTTTTCCAACTGAACCATAATTTGTTATGGAGTCCAACTTCCTCAATACTCACATGCCATAGGAACCCATTTATAGGGTAGGCAACCATTCACAACCCAATCATACAAGGAAAGGACAAAGACAGGATAGATATAGAGAGAAAGCATATCCATGCTCAAACTGGGATTCGAATCCAGGACCTCCCTATCCGCAGTCAGGCACTATGACCACTAGACAGGGTTATTACTTAAGTACTGCAAATAATACATTTTAACTTTTTGAAGTTAAATTTGTCAAATTATTGTGAATTTATAAGATGTATAAAAGCAATTTCTGTTAAAATCAGAATATTTACTAACAATTTAAAAATAAGAACTAAATAAATACCATCATTTATTACACAAAACACACACATGATACATCTTTTCCAGAGTACATACTTTAATCAGAAAAGGGGTTATTTTTAAGGATGTCATTTGTCAACATATATTGCTTTTGGTTTAAAATACATCCTTTGTAAATTGAAAACAAAAATCTGCACAATTTCCTTAAGTTAAAATGAGTTATTTGGTCAGTTTTATGACTTGACGAACTTACAAGTCCTTTTAGTATTTATTGCTCCATTCACTTGTTTGCTTGTAATATTTACTATTAATTTTTAATATTATGATATATTTTACACTATTATCATCAGAAATATTTTTTCAAATATTATTATAGATTAGGCATAAGTAAATTAAACACAGAAATATCACTGGCTGTTGCTCTTGATTGTGATGATGAAAAATAACGGCTGATGCAGCCAAAATCTTTCACATCTGAATTTGATGAAAGAAATATATTAGTATAAAAATTTCTTAAATTATATTACCATGGACAAGGAATTATAGAAAGTTTGTAGGGTAAAATTTTATTACACAAAGAAACATATTCATTCTTTCAAACCTTGTGAATGATTGAATGCAACTTCACGCTTTCTAGCAACAGATAGAACGCATAAAGATTTAAAATTTACAACAATTATTTCATTAGCTTTGGTACAAATATAGAAAACATGAGTCAATAAAATTTCTCCATAAAGAACATTAAAAAATAAAATTCTCAAAATCATTTATTGATTTATTACAGTACGGTTATTATAAAAGATTTAAAAGTCTAAATTGATTGAATAAACTAAATTTAAAATATTCATGTTTTTTTCATTTAATTAAAACAAAGTAAGATGACAATTACAGTTTAATAAAATTAATATTGAAAAATTTAATGCAATTCATTATATTTCTTAATAATATTTCATTGTATAAACGTATAATAAGCATAATTTTTCTTCCTCAATTTTTTTTCTTTCATTGTTGTAAACTTGCATTAATTTATAAATATCTTATAATTTTTCATATGCTTTCTTTTTTTATTTGATTGGTATATTCAATGATCCTAATTTGTGGAAAATAAGACTCATCTTTGTTTGCTTCTTTGAATTGTTGAATTTGTGTTATAGACATTTTAAAAAATAAAATTTAAAGTGCAAAGTTTTGGTAGATATTATTTTCCTAAGTATTGCCAAGAATATTTTACAACCCTATGGGAAAAGGAATGCAATAGCAGAAAGCTATTGTTTACTCCCTGTAATTAGCCTCACATTGAAAGAAAAATCAGAGCTTGTTTGAATTTTCTTTAACCTGTTAAACTTCCCTCAAAATTGGTACAATTTTCTAGATTCAAACAACGAAATATATCGTGTATGCAGGCTTTACAGATAGTTAAATATATGAATTTAATATAATTTATATTAAGTAAAGATTAGGCTTCATTATTATTATATATTGTATTTTCTTTTTGTTCATTTAAATACAAATGATAATTTTGCCTGGGAACAGTAACAGAATTCGTTAAGTCTTTGTTAATTCATTAGGCATTTTGTTTCAAATCTGATATGATGAGAAGGCGTACATCAATGGCCATTTTCTTCATACGAGGGTTAATTTCTGATAAAGAGAGAGTAGCAAAATAAAATTATCTTCCATGAATGAAATTAATTTTCTATAAAGAAATTAAAAATCTAGTCTATCTTAAATAGGATCAAAATAACCCCTAGTATAATTTTGAATTGATATAAATGGTTCTAATGATTTAAATACACAATAACATAATGACATGTTAATTTTAAATGTGTTGCAATAATTACAGAAAGAAATCTCTGCATTTTAATTAAACTACTAAACTTATTATAAAACACATTATCACATGGAATGTCTCACACCATATAATCTCACAATGAAAAAAGTTTTATTAATTTCTTTATATATTAAAAAATTCCCTTTTAATAGGTATCAAATTTCAGATTTTATGTCGATAGCTCTTCTTGATGGGCTTGCACAGTACTGGGCATCTCTGCACTTTTTTTCCCTTCAATAAATTATATGTACACATGAATATACCTAACAATCGGTAATCCATCATTTTCAAGAAATTAGAGAAAAAGTTATAATTTACATATTTGATATCATTTGTTTGTGTATATTTATACATTGCCACATTCAATTAGTAGGCAACTACATCTTTTCTATTATTTAGTCTTGCTTATACTTAGTAGCGTGGTCAAAACTATTGCTTTAAATCATTTATATATATTTCATTATAAATATCTTCAAAAATTACAAAATTGATATTTTCATTTTAATGAAAAATTATTCAAGAAATTAAAGAATAAGTTATTTAAAATTTTTCATTAGACAACTCAAAACTACAAGAAATTCAGAGCCCTGAAAAATTATTAATTTTCCATTGCAGAAATCTTAAATAAATTTTAAATGAACATATTTTACTTATACATATATCAAGTAATGATAAATATTTTTAGACTTGGAAAGAACTCCTTTTGTAAGCCAACTGAAAATCAAACAGAATTTCTGAATAATTAAATAGGGGATACATTTTAATTAGTAAAAATATGACTATCTTGAATTTTAGAGCAATTTGTAGAAGTCTGAAATCATTAACTTGCACCACTATATTTGGATTTTTCGTTCTAAACTGAAGAATCTAATTTTTCCTCAAGAAAAACGAAGCTTCTTTATAAACTGGCATTAAATCGGTCAATCTTAAAATTATTCAAAAACTCAGAAGCATCCCCATCAATGCTAAAAAAATGGACTTTAGTCTAAAACATTTTAATTTTGAAATAGCTCAAAATTTCAGTTTGATATTCTTAAAAGTATTAAAACAATGAATTCAACATCCCATGTTTTTAGAATAAATCCAGCAAATGTTTTTTATAATAAAGCACTGGTGGAAAAAGTTTGATCTTGTTGAATCAAATTCTAAAGTAATTGGGATGAGAAACTGGAATAATACAATTAAAAAGACCATTTAGAATAACTCTTCAACAGAAAGCCTTGACATATTCTGAGATGCTGTGCCAAATATGATAAATGTCTAATTTTACTTTAATAAGATAAATTAGAATAATTAAAGTACATTCATTATTATTTGCTATTTTTTAAAGTTATATGCTCTGCAGTTTTTCCACAAAACATGTATCATTTAACCAATTTAAATGTTATTTCATCAGTAAATTACATTTAAATTGTAACCTACTGTTATACACATTAATTGCAACCTACTGCCATGCACTACTAGTGTATACATTAATTACAATGAAACAAAAGGAAAATTTAATTTCATAATATTTGTCAATTGTTGTGTAGTTTTAATAAGCTTAAAATTCCTAAGTGTAAAATTAAATTGAAAAAATATAATGCATTACTATTGCTGCAAATAAGAGAATTATGTACTCTATTACATAACATAGTATCAAGAAGTACCAATTAAATTAAAATGTTTTCAAATAATTAAAATTCCTTTTATAAATATAAATACAATTATGTTAGAAGAAAATAATGGTTTTAAAAAGTTACAAACTAAATCCCTATTGCCCTTTAGATTTTTACCTAAATGATTTTTCATGAAATATGGATCTTTATTGAGATCAATAGTTTCCAAGGCCAATTGTCGAAGTCGTTCTCGCCGATCTCGATTGGTTTCTGACCATGATGCCACACCACCAGTACCAGTTTTACCCCCAGCACGATGTTGAAAATCCATTGTTGTTTATAGTCTATAAAAAGATGTAAATTCATATTAAATGAAATACCAAATACTACAAATAAAGAGTCATGACTTTTAAATACTTATTCTGCAAACATTAGTTTACTCATCTCCACTAAACTGTTATAAATGGTTTGTTTCAAAGATATTCTACAACAACAATTTAACTCTAAAAAAACATTTATGAATAAAAAGCCCTAAAAATATCATTTAACTTATCTTTTTATTAAGATTTAATGTATGAAAAACTTTCACGCAAGAGAAATACCTAAATTCTACAAAATAGTACAATAAATATGCGATTAGATACATGCACAAAATTTACTTGGAGTGCTAGTAAACTTTGAAGCTTTTGACAAGTTTTGTTTTATTTGAACTGCAAATTTAGCACATGAAGTGGATAATTTAGTTTTAAAATTTATTGATTTCATATTTATTTATATTGTGAAAACTATTTTAAAAGTTAATTGAATTTTAAGTTTCAAAAGTGAATTTTTATATTTTAAAATGTATTATGTGAAATTTATTTTGAAAGTTTAAAGACCCAGATACAGGTGTTCACAAAAATAACCATCGAATGCATCTGTGTAGCAATTAAAAGATCTCTTCAGGAGATCTGTATCTATTACATACCTGTCAACAATGGATGGGAAAAACTTAAGACACTATCAGTGACAATTTTTGCTTGAAACAGAAAATTTAAAATGATAATACCACAAAGACTGTTTCAATCTTTAGATTATACATTCTGGGAATGTTAAACATTTTGTGTTAATCTTAATATTTTAATAAAATATTCATCATCTCATAAAAGAATTATGAAAAATAAAAGAATATACTAGATAAAAAAAAATAAACATTCTGTCCCAATATTTATTTTATAAAGTAAATTTTATTATACTAATGTATATAATTTATAAATATAATAAACTTATAAAACTACATAAAATACATTACTAAATAAATTTAATTCAACCACAAATACTGCATAGAATATAAAAATTAAAAATATTTGTTTCTAAAAAACATTTAAATTTAACTCATGGCAATCCATTTTTTTCATATGTTGCTGACTTAGCATTTTTTAGAGATGCATTGATGAACTGTTCAAAACATTTCTTCTCATTTTGAAGTGAAGATTTTAATTAGTCATTTATTATTTTTTTTTTATATGACTAATACCCATTCACATTCTGCTAATGTGTGGAACAGTTAAAATTGTATGCATAAACTGGGAAATATTAGAAAACATTTTTTGTTCAAACTAATTTTTCTCATTTCCATCAAGATGGCATTAATGCATCTGCTCTTAGTTCATCTAGTATTTATTTTGAGAGGAGAGTACTTTATAATTTGCAGTACTCAGTTTAGAGAATGTCCAATCCTTTATTCAGTTCTGTATTTAGTTACAAAATGGGAAATCTGTCAAAGAACTTTACACTTGAAAATGAAGCATGTTCAATAATCTGCAAACAACATACTTCTGCATGTTTTAGGATCTCGTCATAAAAAGGAAAATTCAAGCTTGTAATTAATTACACAGTCAAATAAAACTTTGTCATATCTTTAGAATGCATAAATTTTCAGCAATGCTCATTGCTAAAGTGGCGATTACTAAATCAGAATCAAATTTTTGATTATCTTTATCTTTGCTAGAATAATCAATAAATAACACATTTTACTGCTCTGCAGGTTTAAATTTTTAGATTTCTTTCAGAAAATTTAGTAGAATTAACCTTAATTTGAGAACAAAGAGTGTACAGGATTGAAGAATGAAATGGGTTTTATTGATGCTTGTAAATATGTGCTGCCAGTGTGCAAACTGTCATACCATATTTGAGGATACCGGGTTATATTGAGCTCAAATATTTAAAATATTAAAATTCAACTAATTTTTCTCAAGTTAAAACAAAGAATAAATAATTTACATATTAAGACTAACAGATTTAGAATTAGCTTAAATTTATATTAGTGATACATACATTCTGCATGAGAGCTCTATCTGACAAACAGACACACCCCCAAGTCTTATTAAACCCTGTCCTCGTGCCATATGTCAATTGTTAAAAAAAAGAAAACTTTTTTTTTTTTTTTTTTTTTTTACACAGCAAAATTTCAACTTCTCGTAATTTTTCACTAAATTTACCAAAATTCAGTAAATTTTCATACATTATCGGAAAATTGAGAGAAATGATGAAAAATTAGAAAATTCCCAATAAAAATCAGTAGAGTTGAATGAAAAAATATAATACTCTTGTTTAATATATTTTATACAATACTTTACACTATTTTACAAAGTATTTTTTAAGCAATATTTTATGTAAGTTTTACATTAAGGCCTAATTTATATATAAGTATTTATATTTACTGAGAATTCTAATGTTTGTTAATAAGAAACTTTTTTTCTTTAATTTTATCCTTATTTATACAGTAGATTTAGCTCTTACCCAGTGAATTAAAAAATATAATAAATGTTCACAAAAATTTTAACTTTATTGCCCAATTGTCTTTTCTAATTGATAAAACTTATATGGATGCTTTTCAAGACACTTGTACAAAACCGCCCAGTTAATTAAAACTTAAGTTTTCATAAACATATTTATGATACCAATTAAGTTTTATTGCCAGGTTGTCTCCTACTCTGGACTCCATCATAGTTAGTTTCAATTGGATTTTCCTTATGTCATATTTAAAAAATTTGTTTCTAGCTTTCTGTAATTATAAAGAAATATTAAAAATTTTGATAAATATGCAATTTAAAGTAGCGCGAGATTGCAATGCTAACAATCTGAATTTCAGAGTGATTGGGACTTTGAAAACCATATATTGCATAAGGTGACATTTTGTTTTGTGAAATACATGCATAGCTCTTAACACGAAAATTTGAAATTATACATACCAAGTTTGTACTTAAGATTTTACTGAAATCACTTTATTTACTGAGAAAAATAACAGAATTTGTAGTAAATAAAAATTATTTATTTGTTGTACAACTATTATTTTATTTATTTATTTATTTTTTTTGCACACAAGAGCTAATTACATTGGGCCCTAAAGTTAAAAATGAATTCTTAATTGCTATAAGCATTTAAAAGCAAGATGAGAATAGAACTTATGAACTGTTAAAACCAGGAGTCCTAGCACTTATACAAACCAGCTTGGTGAGGACTAAAATACAAAATAAAATATCTGAACCTCAAACTTTGAGAGTGATTCACTGATCCTTCAAGTTCTAACTTTGAATATCATGATATTGTATAAATTTAGATTTTAAATATCAGAATTTTTCAACCTTGTTTCTTTACTACAGATATATTATTAAGTTTAATACTATAAAAGAAACTTCAAATATTTTATACAACAATTACACCAAGCAAGGATGAAGAAAAAGGATTTATGTTGTTATTTTAACATGTTTTCAGAATTTTGATTTTAATTTGGCACTGAGGCATGCATCAACAAGAAAAATATCAAATTTTACACTATACTTAATTTATACACAAAAGTAACAAATTTAATCAAATATACAAACATAAAGTACAGAATTTAATAGAATTTATAATTTTTTTATAAATACATTTAATAGTAGAGAAAATAAAACAAGAACAAATTTGGATCTAAATGTTTTTAGAAAGAGAGACTTACATACATACGATGAAGTATAGAAATAAAATAATTTTGTTTGGAGAATTATAAGCTTTTAATACAACTAGATAAAATATTTTGATGTTATTATAATTTAACATAATGACATCAAAATATTTATGCATTACAGGAATACTTTTAATGCATTACAGGCTAATGTACATTTCACTTAAATACAAATAAAAAGTATATGTAAATACACAAACCCTTATATTAAAATATAAAAATTTTCTTCACTACATTTATCGGCTTTCATCAACAGCACAAAATAATGAAACACATGACATGAAACATGAATAGCAGACAGTGAAGGAATTAAATATGCTGCAATTCCTTCACTTACAAAATAACCAATCTGAAAAGTAAGCTCTGCTAGTGTCATTTCTCCTTTGTTTGGTAACTATAACTCTGATGACCAATTTATTTTTATTTTATTTTTTTTAACAGGAAATCTGGAAAGGAGTTGTCGAGAGAAAAATTCTTTTTTTTTTTTTTTTTTTTTTTGGCAGCTCTCCTAATACAAGTAGCTTGATGCTTTCTTCATAGTGTTAAAAAACTACTATCATTAGTACAGAAAATTAAAGCTGGCATTCTTAAGATCCTGAAAATGTACAAATAAAACTGTTTATTTAATTTATCTCTTAACAAAAAAATACCACAAGATTCAAGGAAATTTAGAAGAATTACATAAGTATTGCAATTGTTTATATATATATACACACTTAATGTTTTTGAATAGTATTTTAATAATACTTTTAAAAATTACATTAATAAATAAAGAAATAAAAACTTCTAATTTAAAAGTATTAAATGATTCTAAAGATTTAATAGAAACTATTTCATTTAATAATCAAACCTCTTAAAGTTAATTACCTAAAGTACTACATTTTAATTTTTTTAGTTTAAATTTACTTACAACTATTCAATTCACTGTGAATTTAAAAAGATGTATAAAAACAATTTCTGTTAAATTTGGAACACTTGATGACAATAAAATAAAAACTAAATAAATGCTATCACTGATTACATAAGATGTCAATTTAAAAAATTTACTTTTTCTAATTATTTAAAACAATTTTTATTTTCAAACACATTTGAAACAACTCAATCACTGCATTTAAATATATTCCAGAATCATCTTTTTTTTCCTTCCAAGGTAAAAAAAAAAAAGTTGTTATTTTCATGCTGTTAATGAATGGAGAGAATAAGCATTAAAATCAGTGTATGATGTGCTTGACATACCAGTCAGTTGAGTAGGAACATCAGTTATAAGAGCTGGCCCACAGTCCACATTCATCAATATTAACTTGTACAACTTTAAAAAAAAAAAAAATTCCAACAAACTCTTTCGACAAGTCCATTTATCTTTAAAGATTTTAAAGCAGTCTTAACAAGTCACAGAACAAGTCAAGTGTTTGAGGGTAGTGTTGTGAATGAATTTATGGCACGGCAAAACATGGCATGACATTGGTTTCATAAATTCAAGTTGGGAGATTAACATCTTTGTAATGAAGCTCGCAGTGGATGACCACATGGTCTTAGATGATGCTCAGCAAGCAGTCATTGAGGATAGTTATTAAATGCAGTGTTTAGTTCAACTGCAAGAGTTTACTGTTCTTGGCCAATAATACGAGTTCACATATCGTAGGAGTGGGTAAGAATATCAAACAACTTTGTTGGGAAACTGAGGTATACTCTTTCCTCACCTGACCTTGAACCAGATAACCAGCCTTTTCATTCACTGGACAATCATTTTTGTGAGAAATCCTCTACTAATTAAACATAGTTACACCAAACACTCATGGTCCAGAATTCCAGAGCTTTATATAGCAAGGAGATTGCACAACTGGAGACACGTTGGCAGATGGTGCTAAATGCCGATAGTAACTATAGTGGGGACTTAACAATAGAGTTTATTCTTTCTGAAAGTCACGCTCCTTTAGGCCATTAAAATTGCAAAAATTTTCTAGTTTACCTAGTACTCAAATAGATTGATATACTTAACATTAGTACTAATTTGTTTTACTGAAACTAAACAATGGCATATTTGTAATTAATATTAATTTGCCAATTCTTTCACTTATGAATAATTTATTGTAGAATTTTAAGTTAATTTATATCATATTTAAGATATTCTTGTTCATCTTAAATTCATCAACTTAATTAAGCAAAACTTTGTATACTGTTTTTTTTTTATTTAAATATAATTGGTAATTTTGCCCGACAGCAGTAATAGAACTAAATATGTATTTGTTAATTATTACATTATTGAGATATAACTGATATGACATTGACACTCAATGGTCATTTTTCTTACGAGAATCAAATTCTGATGCGAGAAAGCAAGAAAAATAAATTTTCAATAACGTAGGGTTTGTATTGATTTCCAAGAATTTTAAGGAGTTTTCCAGGAGGTACTGACATTCACATTAAGTATTTTTTATTTTAAAAAATTATTCTTAACTAAATATATACATAATTATGTACATGTAACATTTTTCAATTATTTGTAAATAGAAATACCTGAAAAAATAGATATTTTTGTTAGAATTATACTTAATGGTTACTCCAAAAGTCTTCAAGGAAATTACAGTGATAACAAAAATTCTTACTTAAATAATCTTTATTCTTTATATTATTAAATTATACGTTATTAAAAAATAGACAATTTTTTGGGTATTTCAAGAGATGTGTATAATAATCTGTTTAAATAAATATATTTATTCAAAACAAAATACAGCTAAAATACAGATAACGTTTCCAGGATGACTTTCCAATTATTCAATATAAGAGCAATTCTAAATTTTTCTTGTTTACTTTCAAACTCTTCAATAATTATAGAATTTTATATTCGTATTCTAGATTTTACTATTTCTTTATTCATTTAATAAATTCACATATTTTGATTACCTAGAAACAAAATATTGCCAATAGAAAAGCCAACTTTCCATTCTTAAGAATTTTACTTTTTAATTATTAGTAATAATTTGCTTCTCTGTAGCACCATGTCAAAACATGTTTTATTTTGTAATTAATGTTAATTTATCAGTTCTTTCAGATTCTCTTTAGTATACTATATAGATTTTCGAATTTATGTCTCTTTTTACAAACACTTCATGTGTGATTTTCAATTCAATTTCTTCAAAAAGTGTTTTTTTGTTTGTTTTTTTCTGTTTTTTTTACGTTTTAATTTACTTAAATATAATTTATAAAGCTGCCTGGCATAAAACTAAGTTCTTTGCCAATTGTTATAATCTTGACACCAATGTTTGTGACATGATCATCAGTTAAGCATTTAGTCCCAATTGATTCACTTAAATTTTCTACTATCAAATTTTTATTCTCAGAAAATCTATATTATCAGATGTGTGTCTACAACAATAATAAAAGCAAAATTAACTATTTTCCATGTGATAATTTTGTTTGAGAGTAAGTTCAAATAAAAAAGATAGTATCTTTATTAGGATCAAATTCCTCAGCAATACAATTTTAAAATCTAACAGTTTTAATGACTTAAACTTTCAGAAAAAAGAAAAAAACTTATAATTTTTTTATGGACCATGAAAAAACCAATTTTTGCATAGCTTTACCAGAGTCAAATCAGTATAATAGAAAAGACACTTTCCATCAGGCATATTAAATAATTTATTTTAGCTTTTATCTCATTAATTAGGCAAATTTATCCCGAGTCACTAAAATTATATATTTAAAAATATACAGTGAATTTACGCAATATATATGTGTGTGCGTGCATTGCAATTAAAATTACACCACATAACTATCTTATTGGTAATTATTCTCTTCATTTTAGTTTACACATGTAAATCTAAATATTACATATCAAGTGGTATATTAAAAATATATATACTTAGATTATCAGGCAATTTCATTGAAAATTTTAAAACAAAAACTATAGTTTCAAACAAAAAAAAAAATAAATGCATCAAGTTAAGTTAAAATTCCAGAAGTATAAAAACATGTATCTCTGTTTTTAATTAATCTTAATAAATATTTTTAATTAATGAAATAGTACTATTCAACAAGAAACACATATCAAATGATTCTACATTATATTTAATTTATATAATTTTGTATATAAAATAGAAAGTTTAATCAAAAACAAGAATAAGTACTCACCTAATCATCAGCATTAGTTGGGACAGTAAATGCATTTGATAGCATTCAAAAAAAATCACACACAATATTTTCCTTGCAATTTTTTCTCCATATGTATTCTCCAGCATGTGAATCAAATTGTCTCTTTACACGATTTGTACTCCGTTAATTGTTCTGTTAATTGCTGACTAGGTACCCTGGATTGTATTTGTGTGTGCACCTGTACTCGTGTCTTTAAGCTTCGAACTATGATTTATTGACAAATGTATGAAGTCCTCATCTAAGAAACACTAATACATTCTTCAGCAGTCTGATATTAGAGTAGAACCCGGAACAACACATTCACGCAAAATCTTTATCAAAACACTTTTGCTCCTATCCTTAACCACATGAAAAAAACACTTGTTTGATCCCCTTTCAATTCCAACAAACACCCAATCACCATTCACACATTTTCCTTTATTAAACTTTCCCTTAATAAACTTAATTTCAACTTTAACATCTACGTCACCTAATATTTCACTTTCACGTACACACATTTTTACACACAGCTCTCTACAAAAACTCATCCAATTAGTCACAGTTTGTTTTGGTAAATGCAACTCATTCATAATAAACTCATGCGTACACCCTTTCACCCACATAACAGTCATTAATAAAATGACACTAATTTCCAATTTTTAAACCATGAATTCTTTCGTACACATTTTTTTTAACATAATGTTCATTCAAACCCTCCCTTCGACATACAACCATCATTATATTCTTTCTGGGACACAAAACCATATTTTTCTCACACACACGCTTATCAGCAATCAAACCAACTTTCATACACCAGGAAGTAAGAAAGTTATTGAACTTTACTTCCTTCATGCTGCAAATTAAAGAAAAAACGCAAGTTCAAATCTTGACTATCCAACTTTCAATAGCAACACACAAATACTTAAATTTACAAACTTAAATTTTATAAATTACCAAAATAATCTTCAGAAACAAATTACCAAAATAATCTTCAGAAACAAATTTCAAAGTGACTTATTCAATTATAATCTCCAAATTAAAACTCTTAAAAATTAGACTTCCAAATTAAATAACCTTATATAAATATAGTATCTAAATAAATTAACACAGCTTTTAATAAAAATAACTAATTTTTATCAGAATATACAAGTTTCAAAGATAAATTTAGAAATAACTAATATAAAACATGTTCCAATTGTTCTATATTCTGAACACATTGAAATATAAAGAAAGGCAGAAATTACAGCACATTTAGAAACTAGAACAAAAACCTCGATTCTGGCAACAGTACCAAGTGGTAGAATTTGATCAAAATAAGTAGAACTATTAATACAGAGCATTTTTTTAACCTTATAACAGAGTAAATTGGATTTTCTAACAATAAGAAAAAATTCATAAAAATTTAACTGTTTTTTTTTCAGATAACAGAATTTACTTCTTAAATTATAACATTTATATGGCAAATATATCTCTATATATTTATTACAATTAAAGAAGCAATTCTTTTATCAAAAAAAAAAAAGTTCAATTTTTATGAATTTTTTTTTATTAGCGTCAGAAAATCCAATTTACACTGATAGAAGGCTTATCAGTTTATATATTACCTTCCAAAATATAAAATGATAAGTGAATTTCTTTAAAAGTTTATTATGGCACAACTAAGTGTAGCATCTGTATTTCTGTAGTTGCTTTAGGAGTAGTATCAAATGACTACTTTCTAAAGGCTTTTATTACATAAAATACGATGAACTATAACTTAAACTATTTTTCTTTGTTAAATCATTTTTAGACAATATTTCCACATTTATTTCATTTTATATCCATTTGCAAATATAAAAAAAATGATGCAATACCTATTCGAAGGTAATGCATCATTTTTATGGAAAAGTTATATGCTTTCCCAGTAAATAAAAAAAATGACAACACTTTATTTTGCTGAGAATATCATGCTTTACATCAAATCAAATGTAAAAATGCTTATCGATGCCTATCATTTGGTTATGTTTATCTCCTTTTTATCAATGATTTGACAATTTATTCGGAACACACGAAAATACTTTCTCATAATTTACCATGTTTAATAATGAAAGCCAATTTGAGCAATAGTTCATAGAATATTCTGAATCATAACACAAATACACTGGACCAGTATAAGGCAACCTAAAGACTCTAAATATAATAATTCAGAGTTTCAAATAGAAAATTTTCTACTGCTTATAGCATATTTTAGAGCAATTAAAAAGGTGTTGCAATCAATAAAAAATGAAACAAGAACTATTGTACTTCAGAGTGCATTATTCTTTTGACAGCAAAACAAACAAATGTATCGAGATTACATTAAAAAAACAAGAATTAACATTATAAACAATACAGAATAGCAAAATTTGGTACTAACATATTATCGTCATTACAACAATTTATGTTAAACCAAATTTCAAAAAATTTTTTACAGTTAAAATTTTAATGGAAGATTACAGGTCAGTTCTACTTAAAATTTGGAATTAAATTGGCAGTGGTTATAACAAGAGCCAATTACTGATAATTTTTATCATAATTATACCATATTAAATGATAGAAACAACCAAATTTTAAGGATATTAAATTGCAGAAAGTTTATAAATTAAATATGAAGATTAAACAAAACAGTCCAAAGAATATTGACCTCGAAATAAATCAATTTAAAGTGTTTTCAACTTAATAAAGATTAGCAACTGATTTATAAAGCTAAATAAAGAAAGCTACAATAGAAAATCATGTTGCACAAGTCATACAGATTAAATTGTGTATTTTAAATTATTACACTGGATAAAATTCCATTAAAAAGTATTACATGGGATATGGGTACTTTTCTATTATACTCCTGCTTATGATCCTAAATAAATAGCACATTTCTTATGGAGAAGCAAAAATATAATATAGATATGATTTTATTGGCTCAATTTTTTTTTAATCTGATATATATATATATATATTTTACAAAAATTTAATAAGAAATTAAATGGCTAAAAGTTAAACATAGCAAAAATCTAGTTGATGCAAAAGATTAGTGATGAAAAGACATGGTCACAAATCACCAAGAGTAATTAACAACCTAATTTAATTTTATTTCTTTTTAAAAAAATTACTATTGCATCATACTTACAAAAACAAATATCGATAAGATTGTTAAACAGTTTATGCCAGAAAAACATTGGTGTTTAAGTATTGTCAATAAATGATAATTTAATTAATAAAACACATAAAATGTATGTATTAAATTTTAGAAGTTTCTAAAAAACGTAAACTTTTTTAAGCAATACTGGATACATGCAAATGGAATATTTACAAGTCATTTATGATTTTTTTTCTTTTCCCATTATTGTAATTATTATACAGAGGTATAATGAAAAGGTATCAATATTTATACTTTTTGTTATGTGAATTGATTTTATATAATACTGACACAAATTTTATATTCATTTTCTTTCTTTCTTAAGATATATAAACTTTTATTTAATATATTAAAACAGAAGCACACATGTATTTAGACTTATAGACCCAAAATCTCAAAACATAAGTCTACTTTTTAAAAACATCACTATCTAGAGTAGCTGTGTGTATTAAACTATTTTCAAATACTTATTTCCAAAATTTTTCTTTAGTTGATATTTTTGTGTTAAAATCTTCAGGATTTGTACACGTTCTTGTCATTTGTAATTTGGTAATTGTTCAAATTTTACAATAAAATTAAATATAGTTGATCATACAAGGAGAAAATGAAATGGCTTTAGAAGCTAGGCTAGAAATGTAATAAGTTATGTTGAATTGATATATATCTTCATTGACAGAAAAATGAACACATCTTTAGGAAAGACTCACCTATGTTGAGATAATAACTTTCAAGATGATTCAAGTTCAAGAAAAATTAAGATTACACTTAAAACTTTTCATTAATAGCAGACACAAAGGAAAGTAAGTTTAAGAGAAATTAGAATTCATGAGTGACTATATTCAGACCAGAAGCATGCATCCATGACCTCCTCTAAAGTTTTACAGTTAAAACATTCAAGTGAACCACGAAAAATTTTAAAAATGTTTCCAAAGAAAAGTATATCCTTTATTTCAGTTTAAAAAAATATATACATACTATCCAAATGTTATAAAAATTAAAACTAATGAATTCTACCACCGCATACCTTTCTAAAAAAAGATTAAATATTTTTTTGCAATTTATAATATCTGTTCAACAGAATTTTGCATTTAGTTCCGTAAAAATAATCTTATCAAATAGAGCTTGCAAACCAGCAAAATAGAAACTGAGCTCTCTCTCTCTCTCTTGATAGTATAGTTTAAGCAGTGTCCCCAGGTTAAAATTGAATCTCATTATGCTTGAAAAGGACCCAACATTCGATTTTCTACGACTATTTTTAAAATTTTTCTGCGATGCTTTTTAATATACTGCATTACTCAGTTTGTTTACGGGTATTTTTGGCTGTTACCTTAAAATAAACACTAGAATTATAGCCTACAAAAAAACAAGGAACAAAAAAGCAGAAATTTTACTCAAAATATAGATATATCAATATAGCTGCAGAAAAACATTATAGTTTATTAAACATAACGGATAAGGATTTTATTAATACATTATATTTATGAAGAACATTTAAAACAATATTCTGACCTCTCGAAAAGTTAAAAATAAATTAAGAAATTTGAAAATACTATACCAAATTGAATATGTCTTTAGATATAATTAACTTCAAATTAATCATTCAAAGATATGACTTCAACCATTTCAATTTTCAACATTCATTGTCGATATAACGATTTATATGGCATACATTTTTCACTGGTGATGCCATGTTTAAATTTTAATACTTACTTTCAGTTTAACTATTATGTGTGCATAAAATTAAATATAGATATACATAAAAAAATATTATTTGTTTAGAAAATTGTTTCATCAGTTTTTATAATTATATAAAAATAGGATTAAAAATTTTATGATCATTGATATAATGGAAATATTTAATTGGCATAAGCATAACATGATACTATACTGACAAAGGATGTAAGGACTAAATTTAGGGAAACAATTAGCAATGTATGAATCTGTAATTTATATCAGTTTTGGTTAACCAAATGTAAACATTTTTATCTATTAAAGTGTACTCCAAATGATAACATATTCACATTTTTCTTTCAAACATATACTGCAAAGTTTACAAAATTTTCCTAATTTGTATTGTAAGTGCATCATATATTTATAATATTTCATATAATTCTTTTGGGATAAAAATTGTTCTATGGTGTCTTGTACTTGCATAATGTTAATTGAAGTGTTTTTCTGATATATTTATTGAATGATCGATATAGAATATATTTAAAAGGCACAAGTGCCGTATAATCCATGGTTACAAATTCTGAGTTATTTTGGCGACGGCGAAATGTTGCTAAGATGACGTCATTGTGATGTAATGCCGCGCGAAAATGCTGTAATTGTGACGTAATAAAATCGTTTTCAAAAAACTTTACTTATCTAAATATTAAATTTAAATCTGATAAATAAAGAGCGTGAATATTTATTATTGAAATAATAAGATCGTAATAAACATTATTAAAAAATATTGTTTCATTGCTTTTTAATAATGTAATGGGTAAATGACGACAGACCCGTACGGGATTGGCGCGATTTCAAATTTTCACGCCAAGCACTCTACAGCTCTGTCGCCAACCTAAATTACGTCACTACGCGCGATAGCCGTCAACCAATGACGATCGCGTTCGAACTTCAGCTTTGAAATAACTAAATACTGTTAAAGTTTTAAAATTCTAATAAATAGAAAAAAAATATTTAATATATCGAGCAATGGCCCCTACCTTAAAAAGAACATCAGTGTAGCGCTACCTACTACAATGCCAATCAGGCAATAAAACTAAATTTCATATGTTAACGAATCTCATTTTTTTTAAATTTAAACTTGATTTTCAATATACCGAGCAATGGTGCCCACCATAAAAAAAAAACATCAGAGTAGCGCTACCTACTACAGTGGCAACCGAGCAATAAAGCTAAATTTCAAACGTTAACAAATTTAATCTTTTGTTTAAACTCCAATTTTAATATAACGAGCAATTACGTCCACATTAAAGAAAATTTAAATACGCAGCACATTTTAACACTAACATGAAAAATGCAATACACACAACTTAAACATTTATTTACTTATGGAAACATTCATTTTTATAAAAACTTTATTTTCTAAGTATATGACTAAAGTTATAATGAAAAATAAAATTACTCACCTAATCTTCATCGCTCTCCGAATCGTGACTTTTTGGCGAATATACCATTTTTATCGCTTCTAAAAAATCTTCTATTATGTTTTCCTGATGATTATTTCTCCATACTTACTCCTCAAAAATGTGAAGTCAATATATCCTCATCCATACTTGTTAATTTTCACAGACAACACAGAAACATCAAAAATTGAATATCGAAACCCAATGCTTCAAGATTATTCTGTAATAGTTTCAAGGGTTACATAAACAACATGCATGTAAAACGAAAACATGTCATACCTACGTAATCCAAACTGGTAAACCAGACTAGCGCACTTTATCACACTCTTGGCGCATTTTTCCCTCTGTACACTTCTCTACTATTTAGTGAATGTTTTATTATTAAAAAATAATGAAACATTTGAAAATATAAATATTTTCCTTATTCATATTCGTTTCCGAAATTACTTCGTAAACGATAGCAAATAAGTAAGATATGGGAACTTTGAAAAAATAAATATCAGTTTTAAGAAAATCGGAATACAAATTCTAACGAAAATTCCAGAAGAATCCAAACACAAATAATAATGAAAAATAACGCAATATTAGGTAAGAAATAAATATAAATTATTAAGCACAAATTAAACTGTTAAATAGAATATCTTTAATAAATTAAATACAGAAACAATAATTTTAAAAATGTATATACAAATTATAGTATTTTATAGTAATAATATAAATTATAAAAATGCCATACATAAACTAAAGAAATAATGTGTTGACACAATTTTAAACAGTAACTTTAAATTCAATTTAAATTTTTAAAGTAAAGAAAAAGTGCAATACAACCTGGAATTGAAGTATCTAAAATATCAAGTAAATTATAAAACACACTAAAACAAATCTTGCGAAGTTAACTCGCATAAATTTCTAGTAAAATGCTAAAGTAGAACAAAATGCTCTGAATTTCGTCTCAATGATATAAACACTCGGATTGTCAAAATTGAATTTTCACCTTAATTCTTATTGGTCTTCATCGGTATGACGTAATAATAATCAGGTTGCCATATACAAATGAATATCCGCCAAAAAATCGCCAATCTCAGAATTTGGCACATGGATTATATTGCACCTGTGCCATTTAAAATATAACAAAAGTAGAATTAATACCTTCTTAGTAAGTAAAATAAAATTCACAGATTCTTTTTCAACTATTTTATCGGTCAATCATACCTGAAATGAAAAACTGTCTTTTCTTATATTTTGATATTTTCAAATGCATTGAAAATAACTTTTCAACAAAGATATTTTAACCTTACTTGAATAATTTCTGGGGAAACTTGTTTATTATTTTAGCAGCTGTGTAAGAGTTTGATAAAACAATATTTTAAAGAATTAATCTGACAAAATACCTTTTTGAATCACTAAACTAGTATATTTGTATACATCATTTATGTAATGTAACTAAAATGTAGCTTTTTCTTTGGAAGAAATATAAACACTAACAATATTTACTGTTGCCCAAATTTGATTTATTAGTTATCACAAAGTTAAAGTGAGTTCACCTTTTTCCTGAATGCCGTGTAACGGAGGTATACTGCTTTCAAAGATATAAAAAAAGCGATAATAAATTAATTTGGCCTCCAATAGAATCAATGAAGTATATTTTAATCAAAAAATATGTTTTACTGCGTGATTTAAATATTAGAATGTCATTTATATTATCAGAAATACATGTGTTGTATATATATTTATGACGGGGAAGATTTCTATAAAAAATGCTTATTCTTTTAGCATTTTCAAGAAACAGTAACTTTTAGCAAAAGTATTATTTTATAAAATAAATTGCATAACCTTACCAAGTTTTGCTTGTGATTTAAAATTGATTCTTATATTTTACGAATCATTTCATTTTAGTTTGTTACTCTGTCAGTAGGGAAAAGTATTTTTTATAAATACTCTATTACATTTGTAAATTTAATAAATGCTTTATCAGGAACAAATAAAGTGTATAAATTAATTATCATTAAACAGTTTTTCCATTTCATTTTTTCTCACAGTTGCATTGTTTACTTCTATTGCTATACAGAAGGACATAAAATATGTTAATCAACATTATTAAAATGCTTATTATCAGACATGATTTTATAAATGATATTTACATAAAAAGCAATTAAAATATCAAACAATTCTAACTTTTTAGAATATCATAATTAGGTAGAATTATTTCATTTCTCTCAGCAAAGAGGGACTCTTATGGTAAAATAATTTTATTATAACATATTAAATAAGTAAAAATTATCATAGATACATAAAAATAAATCAAATTGAATAATTTAGAAAATATTATCCAGATATTATTCCAAGTAACTAGCCATAGTAAAATAATTAGCATGAGTATTAGAAAAATTAAATCATTATAAATAGACTTATATTTTACAAATCATTTTTATTGAATCCCAATATTGTTTATCTTATTCATAATTAAAAAAAGCCAATTTTCTTATAGTTTAACCACATTCAATGCCTAAACTAATTAAAATTATGTAACAATTATTTACAGTTAATATTTAGTATATTAGTTTGAGAAAGAGACATCTCACCCAGACCTTTTATTGACTCATCCTAATCTCACTCTTCTTATTAAACATGATCTTCTTTCCACTCCTGGTGGAGCAGGACATAAGATTCTTTACATGGAGATCACTAAACCTGAACTCAAGGAAGAACCCATTGTTACAAAATGGAACTTAAAGAAGGCAAATTGGCAAAAAACTATTATTCTAAGAGGACACAGGAAAGGAGCAAAACTTTTTTGGAACGATGAACTTCAATCTCTGCGGGAAGAGAGAGATTGAGCAAGAATTCTTGCAGAATCCACTGGTCTCTTGAGAGACTTTATTAATTTAAGACAAAAACAAGTCCTACTCAAAAAGAATATTTTAAGTTCTAAACATGCTTGTTTTAATAATTTTTTTATTGACTTGGTCTATCGTAAAATTGGAACTAATTCCTTTAAATTTTTATCCACTCTTAATGGAAAAAAGACCCAACCTTGTAAAAAGCCAATTGAGGCTTATGGAAAGCTTTTGACCTCTGACAAAGATATTGCTGATACTTTTTGCAGTCATTTTCATAAAATTAGTAATTTTAGACCAAAAGCAAAAATTTGAAAAGACGAAATAAGGTCAAACTTTTTAAGCAATTCCAGATCATACCTCTTTTTTGTTCCCTTCTCCAATGAAGAATTCAAAAAGGCCTTAAGGCATTTAAAGCATGGCAAGAGTGCAGGACCTGATAAGATTTTACCAGAATTTATTCTAGAACTTGACTTGAAAGCCAAGTCGAAACTTTTAGAATTTATTAACAGAACTTAGGGTGGAACACTTACGGCTTTATGGCGAAAAGCTAACATAATTCCAATCCTGAAACCAAATAAAGATCCATCTGACCTAAATTCGTTTCGACCCATTTCTCTGACCTGTATCTTGAGCAAGCTGACTGAGAGAATGATTGTTGATAGATTACAGTTTATTCTTGACAGTAAAGGATTTATCTCTGAGAGACAAGCTGGGTTCAGAAAGGACTTTAATACTACGGAACAAATAGTCAGGCTCAGTCAACTAATCAAAGATGGTTTTTATAGAAAAGAAAGTACTCTTGCAGTCTTTATTGACTTTAAATCAGCGTTTGACCGTGTTTGACGAAAACTGTTACTAAAGAAGCTTCGTCAGATGGGCATCTCTGGCCACCTCTTTAAATGGATCTTTGATTTCCTTTCACAACATTTTATTAACGTAAATTATGGAAATGCTAGATGGGGTTTCGGGCAAACTGCTCAGGGCTCTGTTTTAAGCCCTGTTTTGCTCAACGTGATGATTAATGATCTCATATGCAACATCTCGAAGACCTGCCCTGATGTTCAAGTTTTGTTATATGCAGATGATCTGGTCCTTTGGACAACTGGCAACAACTTTCAAACCTAGAGAGTGTTATGAATTCTGTCCTGGACTTTTTATTAAAATGGACTAATGACAATTAGTTCTCTGTCAACATTGACAAGACCAATTTTGAGATTTTTACATTGAGTACTAAACAGAATCAGATTATTTTAAACTTTGATGACAAACAACTTCAGAGAACTGATTGTGCTTAATACCTCAGTATTCTTTTAGACACAAGACTCACCTGGAACAAACAGGCCTCAAAAATCACTGAAAATGTCTCCGACCGACTTAATTTATTAAAAAGACTAGCTGGTGTTAAGTGGGGTGCCACTCAGGATGGTTTGGTCATAACTTTTAACTCTTTCATCCAACCGGTCTTCGATTATGGAACTGAAATTTTAATCACTGCCTTAGTTACTGTTTTATCGAAACTCAATGTTGCTCAAAACAGTGCTCTTAGGCTTATTACTAGGGGAGCCTTCTCAACTCCAATACTACCTTTAGAACTTCAGACTGGTCTTGACTGTTTGCACGATAGGAGAGTTTTTGCTACTTTGGTTCTTGGTGAAAGGTTACTAAGTAGGGAGTGTTTTTGGACAAACTGTCAACCAAGCACTCTGAGAATAGAAACACAATGAATATTTTTATCAGAATTCCAGAGAATTTACAGCTCACTTGGCACTCCAAATAATAGAGCTCTTACAGCCAGACCCCGTCTTCCCAGGTATGCTGAAATATGCCACCCCTGTCTTCGACCTTGCCCATCCTGTCCAGAAGGAAGTCTCCCCTGGGCTAGAACTCAGGGCTTCTGCTCTTGCTACTATTAATGAGAGATACCTACTCGACAATTGGATGCACATTTATACTGACGGATCAGCTGAGAGAAGTACTGGGAGAGTGGGAGCTGGTGTCTTCTCCAAATTTTTCATACTCAAAGAGCCTTTGGGAAAAAACTCAGACAATTTTGATGGAGAAGTGTATGCAATTTGCATGGCTCTCCAAAATATTTTAGATTTTTCGAAAATGAAATATGTCCTTCTTGTTGACTGTCAGGCTACCATTCATACATTGGCAATTTATACTCTTCTACCTACATCTATAGAATTAAACTGTAAGACCATCATTAGCATTTTACTATCTGCGGGAGAGGATATTACTTTACAATGGATCCCTAGCCATTGTGGTTTGCCTGGTAATGAAAAAGCAGACAATTTTGCAAAGAGACTTCTTTTTTAATCCCTCCAGATACCCCTACTGGCCTGAGAAATGTCAAACTCCTTCTAAAACGGGTTATCCACCACCAGCGAAAAGTTTATTACAAAGAGAATGCAGTTGATGCCTCTTGGAGGACCCTGCTGAGCTCATGTATTCCTAGAGATTTACCTAGGTCTATAGGGGTCTCCTGCTTCAAGTTACTTACTGGGCATGATTTTCTCCAGAAACATCTATATCATATTGGGCTTGTGACTTCATCCGACTGCATTTTATGTAGGGAACATGTTGACATGGATGGCGAGCATCTTTGGAAATGTTCTGCCCTCCAGGAAGCCAGCACATCTTCACATTTCAAGCGCTCTCCACTCCTGGAGATACTTCATTTCTTTATTGGATTGCAAGACTTATTATGCTCAAAAAAGCTAACATAAGGACGTAAAAAAAAAGTTTGAGGAAGAATAAGTTTACATTTGATTTATATGTTTTTTTGCCAGTTTTAAGATGTTTAGTGTAAAATTTTATTGTTCTGTTATTTTAACAAAATGGAATATAAGAATTAAATATTGAATTTCAACTATAGATAAGTTATAACATAATTTTAATTTGTTTTTGCATTATTTCATTGAAAAATGACTACATTTAAAATTACCAGACTCTTATTTTAAATAAAACTAAAAATTCCTTAATATTTTACATTTATAGAATGATTTTATATAACATTAATGATTACAATAATGTCACAAATATATAAAAACTAAAAAAATATTAGAAAAGAATTAATTGAAAAAACATTTTATTTGCAGTGCAAAGCACTGCTCAAATAAATTATACAAAAGATAGAATATTTTTATTTTAAAAAATAGGATTTAAGCTATATTCAATAAGTACTTATTTTTACGAATCTCTAATTTACAAGTACTCAAGATTTTGTAAAACTAATGGCTAGTTCCCAACTTGATCTTGTAAATGTAATGATAGTTTTCACTATCATTTACCAATCAAAGTTTGAGAAATCTCATGTGTTTTGAATTTGTTTGCCTTTATTTTTTTATCATCTGATACTTTGAAATAATTTTATTTGTGATTGAGAAACTTAAACCCATGTTTTTATTAAACAATCATAAATTGTCCAAATTATAGATAACTAATCACAGGTCTGATGTTGATGTATCAGATTTTTAGAAATAGTTTATATCTCTCTTATCATCATTCCCCATGAATCACAGTGTAATCAATAACTTCGCATCGTATTCTATGCAGTACTTTTGTAAAGTATGGTATTGATTTGGAATTGCCTACCAAAATTGACATTCAGGACAGAATGAATTTGTCAGTCTGTGCTTGGAATAATTTTGTAATTTCTCAGTTATAATTTGAGTACCAAATTATTAAATGATAGAAAAAACATAATGAGAGAGATTAAAAATGAACTTTCGGCTATCAAACATGAAGAAAATGATACACACCTGAAATCATCTGCAAAGTAAACATATAAATTGCTAACAAGATTGAGAACTTATTTGGGAAAAATAATAGTAAAATATCTTCTTACATCCAAAAAGTAAAAAAAAAATTTTTTTTTTTTTTTTTTAAATATAATTTTTGAAACATAAAAGATAATTTTTTAAAATGTTTTTATTTTACAACGATTTCTTATATGCTGCAGACTAAATGATTTTTTTCTAATAATTAAAAAAGTTTGATAAAAAAAATTCACTTTAGGATATTATACTTGTATGTTCTCCATTTTATAAACTATAAATTTTAAGAACTGTTTTATTAGTTGCCAAAAACAATTGTCTATTGTATTAAAATTTTCTAAATGATTTTATTTAATTGCAAAATTATTCATTCTATTGCTATTTTGCTCAGATCTCAATTTTTTTTTTTTAAATAATGCTTTAATAGTTTGATTGAATTTTATTGAATTCTAATATTTTATTTAGTTATTTTAGAAATTTCCTTATTAAATCCTTTTAGCTCAATCTGAATTTGCTTATCCTTCTAAAAGTGGGCAGCAATGGTTCCAGATGGAATGGGAGAAAAAAGTGAATCAACTCCAAAACCTGAAGTAGTATTGCAACAGCTTCAAATATTTTTAAATGGGGCTACTAGAATTGCAAAAGTGAGAAGTGCAGAAGTTGCACAAGCTGCAATCATCCTTTTAAAGTCTACAGAAGCTGCTAGAGATGCAGTACTCGAGCATGCATACAATCTATTTGATGAATCTGTAAATAATTTCCTGAAACTTGAAGTTGAAGATAGATCTGCCGAAAATTCATGTACCAATGATAGTATTGTTCAAGAATTCCACAAAGTTCTTTCAGACTATGTTGAAAAAGAACCTGATACATGGGCCCCAGTCATATCCACGTGGTCTCTAGATTTACTTGGGTATCTCAGCAGCAAATATGCTGATAGGAGAGGTGTTCTCCATGCTAGTCTTCCAGAAGTTTTACAGTTATGGATGTCTTGTCCACCTACCAGAACTCTTATTGATTTAACAACACAGTGTCTGTCAACTCTCGTTAGTAGCAATCCCGATACTTGCATTGATGCTTTGATAGAAACTTCTGTAAGACATTCTCCTCACTTTGATTGGGTTGTGGCCCATATTGGATCCTGTTTCCCTACAACTGTTATCACCAGAGTTCTGGCATGTGGAATGAAGGATTTCATGCATCATGATCTTGCTGATGAGGCACAAATGAGTGCCAACAAAAATCCTAAAATAGCTTCAGTCGTAGGTATTCTTGGACATCTAGCAACTCATCATGACAGTGATACTCGGGCTTCCATTCGTAGTTTGTTCAATGAAAGCTTTTCTGATTCTGCAACAAGGGAGCAGTTAGCTGCTGGTCCTTTTCTGCTTCATCTTGCTGCAATGTCTGACACACTGTCACATGTAATTTCATCAGAATTTGTTAAAGTAGGTGAGTATAAATGAAAAACAATTTTCTATTTTTTATAACCAGAATTTACTACAACTTTACTTTTAAGGTTTTTGCCATATAATTACTTACATATTCAACCATGACCTAGTTCAGAATGGATTCTGATTATTACAAAAGACTCCCCTGTTTACAAACTTATAGAGAACAATAAAATAATTCTTAAAATCAAATGGTTGTAAAATTTAAAAAATATGAGTGTAAGATTTTTAAATTTTTTTCATTGAAATGCTCCTTTTTACAAATAAAATACCATTTGAAAAAGAGAAATCTTAGGAGATTGTGTGGTTTGGTGCTATTTTCAATTTTCTCAACAAACACTGCTCAGTTATATTACCAATTATTTTATTGCTGTGCAGATTTGTAGGATTTAGCCATACTCTTCTAATCATTACTCGGAGAAGAATATCAGCACCAGGAAAACACATTCCCAATTTTAAAAATATGCAAACTTCATCAGCATCCATACCTGTCACTACATTCACAGATATGAAAATTTGAATGTTTGAATTTTATTTACTTCATATTCTTGTATCTCACAATTTCAAACATAAATATAAAATATACAAAATGTAAAAAAAAAAAAATAATAATAATAATAATAATAATTAAGATTATTGTACCTTCTAACAAATTTTACATGAGCACACATCAGGTTAAATTATAAAATCTCAGGTTACATAATAATATTGCAAGAATTCATTTGGACTCGGAAATCTACGGATTAGGCACATTTAGCACCCATACTGACTTATAAGATTCAGCCCCCAATTATTTGTGATTAGCTTTTTTTTACTAAAAAGGATATGCTCTTCTAATTTAGAATCCTTTTATTTTTCAGTTATTTAATTTATTTTACTTTATTCAATTTTTCAGTTAATCATTTAATCTAATTTTTTTGTGAGATCTAATAAATAATTTTATCTTTCAGTGATTAAAGGGAACATTTATTTTTGTCTTGGGTGAAATACACTAAAAAAGACTAATTAATCAATAGAGCTTCTTGTGAAATTTTAGTTAAAATAGCATCCCAATTTATTTATATTATTACTTAAACTAAAATCATTTTCATTGTAAAAAATTTAAATCCAAAAATATAATATTATAAGCATAAAAATTTCATTTTGATATCCAATGTCTATTTTTCTTGTTAAATTAATTTTAAAACTAAAAGTAGTTTCAATTTAGAAAACTAAATTATGTCGTAACATCAATGTAGAACAGAGAAAAACAATGAAACACGTAGACAACAAAAGCTGCATTTTTAAATCAAAAATTAAAAAAAAATTCTGTCTACATTCACAAATCCATACAAAATTTTGTATTTTTAATTTAATTAGAAGTATTCTGGACTATACAATAAATTTATAATATAATAAAAAGCCATTGTTATTTTTTTGTTTTTTTTATTTTTATTTATTTATTTTATTTTATTTATTTATTTTTTTTTTTTAACTGATACTTTTTTTCAGGTTTTTGATTGAAATTATTACCTGAAATTATAAGTATGGAGATAAAAAAAAAGAGAAATCTTATTCACATTTTTCATGATTTTACTTTGAGAAGTTTTTCTAATTGGTTATTAGTGCATTGTAAACTTTTTTCTTGTTTTAATATATTCAGTAAAACTATTTTCTTAAAGTTTTAAAATTTCTATATTAAAATAAGAGTTTAATGACATTTAAAATAAGCCTATTTTTATTTTGAAGACACATTCACTCTGTACAAAATTTTTCTATTTCTTTTTGTAACATTCAAAGATGTTTTTAATTTTTTAATATTTACAGTGAAAAATAATAATTATGCTTGATTTTTTTTATATTTTTCTCTAATAGTTTCTTTCAAGCTTAAAGATTTTTCTGTATATAAATTTAAATAATTAGTTGAAAAAATTATTTTAAAAGCATTTTATAAGTATCAAGCATGTAAAAAAACTTTTTTAAATTCCATTTAAAATTTCCCCATTTAAAAAGAAAATAAAAATGATTCATTAACATAAATTGTGAATATAAATGCAACAAAACTATAACTTTAATAACTATTACTGCCAAAAAACTTTGAACATTAAATAACTATTTTAATCTGCAAACTGGTCATGCATGTAAATAAATATTCATACTAGCAAACATATCAGTATTAATTAAGCTGATACAAAAAATGAATGCCAGATAGAAAATAAATTTTTCTTCAATAATTTGTTAGTGTCAAAAGATTTTCAAAAGTCAAAATTTTATTTCCAATTCATCCTTTTATACAAGAGTGCTTATTTAAAAAACAAATAACTAGTGATGTTTGAGAAATATTCATGTATTAACAATGTAAACAGTGTAAAGGAAACTAAGTTTATTTATAAACAATTATTTTACAATTTCCACAGTTGTGTCATGTTTTAATTGTAGGAACACAAGTGTAGGACACCCTTAATTAGAAACATATTTCAGTGGGATATGAACATTCTAGATTAAACGATTTATAATAATTTTATAGTGGCTTTTTATTTATTTTTGCTCAAATTTATTGAGAAAAACATGGAACCTCTTTTTCTTTGTATTTCACAATTTTATTTTACAAAATTGTTTTCTTTTGGGGGGGGACAATTTTTTTATTATATTGTAATTTAAAATAAAGTTTAAAATATTCATTTGTCAAGTTAAAAATTTTAATGTAAAAAATGAATATTTTATGTATAAAATATATAAATATATGTGGTATTAACAGGACATTACTTGTTAAATAAAAGTATTTTATCTGTTACTTGAAAATTACATGATGTGTGTTTATGTGTCAAAAAAATTTTCAGAATATTAAAATCTCTACAAAAATTTATTCTTTGAATCTCTTAATAATAAATCACGTTAAAAATTTTTTTAATGGTATATTTGCTAGCTGAAATTATATCGAATGGATTTTACTTTTTATTTTAAGTAAAATTGGTTTTTTCCTTCTGTTCAATGTTACTGTAATTTTTCACAGGCATGTTATTTGACTTAGACAACTAGTAAAATATTAGAAATCACAGAAAAACATTGTGAATCTTGCTGCATTCATATGTAAATGAAATGAGCTATATTTTAGAATCTTACCCTTTCAGAAACTTCTTAAATTGTCTGATCTATAAATAACCTTTTAATATCAACACAAATCATTTCGTAAACTAAAATGGAAAATCATTTCAAATTTTTAAAGATAGAACTGAATAACCTAATAATACAGAAACTTTATCAAAAAATAAGTTATTTTCTTTCATTTATATATATATTAATGGTATAGCTGTATAAATAAATAATGATAAGATTTGCTCTATAAATCTTGAATAAAGTATGAAGTTGATAGAAACATTTCAATTAGTTAAAATTCTTTTGGTTTTTATAGCATTGTAAATTTGCATTTAATAAATTTCATTTAGAGAGATTTTATATCCAGTAATTGAAGACAAAATTAATCTCTGTGTTTGTTTTTTAATAACACATACACACACACAAGTTAAGATTCATAAAATAAAAAATTTCAAAAAACAAACCATGTAATTTAATATGATTTTTCTAATAAAATGTGTTTAAATATTAAGAAAAAAAATTGAAAAGATTTTGATTTGAAAAAATCTTCAAATATGATACCAAATATCATTGATGCAAAACTGTACAAATGACTTCCTATTTCATAGCATGACTGGACAGAGGTTAATGTTATAAGGAACTTTTAAAAAGTTTGTATGGTAATTTAGTTTCTGCTTTATTATTAATATACTACTTATACTGAAACTGATGTTTTCCAACTTAAACAAAAAAATTATATTTTTTGTTAGCATTGACTGAAGTATATCAGTGGATAAGTAGATATTGTTATTTTCTTAAGTGTGTGCAATACTTATCCATTTTGGTTTTTAAAATATTTCCATATAGATTATATTCTTTTTGTATTCACATTATAAATATATTGTATGTAAAGACATTGAGCAAATGATATTCGTGTCAAAAATGGAGGGTAGGACTGGTTTTTCCTTTATTTGAGCAATAACTCCAAAAAATTTTGAATAAGCCTTCCCCAATTAATAAGCACCCTTTAGTCCAAAATTATTGTAAAATTAAGTTCACACCAACAATTTGCAGTGATTTGCAGACTTAAGATTAACTATACATATTATTTTATTGGAACTAAACAAGCCATTTTTGTTATCCTTTCAAAGTTGATATCCTGTGCAAGCATCAACCTTTGCATTGGACTTGCTATGCCACTGATTGTAATTAAATGCATAATCACACAACTTATTTTTCAATTTTTATAGTTAATCCTGAAGTACTGAATAAAATGTACCACCAAGTTGAAAAATGGAAAACTGCCAAAATTCCAGGTACGGAAGGTTTGGCAAATTTAGTTGTACATTTATTATTACGTAGTGATGGAGGCTGTCAAGTGATAAGATGTCTCTTGAATATCATGCCACCTTCAGAAGTTGAAATTCATGCTGGAGTAAGCAACATTTATAAAATAATACTATAATTTTAGTTCAAATTAGAAAAAAAAATATGTACAATTAAGATATATGTATATCATTGAACTAACAATAAAAATGATCAGACTGTGTAATTTTAAACTAAAGAAATTATAAAATTAATTTGAGAAACTTTTTTTTTTTTTTTTTTTAAGTTTCCAATTCTATATCAAAAGTGCATACCTGTAAAAAAAGTTTATTTAGTTTTACTTAAAATATTTTACATTCTTGAGTAATTCTTGAATGTATTTCACAATATATTTTTAATATAGAATTTTTAACATTCTGTTTACATCAGTACATACATCATTTAGTTATCATTCATCTATTTGTTTTACACAAGACTCTCTTGTGATATTGTTCTACTCTTTTGATAATTTAACACAATACTAATTTAATTCTTATATCAAGTTGGGACAAAAATATCAACTTGCTAAATAAATTTGTTATAAACTTATTTTTTTATAATTTACTATGTCACAATATTTCATTGCTAATTGTATATATGTATTGTAATACATGGTCTTCAAAGCCTCTTTTATTGAAAGGTTACTAATATTATCTTGAAGTTAGTATTACTCACATATAGCTTATATCTTTCTTTTTTCAACAATTTCCTTTAATATTACAACAAAATGCTTATCTTTTCCTTACATTTTTGCCATAGGAATTCCACAATCTATATCCCTAAATGATTAACTGTACTCCTTTGCTTTTTATTTCACCATTTAACAGATCCCAGCAATAGTCTCTCCTTGGGGACACCCATTGCTGGATTAACGTTATTAAATTTAGGATTCATTAGTTAAATGGCTATAATCAGTTCTTTTTAAGCTCTTCTTACCAAGAATCAGTTTATACTGTCAATCTTTTCTCTATATGATCAACATTTGTTGGCATAACTCTGTTTACTTCCTAAATTTGAACTTGTGTTAGGAAATAGTCACTACTTTCATGATATAATTCTCTGAATAACAACTTTTTTGGAATGATCCTGCCAAAATTATTTTTTCATTGCTGGAACAAACTTTGTCAGCTTAAGATACTTAATTAATTTTGATTTTAACTGCTCTAAACATTCAATTTCTTCAAAACAAAAAATAGAAGTTTGAAATTTTGAGTATTTATTATCCATTGTCTATACATAACTTTATTTATATAATCTTATTATTTTAAGTCATTGGAAAGAAAGAATGTTTTTATTGTCTTTAAAATTTATTATGATTTTTCGGTACTGTTGTAAATATTTATTCATGATCTTTCTGTGATGTGTTATTGATATATTTATAATAAAAATTTTATTTGCTCATAACTTGTTAAATATTTGTCCAGAAAGAAGACTATCATAATTTTGTTCTTCTGTATTGGAAATCTAAAATTGTCATACACGAATTACAAAAATATTAAGTACTTGAATTATTTTTATTCATTATTATATAGTACTTAGTTGAAATTTTGACAAGCTAAATTTTCCCAGATAAAGACCACTTTGTTTCTAAATTTTGTCTTAACTATGGTTTATTGTTTTGAGAATTTTCATAAGAATAAATTTTGCCTCTACAAATTAGACTTAAGAACTTTTGAGTGACTCTGGTTATAAAAAAGACGTTTATTTTTTTATAAAATTACTAAGAGCTTCCTACATATTCCTAACTCCAAAAACCTAAGTATCTCTTGTATGGGCTTTTTGCTTAGGATTTTTATGGTATACTAAGCTATTGTAAAATCTCAAAGCATTAGCTTTTCAGTATTATTTTATTATATTTACAATAAGTGTAGGTCAATTCATCAGTAATAAAACATTTAAACAGTGAACAATAAATAATTTCAAACTAATCTTGTTCATTTGAATCATTTATGTAAAATATCTTTTGTAATTTTCATTATTTTTCTCATAATTTAATAACATTTTATGATTTATTTTTACCAAATTTAGATCAAATCGGCAGCTGGTTTGATATTGGATTCAGTTTTGTTAGAAATTCAAAGACGGGCATATGGTGGTGCTGCTGAAATTCCACTATTGCACTTTCTTAAGACTCATGTTGCTGACTTAACCTCATGCTTATCAAATCCAGAAACAAGCAAAGCAAGTTGGGTTTTGAATCTTTTGAAATTTATTTGCTTCCATGGAGAAGATCCAGCTACAGTGTTTATTTTTGGATACTTGATGAGTAACGTAGAAGGTTCTGCACTGTACATCAGCAATATTTACCAGGACGTCAGAATGCATCAGCCTAATGCTCTTTCAGCAACAATATCTCACGAGATGGCAGAACTGAAATCCAACAGAGTAGAGAAACCTGTAACACTAATCCAGAACATCACTAATTTGTGCCAGAGAGAGCAATGGCACTCATTGATCACAGAAGGCATGGCTCCAAACCTTGAGGTTCTTGCTGGTCAGATTAACAGTAGAGATACTGCTTATTCAGATGTTGTGGTAGAGCTTCTATCAATATGTGTTAATCCTAAACAAATGCCAATGAACACATTGTTCATTGTTTGTTGCTCTGTTGTAAGTTATTTTTTTCACTTACTGAGTAGAAATAATTTAGATTTGGTAATTAAAATCACATTAATTAGCAATGTTAAAAACCTGCTTGCTAATTTATGTCAGCAGTCTTCAGTACAGCATGCTGTTATACGAATGCTGTTAGAGGGAGTTATTGATAAAAAGTATGCTTCGTTGTTTGGTTCCAAAGTGAGAACAATGTCATCGGACTGTGCCTCTAAAATCAATCTCTTGAATGAGAATGTTAAATACATGTCTTCCATCACTCTCCCCCAGAGCCATTCCTCTGTTTTTCATTCTGGTATCATAGGTTCTGGTTTGCGAACCAGTTCCTCATCTCTGAATCTCGAAAAAGATATTGTGCTTCTGAATAAACAAGTCATTCTTGATGTCATTCAAGCATGTTGTAAATCATCTTGGAGATTCCCCCTTGATGATAGCATCAATGGTAACAATCAGAGTCTTATACCTGGCATGAAGATAGTCGCTCTCTTAATGGTAGAGCTTATTTCTCCAGATGTGATGTTCAATGGTTTACCATGGCCAGATGAAGATTATTTGAAGGTAATATATTTGAATTGTGTTTCCATGTATTATAGCTTTATGCTAAGACAAAATTTTGCATAGTTTACAGTAAACACTCATTTTTATTACCACAATTTGTAAAATAGAAAAATAATGTATTAGATTATTTAGATCTGATTTTATACCACTACTTTTGTTTATAAATGTTTTCTTTCTTTTTTTTTTTTTTTTTTTTTTTTTTTTTTTTTGAAAAGTAGTTTATAACTGTTTATATATATATATATATATATATATATATATATATATATATATATATATATATATATATATATATATATATATATATATATATATAAGGTACTATTATAAAAAGAATTATTTAAAATGCACTATAAGAAACATTTATAAAATAAGATTCATACTTAAAAAAGCACTTACTTTCAATTAATGGTGAAAAATTAGGTAAAGTAATCATAAAGCGAAATAATTATCTAATTGAAAAATTAGGTAATAACATGCCTGGTTTTACAAACTGCATTTTTAAAATATATTTTTCTATACATAAAAACTTTTTGCTTTTTTCCATAAAAAATACCTTAATCCTGTTAGTATTTATCTCCTTGTTTTTCAAACAGTTTTTGCATTGCATCATTTTCTTCTTATTTGATATCTAAAAGCTCTGTTTTGTTCTCATTATATTCTCAATAATTTCATCATCTGATATTTCTTCCATACATATCACAAGTTAATCTATATTCAAGAAATCCTTGAAGAAAAGTTTAGGTAACAAAGGGATTCTTTGATGGATTTCATGAATATAGAATTTATCTTTGCTCGAGTCATCGGGTGTCGAGTCATCAAATTTCTCTTGCTTTCTTTAGTTACGGTGGTTTCTTAGACAAAGATTTCCTGTAGAAATGCTCTTAATGTTGTCTCTGCTTCAACATCATTCCAAGCATACATTGCATTAACCATTGTTCCTTGAATGTCAATTTCATGAATCCACTCCAATCCCATATTCACTCTTTTCAAAAGTTACTCTACAATATTTGCTCTTGAAACTGTTGATTATGCTGATCTATGGACTGTATGACAGAAGTTTCATTAGGCAGGTGAGTGTTCAAGATCCAGGACTTTAGTGGAAGTAGTGCAGTTATTTACAATTAGAAGAATTTTACAATTCTCTAATAAAAAAAACAATAAACATTAATCTGAATCTTTCAGCCCATTTTCGTAAATGATCCCAGTCATCCAAGCTTTAATGTTTGCATGATATGTTCGTAGTTATGGAATATTTTTTGAATATTTTCCTATGAAAAGCAGAGGCAATTTTTCTATTCCTTTCATTTTGGCAATGAGCAACACTTCGTTTTGCCTTTTTACCTCCATTACACTTATCATCTTTAAAGTTAAGTGTTTTCCAAGTCTTAAAAACAAACCTGTCTTGTCCACTTTCAAAACATCCTTTGGATCACATGGAAAATAGTGACAATGTTCTTTCCTTCCATTCAATTTTTGGAATCTTGTTCTCAGTTCCCCTTTTACCACACAATTTTCTGAATTATAAACCATACCTGGTTTTAAATTTTTAGGGTCAGCCACTTGATGTTTTTAAATCTTATGTTTAGCTTCATATTTAAGCAGTTAGATAATCATGCGTAACTTTAATGACATTTCCATAACTTTGCATTCCTTCTTTTTTCATGGCCAAGAAAGCAAAACTTTTTCTAATTTAAGACACTTTGTTTCTCTACATTATTTTCGAGAAAGCACTTTTGCTAGTACTGTTTCATTTTTCAAAGATTTTTTATGAGTTAATAAATTTAACAATTATAATATTGATTATAGCAATCTTTACATTTTTTCAACTATGACAAATCCTCAATGAAAACTGCTCAGTCTCCCTCCTGATAAACAAAACTTCATAAATTGAGTTGTCTGAATGTAATGAAACTAACTACCAAACAACATATCTCAAAATTTTAAATAATTTTCCCTCTTTCTGTGCTTTTACATACATTGAAGAATAGAGTAATTTGATACCTCTGTTCTTGCTTTATATTAAAAGAAATCAAATTAAAAATTTTAAAAACATCTGATCATTAACAATAAAATAAAGGAAATGGAAAAGGAACTATTTGTCACAAAAACTAAAGTTCACAAATTTTTTAAATAATGATTGCACCTATGGTGTTGGAATATGGATTAGCTTTTAATCTGTAAAATTATGAATGTTTGTAAATTAGAGGTACGTAAAAATGAGCGTCTACTGTATTTTTTATATTAATAAGAAACTGAACTGAAATTAATTTGCTTAGTTTCTTAAAATGTGTATATATTTGCATATGCATTATTTAACAAAATTTTCTTCTCTTGCTCATAAATAACATTTATAGTTTAAAATAAGTTATCATATTTCATTTATTATGTCAGATTAAAAATTATAGTAACTAAGCTAAATATTTAAAATTTATTTTGTTGAGTGGTTTTATAGTAGGACAGCTCTCTTCTGAGTAGAAAATTGCTGCCACTGTTGAGCACAGGGATATAGATATTGTATTTCTCCACATGTATCAATCAAGCTAGGTGTTTAAGAATTTTTCACTCCTCCTTCCTTGCAGTATATAAATATAGTTCGTTAGCTATGAAAGACAGACATGCAGTAGATGCTTAAAGCAGTTTTGCTACAGTTTTAGTTAATAAGCTATTCCATTAGACATTGTGTAAAAAGTGATTTAGTTTAATAATTTTTAACTTATAGATTATTTATATTAATCTGAAAATTCTGGGCATACAAACAAGGTTGTGCTGTAGAATTTTTTTTTTTTTTTTTTTTTTTTTAATTTTAAGTTTTTTTTATTATTAATAGCTATTTTTGAATTTAAATATCCTCCTCAAAAAAATTTACGATTTTCCAAAATAAATTTCATCTTAAAATATTACTATGACTAATTATAATAAATAAGTTATTTATTATTACTGAAGACTATTCACTCACTACATTTGTGAAAAATTTATTATAACCAAATTGATTTAACCAAATAATTTTTATAACCAAATTGACTTAAATAAAAAGATTATTACCCATTAATTCTTAAAATTTCCTGAATTTTCTTTGGTGATTCTTGCTTTTGCTTTTAACTTTCAATTTTTTCAGATTAAATAAAAATGAGAGGTTGTATTTTTAAAAAATAATAGCAGAAAAATATTGTAAAGAAATTAATTATATGATCTCCTGAAGTAATTCTTATACATATCATTTTAATTGATTTTGAAATACACATACATGTATATTTTAACAACAATTAAAATTAAAGTTCTTATACTTATTCAAATGGTTTCAGAAATATCATTTTATTCAGAAAATGACATTTGCATCTTGATCCAATGCATTTCGCTTTGCTAATTGCATGGCTTACCACTGTTGGAAAAGTAAAACTACTTGGAATTTCATTGACGTCTTTTTTTGTAGGTAACTGTTGAGCGTGATTTACACATAAAGAGGATGTTTGAAGATCACTGTCTTCTGTGGGATTTGCTTTCATTAGTTGCTACTGTACATCCTTCACTCTGTTACTGCAGTGTACTCTTGAGAGCTGTTATGGCTGTTTTATTAGCATTCTGGTGTAGTAGTCAAGAAAAAACCACCAAAAACTCCCCCAAAGAGCTACTAACAAGTCAGCGTCTTATAAACATAATGGCCATTGGTCAGTTGTTACCCCCACCTCTTTCTTACATTGATGAAGTGCTGCCTTTAGTCACACCCTATGAAGCTTTCAATTTGCTTTCTGACATTTGGCAGTACATGAGGGACAATGTGCCCAGTCCTGCTCTCTTTTTCTCAAAGAACCAAAACTCTTCTAGAGTCTGGAGAGAATTCACTGCTGATGGAAAAGATGAAACAAAAGCTTATTGTGATAAAAAGTATACTAACAGACTGAGATTTATACTTTTTGCTAACATTGAGAAGTTTGGAGCTGTTTATGCAAAGTTTTTCCCAGCTGTACGAGTTTGATTGAATATATTATAAATAACATCTGTTATATATAATATTGTATAATAAAGTTGCCAGCTTTTAACATGAAACATTTTGACTGAATAAACTATCATGTCTAAAACAATTGTTAAAGTTATATTAACATCCTTCAAAACTCAAGTGATATAAAAATATCAAATAAAAAAACATTAAAAATGAACACCAAATACTAGGCATTATACATAACTTTTATATATAGTAATTAATATTGCATATATAATTAAACTTAAATTATGATTTTAAGTTAAAAATTTAAAAATGAAGCTTAATTTGGACCCTAAAAAAATACATTATATAAATTTGGTTTTATTTCCATATTTAATATTAACACTACTAAGGTAATGTTTGTTCTAGTTTTAAATTTTAAAAAACTGAAAGAGAAAAGTAAATATAAGTTGATTAAATTATAATTGGCTTAATCAGAAATTTCTTATTATTTAAGATTAATCCACAAGATTCATGACTCCATCAGAAATTACAGATTAAAGTTGTTAATATTTGCCATGTGAAAAATTTTTATTTACACATAAAGATTTAAATGTTAACATCATAATTTAGAATTTATATCTACCTTTACAAGGTGATTTATCTAAAGCAACTAATAAGAAATTTATTGTTATTTAAATATACTGATAAAATATATTTTCAAATGAAAACAGTTCATAATTAATGTAATAAAAAAATTAATTAGTGTGTTACATTAAGCAGTCCTCTGGAATTTAATTCAGATAGACTTAATATGCTGAGTATTTGCTTTAAGTTGTACAAAATACCTATATGAAAATGCTCGTTTTCTAGTATTCATGTCATTCAAAATATTTAAATTCATTGTTATCTCATTATTTTTAAAAATTAATAAAAAGATTTTTCTTAAAATAAAAAAAAATAACTAAATTGATGTAGCTAACAAATGTACATTATATATGAAGCAAAATTGCATCTGCATTAGTTGAATCTTGTAAAGTATGCTTTAAGGGAAAAACGTACATTCATGTCAGGTAAATTTTTTTCAAGACTATTTTAAATCAAAATGTATGCATAAAGTCCAAAATATTTAATATGGACATAATATAAAAATTTTGTGCCAATTAATTTGTTAATAAACATTTTCTGCAAGTTATTTTACATTTCCCCCTATTTTATTTAATTTGATTATATTTCTAATATAATCAAATTTATATTACTTAATAATATCAACTATTTTAATAATATAATTTCCAACAGAGCTGGCAGCCAAGTTTAGCTTTCTGGCCTTCAGTTCATGATTTCGTATTCCACTTCAGACCTGGGTGTTTGCAGCGGTTTGGAATTCGCTGTATTATACTGTAGGTGCCAATCTAGTTACCATCTTGTGTAGAAAATGACTGTTGATCAATAAACAAATCAAACCAATCCAAGAAATATAATTTATTAATATTTATTCTTTATTAGCTATTACTATCTGAATCTGTATTGTGTTACTTAACTATTTCATCTCTATGTTTTTAAAAATACATGATTTTCTCCCGTTATATAATCCACATTAATTTTGCAATGTTTATCTCACCTGCAACTTTAGATATTATATCCAAATGTATACATTTTTTATACTTTCCATTTGTGTTTTGTAAAAGATACTTTGCAGTAAATAATTATCATAAATTTTATATTCTATATTAGGGGGTACAATAATTGCCATTTAAAGTAAATCATAGACTGCAAGAATTTATTTTCCACATTTGTGTAAATTTGTATTTTTAATTATTATTTCCTTGATGTTTCTGTCATTAATATTCTTTCCCTTGTTAGCATTTGCTATTATACTTTATAACAACAAATGCTAAACATCATATTTTATCTTTATTAATATATGTAATATTTAGTTTCTTTCTGATTTTATTATGGGGTAGTGTGGAAAAACTTAGTGCTTTGAAAATTATAACAGAAACTTGGATGAAAGATTTCAGATTTCCAAATTTACTTTGCAATGAATTTCACAATATATTAAGACTTATACACCTTATAGGTCCTTATATTTTAATTAAAACATTTTGTATCAGTATACCATCTTCAGAAAATAAATCATTGCGCACTCAAAACTAATTATATATATGAATTTCTGTTGTTTGGACAATTTTCTGCCTATCAGTTTGTTACAAATTTTCATAATAATTATTTCAATTAACTATAAAAAAAGATCCAGATATTTTCCTTTCTTTATTTTATTTACAGTCTCATTGTTATATAATTTTTGCCTATTTTTAGTTACTGTTATCAGGGAATAATTAACATTTGTTCCAAAATGTAAAATGTCCTTATAAAAAAATTAATTTTCATGCTGGTTTTCATGGAAATTAATTTCAAAAATCTTATGGAGTCAATAAAAGCTTGCAGAGAGGATGCCCATGGCTAAAAACATACTTTGAAAATTTCCTGATAAAAGGACTTGCTTAATTTAAAAACTAAAAAATGTTTGCACATAACATATATTTAGCACAATTTTATTGTAATTAAAGGTAAGGTTATAATTAAAATTAAAGTCCTTCAATATAAAATCTTAATACAATATAACAGTTGAGAATTGTGTGTGTAAAACCAATAAGCTTATATGAAACCTATGCAGATTGAAATGATCTCCAGAAAATTCTCATCTTTTCTTACAAAACAATGCATGACATTTTAATTTGAATATAACTAGAATTTGGCAAAATATTTTATGAATCTTGTGTGGTTTATCTAAGTTGAATAAATTAAATGAATATAGCAGAATAAAATATTTATCAATATTAATAGATAAATTATAATTCCTACGTAAAGGTTTAAAATCTAACCACATATGAAATATCAGTAAGCTGCAAAATCTCTTTATTATGCTTTCAATAAACTTTGAAGTATGAAATTAAAAAAAAGAATAATTAAATCTTATTGAGAAGAAGCCACAGAGAAATAAATGTAAATCATAAGAGACAATTAAGTTAAAACAAATTCTTTTGGTGATATATATATATATATATATATATATATATATATATATATATATATATATATATATATATATATAATATATATATATATAATATATATATTTATATATATATATAATATATATATATATATATATATATATATATATATATATATATATATATATATATATATATATATATATATATATATATATATATATATATATATATATATATATATATATATATATATATATATATATATATATTGTACCGAGCTTCGGGGTTGGTGTGGATTGAGAGTTGAATAAAGCAACCACTCAATGGACACAAGACTTTTTTTCGTAAAAATTCCACTAGATATACCAGCTACAACAATCACATTTATACAGCTACAATTCGTCGGATACAATAAGTAACAGCTTTCAATTACAGGTCTCAAATACCTCAGGCAGAGAACAGCTTCTCTAGACTAGTAGTTATGACTAATCGTCTTCACTCATTGACTGTCTTCACAAAACTTTCTGTCTTTACAAAACTGACTATATCGGGCTGCGGTATTTATACCTGACTTGGCGGGGAAATCTACTAATTTCGCCAAGGTTCTGGAAGCTTCTAGGCTATCTCGCTAAATATTGGTCCTAGAACTTATGTGATGGATGTTTCAAAAGCATCTATTTCTCGCCAAGTCACCAAATCATTTGAAAATCCGCTTTTAACGTATAACACGTCTAAATACCGCAATTTTTGCCCAAAATGTGAGTATTTCCGATTTATCTGAGATATTTTAAGATATATACAATAATTATTAAATTATATAAATTTGTAACATTGCCCATCTCAAGGACTGCACGTCCCGGGCAGTACAATCCCCTGATAGAAGGCCAAATTTAATATAAAAGAATTTACATTTTAAGAAGATACAGAACACATTACATACACAAACAATTAAAAAAAAGAAAATATTAAAATTATCTATACTATTTACAAAGAGACTACGGTATATTAATTTTTACATTACGATAAGAAGCTAATCTATCATAATGTACTACCTTTGGTTTTGAAGAAGATGATTTCCTTATACGAACCACCATTTCGTTATACCAACAGAAACAGCGGTAGCTTCAAATCCCAATCTTGCTGATTTCTGGAAACCATAAGTGAGATTATTTAAGATGTTTCGGTTAAACCTCTCTTCCATGCCGTCCGATTGCGGGTGTAATGGCGTGGTCTGCGTCTTGTCTATTCCGAAAATTTGTCACTTTCCTTTAAAAACAGCAGAGGTGAAATTTGTCCATTGATCTGAATGAATTTGTAAGGGTGCGCCGAATCTGGAAACCCATTGCTGCACTAGAACTTCGGCTACTGTAGTCGCTTCTTGATCAGGTATTGAAAATGCTTCCGGCCACTTAGTAAAGTAGTCCTTGGCAATTAGGATGTATTCGTTGCCATTTGAAGATCGTGGTAAAGGACCCAATATGTCCAATGCTATTCGCTCAGAAGGTGCTCCTAAATTGTACCGCTGCAACATTCCTCGGCTACGTTTCTTCGGTCCCTTACAAGATTGCACAGTCATCACAAGATTGGCACCATTTCTCTACATCTTTTCTAGTTTTGCTCCAATAGAAGCGTTCTCGAACTTTTTGTAGAGTCTTCATTACTCCGAAATTACCACCAGTTGAGCTACTGTGCAATTCTTTCAAAACATCTGAAATTCTTGATTTTGGAAGAACAAGCTGCCATTTGAAATTACGTCCATCCTCGGACTCCCATTTCCTGTATAACACGCCATTTCTAATATGGAGTGAGTCCCAAAGAGCCCAATATTATTTAGTACCAGGACTGTAGGTGGAGATGTCCTGCCAATTTGGTCTCATAATGGAAGATTCTTTTAATTCAAAAATTGCATTTATATCTGGGTCTTCTTTTTGGGCTTCTCTAAGCCCTTCATCACTCCATGGGTCTGGTTTCGATGGCGGTGAAACAGTAACTTGGCGTACCGAAGGATTTACTAATTGATAGTTTTTCTCTACTCTAGAACAATATCGGCAGCTTCCATTTCACGGTCTTCTTGATAAAGCATCAGCATTTCCATGAAGAGTGCCTTAGCGATGACGTATTTCAAAATCAAACTCCTGTATTTGTTGAATCCATCTGGCTACCTGTCCTTCTGGATTTTTAATATTTAAAAGCCAGGTTAAGTATGCATGATCTGTCCAGAGCAAGAACTTTCTACCATAGAGATAAATGTGGAAATGTTCTATGGGTTTAACGATTGCCAACAATTCCTTCCTGGCTGTACAATAATTTCGCTCCGATTTCGACAAATGTTTACTCCAATAAGCAATGACATATTCTTTATCATCAATTTCCTGCGACAAAACAGCTCCGATATTTTCGTTGCTAGCATCTGTGTCTAAAATATATAATTTTCCAGGCTGCGGATATGCAACAACGGGCGAAGATGTCAACGCTTCCTTCGGTTGTTTATAAACTTTCTTACATTCATCTGTCCATAGAAGTCTCTGTTTAATTTCTGTCAACATGTGAAGTTGTCTGTCAATACTTCAAAAACCCTTAAAAAATTTCCTGTAATGCGTGCATAGTCCAAGAAAACTTCTTAATTGGTGGAAATCTTCTGGACGACTCCAGTTCTTAACTGCAGAGATCTTTTCAGGATCTGTTCTTACACTTTCAGCAGAGATAATGTGTCCCAGATAGCTTACTTCACGTCGAAATAAATTATATTTGCAAGGATTCAGCTATTTGTTTCCAGAAGTATTTATTTCTTGCCAAGTCGCCAAGAATCTCGAAACTGTCACCCAGTTTTCTCGGCAAAACGTCGCCAATTCACTAAATCATTAGAAATCCCGCTTTTAACGTATAACACGTATTAATACCGCAATTTTTGCCCTAAAAATGTGAGTATTTTCGATCTGTCTGAGATATTTTAAGACAAATAAAATGATAATTTATAAATTTATAACACTGCTCCCTCTCAAGGACTGCAAGTCCCGTGCAGTACAATCCCCTGATAGGAGGCCAAAATTAAAATAAAGAATTTACATTTTAAGAGGATACAAAACACACTACATACGCAAACAACTAAAAATACAAATACCAAAAAAATAAAAAAATATAAAAATTATCTATACTACTTACAAAGAGACTATGGTATATTAATTTTTACTTTACATTACGATAAGGAGCTAATCTATCATAATGTACTACAATTGGTTTTGAAGATGATTTCCTTATACGAACCACGACGTCATTCAGTCTTTTTAGAACTGTGTAGGAACCTTCCCAGTTGGCTTGCAACTTTGGAGACAGCCCTTTAGGTCGAATCGGGTTCCACAACCAAACTTTGTCACCTTCCTGAAATTCATGTCCTGTCGCTCTTGTGTCATACTTTGTCTTCGTTCGTTCGGTCGTCAGTTTAGTTGGGTCTCGAGCGAAGTTATGGACATCTTCAAGACGTGTCTAAAGGTCTCGGAGGTATTCCTTTGGCGATGAAGATGTATCCGGTGGACGACTAAACTGAAGATCAAAAGAGAGACGAAGTTCGCGACCAAAGAGCATTTGTGATGGAGTGTATCCAGTAGTCTCATAGACAGCACTGCGATATACAAGCAGAAACAGCGGTAGTTTCAAATCCCAATCTTGCTGATTTCTGGAAACCGTAAGGGAGAGATTATTCAAGATGATACTGTTAAAACTCTCTACCATGCCGTCCAATGACGTGGTTTGCGTCTTGTCTATTCCGAGAATTTGACACATTCCTTGAAACACAGTAGAGGTGAAATCTGTCACTTGATCTGAATGAATTTGCAAGGGTGTGCCGAATCTGGAAACCCATTACTGCACTAGAACCTCAGCTACTCTAATCGTTTCATGATCGGGGATTGAAAAAACTTCAAGCCACTTAGTAAAGTAGTCCATGACAAATGGGATGTATTTGTTGCCATTTGAAGATCATGGTAAAGGATCCAAAATGCCCAATGCTATCCGCTCAAAAGGTGCTCCTACGTTGTACTTCTGCAACCTTCCTCGGCGACGTTTCTTTGGTCCCTTACGTGCCGCACAGTCATCAAAAGATTGGCACCATTTCTCTACATCTTGTCTGGTTTTCCAATAGAATCATTCTTGAACTTTCTGTAGAGTCTTCATTACTCCGAAGTGACCTCCAGTTAAGCTACTATGCAATTCTTTCAAAACATCTGAAATTCTACATTTTGGAAGAACAAACTGCCATTTGAAATTACGTCCATCATCGGACTCCTATTTCCTATATAACACGCCATTTCTAATATGGAATAAGTCCCGAAGAGCCCAATATTGTTTAGTAGCAGGACTATAGGATGGGATGTACTGCCAACTTGTTCTCATACTGGAAGATTCTTTTAATTCAAAAATTGGATTTATATCTGGGTCTTCTTTTTGAGCTTCTCTAAGTCCTTCATCACTCCATGGGTCTAGTTTCGATGGCAGTGAAACAGTAAATTAGTGAACCGAAGAATTTACTAATTGATAGTTCTTTTCTACTCTAGAACAATATCGGCTGCTTCCATTACACTGTTTCCTTGATAAAGCATCTGCATTTCCATGAAGAGTTCCTTTGCGATGACGTATTTCAAAATCAAACTCCTGTATTTGTTGTATCCACCTGGCTATCTGTCCTTCTGGAATTTTAAAATTTAAAAGCCAGGTTAAGGATGCGTGAAATGTCCGGAGCAAGAACTTTCTTCCATAGAGATAATGGTGAAATTGTTTCATGGCTTTAACGATTGCCAGCAATTCCTTCCTGGTTGTTCAATAATTTCGCTCCGGTTTCGACAGACATTTACTCCAATAAGCAATGACATATTCTTTATCATCAATTTCCTGCGACAAAACAGCTCCAATATTTTCGTTGCTGGCATCTCTGTCTAAAATGAATAATTTTCCGATCTGGAGATATGCAAGAAGGGCGAAGATGTCGACGCCTCCTTCAGTTGTTTAAAAACTTTCTCACATTCATCTGTCCACAGAAATCTTTGTTTAACTTCTGTCAACTTGTGAAGGGGGTCTGGCAATAGTTGAAAGTCCAAGAAAACTTCCTAATTGGTGGACATCTTCTGGACAACTCCAGTCCTTAACTATAGAGATCTTTTCAGGATCTGTTCTTACACCTTCAGTAGAAATAGTGTCTCCCACATAGCTTACTTCTCATCGAAATAAATTTTATTTGCAAGTATTCAGATTCAGGTTGGCAATTTTAAGATTTTCCAGCTTCTTTCGGGTGTTTCTTAAATTGTCTACGAATGTTCGCCCTACAATGATGATATCGTCCAAATATACCAAACAGGCTTCGTAGAAAAGTCCTCGTAATACTGTCTCCAACAGGCGCTCAAAGGTTGTAGGTGCATTGCAAAGCCCATATAGCATAACCTTGAACTGCCAAAGTCCTCGTTCTGTGGTCAACGCAGTCTTTTCCCGATCCTCAGGATGTATCTCTACTTGCCAGTAACGACTCTTAGGATCCAAAGTCGAAAACCATTGATTTCCATCCAAAGCATCAAGTGTATCGTTAATCCTAGGAAGAGGGTACCTATCTTTTTTAGTGATGTTGCTTAATCGACGATAGTCAACGCAGAATCGGGTAGAACCATCTTTCTTCCGAACCAAAACAATAGGTGAAGCCCAAGGACTCTCTGATGACTCAATAATGTCATTCTGATGCATTTCCATCAGAAGATTATCCATCTCTTCCTGCTTATAGATTTCTTGCAGCGAATGGTAGTCTTCTCGGATTTTGTTTAATGGGTAGATGATTTCCTAAATCGATTCGGTGCTGCGTTATTTTGGTTCGTCCAACATCATCTGATTTCTTGGAAAAGAGATCTCCGAATTCTAATAATAGATTTCTTGCAGCATTCCTCTGTTTATCATCCAACTCTGCATTCTGAAGGAGTTCATTAATTAGAGTGGCAGGAGGCTCAGATATTGTGGCTTGACAATTTCTGTTAATACAGGTCACTGGAGTACAAGTCGCCAGCACTTCTCCTTTTATTAGTTTTGCCTTATCGCTTAGATTAGCAACTCTTACCGGGATTACATTTCGTGAAAGGTCGACGAGTGAAGAAGCCACTAGTAATCCTTTAACGCTATTGTCAGAATCTGGATATTCAATCAATCCATAGTGAAAATTATTATCTTCTGGATGAGCTCCGGAAACTATCGTCTCAGTCCATTGTGGTAATGTTGTTTCACTCTTTGCAGTTATATGATTTACTGTTTTAATATCTGAATATTTAGTCTTAAAAATCGCTATGTCTTCAGGACACGAGTGTAGTTCATTAGTTTTAAAATCTAACTTTAAATGGTTTTCTTTGAGGAAATCCAATCCGAGAATAAATTCGTCATTTATATCAGCGACATATGCCATATGATGGTACACGGCATTACCAAATGCAATTTTTAGATTGACTTTTCCATGCACTTTAATCGTAACACCAGTCTCAGTTTGGAGGGTAAAGCAGGGCGGCGTCCAGATGAGTGTCTCACCAAGTTTGCGAACCAGATCTGTCCTAATGATGGTTACGTTCGCTCCAGTATCGATTATCATTCTGCAGGGAACTTCGTTAACATGTCTCATAACGAAAAGTCCGTTGTCTCCTCCACTTACGGAAGAAATGTGAAACAATTTAAAATGGGGCTTCTGGCTCATTGAACATCTCCGCCCCGCGAGATGGCCACATATTAGTTTCCCTGCTGTGATGGAAGATCATTTCCACCATCTTTTGGATTCGGGCAGACTCTACGGACGTGTCCTACTGCACCGCAAGTCCAACACTGAATTTTCGTGTTTCTGCCACCTAGCTACGGAAATTTCGCCGCAGATCTTCAATTTCTTTTCTTAGATCATAGTCTGTATCAGAAGCAAAGACGGCTCTGATTGAGTGCCGGTCTTTTCGCTCGGCCTGCTGGGCAGCCTCTATCTTAAGTGCGTAGACTACAGCAGATCCGATATCTTTGACATCGGCGAGTCTAAGTGCTTTCTGTATCTCCGGATCCCGCACACTATCGATAAAGTGATGGAGAGCCAGATCTTGACGTGTCTCAGCTGGGCAGTCCGAAAATGCTAAATGGGAAAGTCGCTGAATATCGGCAGCCAATTCTTGCAGACTTTCACGTGCTTTTAACTGTAGTCTGTTATATTCTTTAGTGCACTTTACTCCAAACCGCAACTCAAGCGCACTTGATAAGGTTTGGAAATCGTGCCTCTGCTCTTCCGGAAGCGTCTCGAGGATCGGCCGGGTCTCCTCTTAAAGAAGTCGCCACATGAAAAGCTTGGCCTTGGGGATTCCATCCATTAGCTTCCGCTACCATCATAAACTGGGTCTTGTATACCTGCCATGATGATTTTCCATCGAATGTTGAGAGTTTAATCGTGGCTATGGAAGGCATAAATACCACGTTGGGTTCGTTATGTCTGTTTGACATTTGCTTCTTCAAGCTTTCAATCTCATTATTCATCTTGTCTAATGCTTCTTCAACATTTTCTTCTATCTCCAAAACTTTAGTTTCAACTGAAGTTACCTTAACTTCCATTGAATTCATCTTCTCCTGAATGATGTTGGCGAATTCTTCTTTAACACTTGCAATGTCCTTCTTAATTTCCTTTTTAAGCTCCTCCAGTCCAGATTTTCTCTCTTTCGTCATCTCGGTTTTAATCTCTTCTTGCCTAGCTTTCATCTCTTCTTGTCTAGTTTTCATCTCTTCTTGTCCAGTTTTCATCTCTTCTTGTCCAGGTTTCATCCTTTCTTGCAAGCTTTCATCTCAGCCATCTGCTCCGTTAATTTTTCGAGAAGACTTTTCATTAAATCCATATGCATTTTTATTGTGACACGCTGTATCCATTTTTCAACCCCAGTTATTACACCAGTTGTACCGAGCTTCGGGGTTCAGGTGGATTGAGAGTTGAATATTTGCCTATTGCCTACTTTTGCCTATTCTTAGTTTACTGTTATCAGGGAATATTTTAAATTTGTTCCAAAATGTAAAATTTCCTTATAAAAATTAATTTTCATGCTGGTTTTCATGGAAATTAATTTTAAAAATCTTATGGAGACAATAAAGGCTTGCAGAGAGGATGCCATGGCTAAAAACATAGTTTGAAAATTTCCTGATAAAAAGACTTGCTTAATTTAAAAACTAAAAAATATTTGCACATATATTTAGCACAATTTTATTGCAATTAAAGTTAAGGTTATAATTAAATTTGAGATCCTTTAATATAAAATCTTAAGAATTGTGTGTGTAAAACCAAGAGGCTGATATGAAATCTATGCAGATTAAAATCATCTCCTGAAAATTCTCATCTTTTTTACAAAACAATGCATGACATTTTGATTTGAATGTTTAAATAACTAGAAATAAGCAAAATATTTTATAAATCTTGTGTGGTTTATCTAAGTTGAATAAATTAAATGAATATAGCAGAATAAAATATTTATCAATGGTGTAGTGTCTGTTCTGTAGAATAAAGCTCAACTCGAACAAATACAAACTTTTATTTAAAAATTAACATTAATAGCATTATATATTAGAATTAGAAACAATAGGAATTTAATTATGGCCCTACACGGCCAACAGAACAAACACCCAAGGAGCGCCAGCTGAACCTCCTCGTTCGCTGGTCCAAGGCAATCTCTCTCCGCCGGAGCGGACTCACTTTTCTCCTCTCTCCTAATGACTACAGCGCCATCCTATGAAGAGAATGAGGAGTGTTCTAACACTACACCCTTCCCGCAAGTTTTGGGTTTATGTTCCACATAAACACATAACTGAATTAAATATGTTAGGATACACACATAAGAATAACACAAACGTAATAATATTTTTTCAAACAATTAAAGAAATATGAACTTAGAATTTGAAAATAACTATACGTATATATAGAAAAAAAAATATTTGCAAATGAATTACTTAAAATTCACAAGTATGCATAGAATAATCAATATTAATAATATGTATATAAAAAGATATAAGACAAAATTAAAATAAATCTATCCACTAAATATATAAATTGAAATTATTGAAAATAAACAATATACCAGTAACATTAGTGTAAACTAACAATATACCAATACAATTGATATAAAGAAACAATATACCGAAACAAATAATCCAAAATAATTATACAGAAATGTATTTACACATAGAGAGTATTTACACTAAGCACTAAATTCAGTTTTTATCTGAAAAAGTCTAGATAAAGCATCTGCATGAGGCATCTTAGCTCCTGCACAGTGTTTTATAGTTATATTATATCTCTGAAGAGCAAACACCCACCTCTGAAGACGAGGTGATTGAGGCGCACATTTGGTCAAGTATGGTAAGGGATTGTGGTCAGTATAAAACTCAATTTCTGAACCAAAAATTATTGATTCAAACCTTTTTAACGAACACACTATTGCATAAGCCTTACGTTCAATTGTAGACCAGGATTGTTGAGTTTTAGTCAATTTTTGACTAGCATATGAAACTGGATAAATCTTATCATTGTCACGCTGTGACAGGCAAGCACCAACTCCTACTTGAGAAGCATCAGAGTAAATTATGAAAGGCTTACCTATTGATGAAGTGTGAAGTGACGGTGCCTTAACCAGGGCTTGTTTTAGAGACATAAACACTGTGTCGTGCGCTTCAGTCCAGGGAATATTGTCAGGCACGTGTTTCTTAGTAAGCTCAGTTAATGGATACACTAATTCAGAGTATTTAGGAATGTACTCACGATAAAAGTTACACAAACCTAACACACTTCGAAGATCTTTTTTGGTTGTTGGTCTTTTAAGTTGCTGCATAACTTGCACTTTTTCCGGATCAGGTTGATGTTCACCAAAGCCAATAATATGTCCTAAGAACTTGCTACGAGGCTTGGCAAAATCACTCTTGTTTATATTGACAGTAAAGTTGAGCTCCTTTAATTTTCTTAAAATAATATTTAAATGCAACAAATGTTCTTCAAAATTATTTGAAAATATAGCTATATCGTCAAAATAAGCACGTGAAAATTCCTTAAAGGAAGATAACGCTTTATTCATCACCCTTTGAAATGTAGCGGCGGCATTTTTCAATCCGAACGGCATGACTTTGAAACGATATTGAAATCTATGGGTTTTGAATGAGGCGAAATCACGACTAGCTTCCTCTTTTGGAATAGCCCAGTAGCCCTTCAGTAGATCCAATGTGGAAATAATATTAGCCTTTCCAATACGATGAATTAATTGCATTGAACATTCCATAGGAAAATCATCCGTTTTTGTCACAGCATTAAGAGATCTGTAGTCGATACACATCCTAATTCCTCCATCCTTTTTGTTTACACATACCACCGGATGTGCTATTTCAGCCGAGCTCTCCTCTATGAGATCTAATTCCATTAGTTCATCGATCTGGTCATCTATTTGGGATTTAAGAGCCTCTGGAATTCGGTAAACATAGGGTCTTTTACGTTCTTTCCCTTCTGCTAATATGATCTGATGTTCATCAACTTTGGCTATTTTTACATTTCCAGTAAACAAAGTCTTATAATTACGTAATAAATCCAAAATCTTTTCCCTATCATCTTTAGGTAAATGCTGCATACATACATTTTTCAGAGGATCTTCGGTATGTAATTTACTAGTAAGTCTTGGAGAAACATGAATTTCACCAAATGCTTCGTCGTCTTCAAAGATAATTCCCACAGCATTGACTCTTGGATAATATTTTCTGATCTTGTTTACATGGCAATGTCTAATATTTCCATCTGGAAGTTTAACTTTATAGGAGTTAGGAGGGCATTGTTCAATTACCTCACCAGGTCCTGTCCACCTGGCATACAATTTGTTAGAAGAGTCCGGAATCAATAAATAAACCTGATCACTCACCTTAAATTCCTTAGGAACAGTTCGGCGATTGAAGTAGTCGGTGTAGGCTTGTTGTTTTCCAGCAGCTATCAATGAGGCCTGTTCAACGGCTCTTTCAAATTTTACCTTCTGATCTTGTAAATAATCAACAACAGATTTACTCATAATTAATGGAACAGGGATTTCACCAGTCCAGCTTGATTTCAAAACACTTAAAGGTCCTCTTGCTTCTCTGCCGTACAAAAGCTTGAAGGGGAAAATGCCAGTAGTGCAATTAGGCACTTCTGTGTAAGCGAAGAGTACATAAGGAATATATTTATCCCAATTGCTGGGATCTGATCGTATGACATGATGAAGAGAGTTCTTCAGAATCTTATTATATCTTTCAATTAATCCATTGTTGGCAGCATACGTTGGTACTGAAAATCTGGGAGAGCATCCTAAGCGATTAATAAATTCTTGCGTTAATTTAGAAGTAAAATTAGTCCCTTGATCACTGGCAATAATATTTGGAATACCAGTCCTCATAAAAATTTCTAATAGCGCATCACAGGTTGCTTTTGCTGTTAGAGAACATAAAGAAACAGCCTCTGGCCACCTCGAATGCTGATCCATCAGTACTAAAACATGTTTGTGTTTACGTGCCGACGAAGGCTCAATCGGCCCGATAATATCCACGTTCACAGCTTCAAACGGCAGGTCTGGTCTAAGCACTGGAGAAATAGGAATTTTATCGGAAGACTTCTCAGGAGACCGTAATTGGCATTCTTTACATGATTTGCAGAAATTTAAAATATCATTTGACATATTCGGCCAGTAAAAACTATATCTAATTCTCTCTTTTATTTTCTTTAATTCCATGTGACTTCCAAAAACAGAGGTATGAGCCAAATCCATAACTTTCTGACGGCGACATTTCGGTAAAATTAACTGATTTACAGTTTCACCACAAACTTTCTCTTTGTGGAATAAAATGCCATCTAATTCAAAATATTTACCCTTGCCACGTGATAAAGAAGATCTCACTTCATCCAAAGAGGCGCATTCTTGTTGTTTCTTTTTTAAATTGTAACGATTGACTCAATTTACAATTTGTTTCGGTTCCCAGCACTTGCACATCATCAGAAACACTCAGATTCGTGGCGACATTTGAACGGAGCACCTGACCCATATTTTCGGCTCGTGATGATTCAGCAGTCTCCTTATGATATTCAACTTCTTGCGACGCCAAAACAAAGCAGGCGGCAGACTCCTTGTTTTCTTCTAGCATTTCATTTTCCAATAAATAAAAAACTTTCGTTGGTATTATACATTGCCCTTCGATTTTATTTGCAACAGCTGCAATTATTTCGATGGGTTTCGAAAACATTTTATTTTCTGTTTTCAACGCTACTTGAAAGCTTATTAATTCAGCTTCTATCCTTTCGCCAAAAGCACTGATTAAAACGACTCTTCCTTTTTCTGTTTTTGAAATGAAGTCATTATTTATGACTGGAAGTTGGCAACCAGAGTCTACGAGAGCCTTTACCGGGGTATTATCCACGTAAATATCCACATATTGAAGAGGATTTATTTCAATTTCCGTTTTCTTTTCTTTTAATAATTGGGAGCGAATTTCTGCTGTTAGAACATCGCTTTTCTTATTTGCTTTAAACCGTTTTGGACATACTCTCGCAAAATGTGAATCTCCACAAATATAACATTCTTTCACAGTTCTTTTTTCAAAATTTTCTTCTTTCCGGAAATTTTTAAATTTTTGTTGTCTAACATACGGAGGGATTTGTTTTGACTCTGCCGAATATTTTTGTTCTTCTTGTTCGTTATAATTATATCTCTTGAAATATTCTTTGCGAGGAAATTCTTTCGGTTTGACACTAGTATTCATTCTGACATTTTCACAATCATCCAATTTACTTGTTATTTCTTCTGGAGTTTTAAAATTTGACCAAACATCAATAAAATGTTCTTTAATTTCTAAGGGAACTTTGCGTTTTATTTGATCCATTATTATTAGATCACATAGTTCTTCAAATGTTCGTATCCCAAGTCCACTGATCCATTCGAAGAAATAATTTTTCAGTTCATAAGCGAAATCTCGCCAGTTTATTTCTGGTTTCTTATGGTGTTTCGTGAAGAACTGTCTAAATTTTTCTGAAGTTAGTTTATACCTTTTCAAAAGTAAACTCGTTACTTTGTCGTAATCCTCGGTGACTTCTTCTCTTTCTATAATTTGCACAACGTCATATGGCAATAATCCGATTAAATGCGCAACCCAAAATTCTTTTTTGATTTCAATTCTCTTGGCTTGTCTTTCGAAGAGGACAAGATATAAACTTATATCATTTGTTTTGGGATCAAACTTCTGTAAAATATTAATTAAATCTAATTTCGCCTTAAAATGAAAATCATTACCAGTATCTCGTAAGTTATTCTCTTCTGTTCGTTCCTTTCCCATTAAACTTAGTTTTTGAAGCTCGAACTCCATTTCTTGTTTTCGTTATTCTATTTCCATATTCCATTTTCGTTCTTCCATTTCTTGCAATCTTTTTCGTTCTTCCACATTTCATTTCTTTTTCGTTCTTCAATTTCTTCATTTATTTTTCGTTCTTCACTCAACGAATTTAAGAATTCTTTAATGAAATCTTCGTCGTAATTCTCGCTTTCTGTTATAAATTTTTTTAGTTCGTAAAGTTTTAAATTCGCAGCATTCTCAATGTCTAATTCTACCGCAATAGTTCGTAAATCTTCTTTCTTTCCTTTTGCGAGAAAAGCCATCTCAATTTCTTGTGAAATACAAACAGTCAAATAAACAAATTCACAGTTCCGTTTCAGATTATGTCAGAAACGTCAGCTCGTAATCCTGTCGGGTGCGACAGTGTAGTGTCTGTTCTGTAGAATAAAGCTCAACTCGAATAAATACAAACTTTTATTTAAAAATTAACATTAATAGCATTATATATTAGAATTAGTATCAATAGAAATTTAATTATGGCCCTACATGGCCAACAGAACAAACACACAAGGAGCGCCAGCTGAACCTCCTCGTTCGCTGGTCCAAGGCAATCTCTCTCCGCCGGAGCGGACCCCCTCCTCTCCTATCTCCTAATGACTACAGCGCCATCCTATGAAGAGAATGAGGAGTATCCTAACACTACAAATATGGTAAGAGATAAATTATATATCCTATATATAGGTTTAAAATCTAACCACATATGAAATATCAGTTGATTGTTGTCAGGTTCTTGGTTATATATATATATATATATGTAAAAAATTAAAATACCTTACCTTTTTATAGTGTAAATATAAAGTAAGGAAATAAGAGTGTTTCTTGGAAAAATAAGAAGCAAATTTACTCACTCAATATATGTATACCTTTTTATAGTGCAAATATAAGGTACAGAATTATCAGTATTTATTGGAAAAATAAGAAGCAAATTTACTTACTTCATACATTCTCTATGATAACTGTATGTATTTTTCAACGTAAAGTATTTCTTATATAAATGCTAAAACTACATCGACAAGAAATGTTGATACTACTTTTAAAAGTTCAAAAACTTTTTTAATGTATTTATTAAAATTTGTATGTAAGAAATGTTTTATAATTAAATAAAAACTGATAAATTAAAATTTTTGAGAATATTTTTAAAGGTTATATTTTTATTAGATTAAATTATAATAGATCAGAGTAAATAAATATAAGAAAAAAATATCATTAATAAAATTTACACCAAAATTATATTATGATAAAAATTACAATTGTTGAAAGAAAGTATAAATATTGTACCGCGCTCCGAGGTTCGTGTCGATTGAAAGTTGAATAAAGCAATCACTTAATGAACACAAGACTTTTATTCGTAAGATATTCCACTAGATATAAGAAATTCAAGCTGTACCAATCACAATTACACAGATACAATTCATCAGATACAATAAGTAACAGATTCCAATCACATGTCTCAAATACCCCAGACAGAGAAAAGCTTTTCTAGACTAACAGTGACGACTAATCGTCTTACTCACTGACTGTCTTCACAAAAATGCCGCCTTTTATGTCAGGCTACGGTATTTATACCTGACTTGGCGGAGAAATCTAACAGTTTCACCAAGGTTCTGGAAGCTTCTAGGCTATCTCGCTAAATATTGCTCCTAGAACTTAAGTGATAGTTGTTTCCAGAAGTATTTATTTCTTGCCAAGTCGCCAAGAATCTCGAAACTGTCACCCAGTTTTCTCGGCAAAACGTCGCCAATTCACTAAATCATTAGAAATCCCGCTTTTAACGTATAACACGTATTAATACCGCAATTTTTGCCCTAAAAATGTGAGTATTTTCGATCTGTCTGAGATATTTTAAGACAAATAAAATGATAATTTATAAATTTATAACACTGCTCCCTCTCAAGGACTGCAAGTCCCGTGCAGTACAATCCCCTGATAGGAGGCCAAAATTAAAATAAAGAATTTACATTTTAAGAGGATACAAAACACACTACATACGCAAACAACTAAAAATACAAATACCAAAAAAATAAAAAAATATAAAAATTATCTATACTACTTACAAAGAGACTATGGTATATTAATTTTTACTTTACATTACGATAAGAAGCTAATCTATCATAATGTACTACAATTGGTTTTGAAGATGATTTCCTTATACGAACCACGACGTCATTCAGTCTTTTTAGAACTGTGTAGGAACCTTCCCAGTTGGCTTGCAACTTTGGAGACAGCCCTTTAGGTCGAATCGGGTTCCACAACCAAACTTTGTCACCTTCCTGAAATTCATGTCCTGTCGCTCTTGTGTCATACTTTGTCTTCGTTCGTTCGGTCGTCAGTTTAGTTGGGTCTCGAGCGAAGTTATGGACATCTTCAAGACGTGTCTAAAGGTCTCGGAGGTATTCCTTTGGCGATGAAGATGTATCCGGTGGACGACTAAACTGAAGATCAAAAGGGAGACGAAGTTCGCGACCAAAGAGCATTTGTGATGGAGTGTATCCAGTAGTCTCATAGACAGCACTGCGATATACAAGCAGAAACAGCGGTAGTTTCAAATCCCAATCTTGCTGATTTCTGGAAACCGTAAGGGAGAGATTATTCAAAATGATACTATTAAAACTCTCTACCATGCCGTCCAATGACGTGGTTTGCGTCTTGTCTATTCGGAGAATTTGACACATTCCTTGAAACACAGTAGAGGTGAAATCTGTCACTTGATCTGAATGAATTTGCAAGGGTGTGCCGAATCTGGAAACCCATTACTGCACTAGAACCTCAGCTACTCTAATCGTTTCATGATCGGGGATTGAAAAAACTTCAAGCCACTTAGTAAAGTAGTCCATGACAAATGGGATGTATTTGTTGCCATTTGAAGATCGTGGTAAAGGATCCAAAATGCCCAATGCTATCCGCTCAAAAGGTGCTCCTACGTTGTACTTCTGCAACCTTCCTCGGCGACGTTTCTTTGGTCCCTTACGTGCCGCACAGTCATCAAAAGATTGGCACCATTTCTCTACATCTTGTCTGGTTTTCCAATAGAATCATTCTTGAACTTTCTGTAGAGTCTTCATTACTCCGAAGTGACCTCCAGTTAAGCTACTATGCAATTCTTTCAAAACAACTGAAATTCTACATTTTGGAAGAACAAACTGCCATTTGAAATTACGTCCATCATCGGACTCCTATTTCCTATATAACACGCCATTTCTAATATGGAATAAGTCCCGAAGAGCCCAATATTGTTTAGTAGCAGGACTGTAGGATGGGATGTACTGCCAACTTGGTCTCATACTGGAAGATTCTTTTAATTCAAAAATTGGATTTATATCTGGGTCTTCTTTTTGAGCTTCTCTAAGTCCTTCATCACTCCATGGGTCTAGTTTCGATGGCAGTGAAACAGTAACTTAGTGAACGTAAGAATTTACTAATTGATAGTTCTTTTCTACTCTAGAACAATATCGGCTGCTTCCATTACACTGTTTCCTTGATAAAGCATCTGCATTTCCATGAAGAGTTCCTTTGCGATGACGTATTTCAAAATCAAACTCCTGTATTTGTTGAATCCACCTGGCTATCTGTCCTTCTGGAATTTTAAAATTTAAAAGCCAGGTTAAGGATGCGTGAAATGTCCGGAGCAAGAACTTTCTTCCATAGAGATAATGGTGAAAATGTTTCATGGCTTTAACGATTGCCAGCAATTCCTTCCTGGTTGTTCAATAATTTCGCTCCGGTTTCGACAGACATTTACTCCAATAAGCAATGACATATTCTTTATCATCAATTTCCTGCGACAAAACAGCTCCAATATTTTCGTTGCTGGCATCTCTGTCTAAAATGAATAATTTTCCGGGCTGGAGATATGCAAGAAGGGCGAAGATGTCGACGCCTCCTTCAGTTGTTTAAAAACTTTCTCACATTCATCTGTCCACAGAAATCTTTCTTTAACTTCTGTCAACTTGTGAAGGGGTCTGGCAATAGTTGAAAGTCCAAGAAAACTTCCTAAATGGTGGACATCTTCTGGACAACTCCAGTCCTTAACTGCAGAGATCTTTTCAGGATCTGTTCTTACACCTTCAGTAGAAATAGTGTCTCCCACATAGCTTACTTCTCATCGAAATAAATTACATTTGCAAGTATTCAGATTCAGGTTGGCCATTTTAAGATTTTCCAGCTTCTTTCGGGTGTTTCTTAAATTGTCTACGAATGTTCGCCCTACAATGATGATATCGTCCAAATATACCAAACAGGCTTCGTAGAAAAGTCCTCGTAATACTGTCTCCAACAGGCGCTCAAAGGTTGCAGGTGCATTGCAAAGCCCAAGTAGCATAACCTTGAACTGCCAAAGTCCTCGTTCTGTGGTCTACGCAGTCTTTTCCCGATCCTCAGGATGTATCTCTACTTGCCAGTAACGACTCTTAGGATCCAAAGTCGAAAACCACTGATTTCCATCCAAAGCATCAAGTGTATCGTTAATCCTAGGAAGAGGGTACCTATCTTTTTTAGTGGTGTTGCTTAATCGACGATAGTCAACGCAGAATCGGGTAGAACCATCTTTCTTCCGAACCAAAACAATAGGTGAAGCCCAAGGACTCTCTGATGGCCCAATAATGTCATTCTGATGCATTTCCATCAGAAGATTATCCATCTCTTCCTGCTTATAGATTTCTTGAAGCGAATGGTAGTCTTCTCGGATTTTGTTTAATGGGTAGATGATTTCCTAAATCGATTCGGTGCTGCGTTATTTTGGTTCGTCCAACATCATCTGATTTCTTGGAAAAGAGATCTCCGAATTCTAATAATAGATTTCTTGCAGCATTCCTGTTTATCATCTAACTCTGCATTCTGAAGGAGTTCATTAATTAGAGTGTCAGGAGGCTCAGATATTGTGGCTTGACAATTTCTGTTAATACAGGTCACTGGAGTACAAGTCGCCAGCACTTCTCCTTTTATTAGTTTTGCCTTATCGCTTAGATTAGCAACTCTTACCGGGATTACATTTCGTGAAAGGTCGACGAGTGAAGAAGCCACTAGTAATCCTTTAACGCTATTGTCAGAATCTGGATATTCAATCAATCCATAATGAAAATTATTATCTTCTGAAAGAGCTACGGAAACTATTGTCTCAGTTCTGGGTGGTAATGTTGTTTCACTCTTTGCAGTTATATGATTTACTGTTTTAATATCTGAATATTTAGTCTTAAAAATCGCTATGTCTTCAGAACACGAGTGTAGTTCATTATTTTTAAAATCTAACTTGAATTGGTTTTCTTTGAGAAAATCTAATCCGAGAAAAAATTCGTCATTTATTTCAGCGACATACGCCATATGATGGTACACGGCATTACAAAATGCAATGTTTAGATTGACTTTTCCATGCACTTTTATCTTATCACCAATCACAGTTTGGAGGGTAATGCAGGGCGGCGTCCAGATGAGTTTCTTACCAAGTTTGCGAGCCAAATCTGTCCTAATTACGTCGGCTCCAGTATCGATTATCATTCTGCAGGGAACTTCGTTGACATGTCCCATAACAAAAAGCACGTTGTCGCCTTCACTTACAGAAGACACGTGAAACAATTTAAAATGGGGCTTCTGATTCTATGGAAATTTCCGCCCCACGAGATGGCCACATATTAGTTTCACTGCTGTAGTGGAAGTTCATTTCCACCATCTTTTGGGTTCGGGCAGTCTCTACGGACGTGTCCGACTGCACCACAAGTCCAACACTGAATTTTCGTGTTTCTGCCACCTTTACTCAATTCTAAGTTCCGGAATTTTCGCCGCAGATCTTCAATTTCTTTTCTTATATCATAGTCTGCATCAGTAGCAGAGACGGCTCTGATTGAGTGGCGGTCTTTACGCGCGGCTTTCTGGGCAGCCTCTATCTTAAGTGCGTAGACTACAGCAGATCCGATATCTTTGACATCGGCGAGTCTAAGTGCTTTCTGTATCTCCGGATCCCGCACACTATCGATAAAGTGATGGAGAGCCAGATCTTGACGTGTCTCAGCTGGGCAGTCCGAAAATGCTAAATGGGAAAGTCGCTGAATATCGGCAGCCAATTCTTGCAGACTTTCACGTGCTTTTAACTGTAGTCTGTTATATTCTTTAGTGCACTTTACTCCAAACCGCAACTCAAGCGCACTTGATAAGGTTTGGAAATCGTGCCTCTGCTCTTCCGGAAGCGTCTGCAGGATCGGCCGGATCTCCTCTTAAAGAAGTCGCCACATGAAAAGCTTGGCCTTGGGGATTCCATCCATTAGCTTCCGCTACCATCATAAACTTGGTCTTGTATACCTGCCATGATGATTTTCCATCGAATGTTGAGAGTTTAATCGTGGCTATGGAAGACATAAATACCACGTTGGGTTCGTTATGTCTGTTTGACATTTGCTTTTTCAAGCTTTCAATCTCATTATTCATATTGTCTAATGTTTCTTCAACATTTTCTTCTATCTCCAAAACTTTAGTTTCAACTGAAGTTACCTTAACTTCCATTGCATTCATCTTCTCCTGAATGATATTGGCGAATTCTTCTTTAACACTTACAATGTCCTTCTTAATTTCCTTTTTAAGCTCCTCCAGTCCAGATTTTATCTCTTTCGTCATCTGGGTTTTAATCTCTTCTTGTCCAGCTTTCATCTCAGCCATCTGATCCGTTAATTTTTCTAGAAGACTTTTCATTAAACCCATATCCACTTTTCTTTTGACACGTTGCATCAACTCTTCAATCCCGCTTCTAACACCAGTTGTATCGAGCTTCGGGGTTCGTGTGGATTGAGAGTTGAAGAAAGCAATCACTCAATGAACACAAGTCTTTTATTCGTAAAAATTCCACTAGAAATACCAGCTGTAATAATCACAATTTGTCATATACAATAAGTAACAGCTTCCAATCGTCGGTCTCAAATACCTCAGGCAGAGAAGAACTTCTTCTAGACTAGCAGTCACGACTAATCGTCTTCACAAAACTTTCTGTGTTTACAAAACTGACTATGTCGGGCTGTGCTATTTATACCTGACTTGGCGGGGAAATCTACTAATCTTGCCAAGGTTTTGGGAGCTTCTAGTCTATCTTGCTAAATATTGGTCCTAGAGCTTAGGTGATGGATGTTTCCAGAAGTATCTATATCTCGCCATGTCACCAAATTATTAGAAAACCCGCTTTTAACGCATAACACATCTAAATACCGCAATTTTTTCCAAAATGTGAGTATTTCCGATCTGTCTGAGATATTTTAAGACATATACAATAATTAATTATAAATTTTTAACAATATATATGCATACATATATATATATAATTTTAAATAAAGTGTGATTTTCTATCAATATTGAAATTTTGATTTTATCTGTAACAAAAAATCATTGTGTTTTAGTGATTTATTGACTGAACTTGGTACACAATTCTGACTGTTTTCCTTAACATTATGTTTTTGTTCAATTTTCACTACTAAATATTTTTAATTTAAAATATATTTGTCTCTTTGATATTTTAAATAATTATTAATGTTTCATTGTGAAAGTTTAAAAAAAAGGCCCTCACAATAATTAATGTCAAATTTTCACCTAAATAAATCAGTGATCTGACCTTCAGTTCACATTTTTAAAAATTTGAATCACACTTCATGATATTGTTTGCAGAACTTCAGAATCCACTTCTAAACTTGGTGCCATCCCAATTGTCCCTTATGCAAAAAAAGACCAGCTCAACAAAATCACATAATGAAAAACAAATTCAAAGAGATTGAAAACATTGAAATTTTCTACTTAATTAAGACCTTGATACAGGTTATTTTATCTTAAAAAATACTCACGGTTTAATAGAAATAATCACTGCTAAATTTAAGCAATTACAAACTAACACAATATGTGAGTTATAAAAGAAGGGGATGCGAAATTAAGAAAAATCATAAACAATTGTTTTCTCATACTTCATTATGCATACTTATATATGTTTAATATTGTTTACATAAGGTTGACTATTCAACAGTTTTCCAACTGTGGACAGCCAAAAAACCAGTGAGATCTCTATTATGAGATGTAATAGAGGTCTCACTGGTTTATAGCTTCTTTCAGTAAATGATAATTTAATTAAATAATTTGCTAAATGTATTGATATTAAAAGAGTGTTTGATGTTTGTACTTTACTTCAGACGGGAGTTTTGTCCATCGATGCTCCCCTTGCATTGGAATTTTGAATGTAAATTGAAAACGGTTTTCATATTTGATTTTGCAATATAAATTAAACAGTGAAAACTAAAATAAGTGTTACAAATTGACAGATCTGTCACTATTATAAAATACAAACAACTCATTATTCTCTTGCAAACAAAACATTTTATTACAAAAACGAGTGCTGCAATAATCACAATATAATGTGTTTAACAAGAAATTTTTAGAATAACAGTTTTTTTTCCCAGGTAAACAGTGAACAGTAGTCGATAAATAACAGTCAATGCAGTTTTAAAAATATGCATTTATGTGCACAATAGGAAGTAGCAATTTTCACCTCCTTCACAAATGTAATAGCATTAATTACATTTAGGTCTTAAAATAGAATGTATTCTTAATGGGAGGATCATTTTATAAATGCAGATTTTATACATTGCTTAGATCTAGAGTGCCTATACACAGGGAGTGATGACATGAGTGACAATTTTCTCTAGTTGATAAGATTTGAGGTCAGTGAGAGATTTTCACCATTAATCTAAAGAATTTTTCTAAAATCTCAAAACACGTACTTAGAATTCAAATTACTATTTTTTTTAAATTGTATTATTGAGTGTAGTATTATGTCAGAATAGTCTCTCTTAATTGTTTATTGACTTATTATATAGCTGACATACATAACTGGCAATGTATAATAAGAAGGCATTTTATATACATCTTGATTTTGTGTTTTCTCTTAATGCATATTAGGGATTTTATATTAAAAGTAAATATAACAGTAAATTTAAAATATACTGTTATTTTTTAATATAACGCGCTATTTTTTTATTTCTACTTTGTGTTTATCATTTGGTACAAACAAAGTTTGCATTGGTATATTATTAACATACATTTTATAATTATGATTATTAAATTTTATAAAATTATATAATTTTATAATTATGTATTGAATTGATAATAAAATATTTGTAGTTAACATTTTTTATAATAAAATGGTATGTGGGTAATACTAAACATACTTTTATAATGTAACTTATTTTATGATAAAACTAAAATAAAACAGAATGTTAATCAATGTTCTAGTCAATCATAAATGAATTTTTGCAAACATTTGTCTTTTGATATCAAACAATTTTATAAACTTTTAAATAAAGAAGGACTATTTTAAAGTTTAGTAGTGTTTTTTATTAATCAAAATAAAACTAGAAATTAGTATATATAATCATTTTTCTATCATTAAAGCAACAATGTAATGTTTGGTAACATTGATTTAATGTATACATTTTAAGTGTATAACCATTAAAATTTTTTTATTTAAAAAAAAAAAAAAAAAAAAAAAAAAAAAAAAACTTGCGTATTTAATTTATGCTTGAAAAGTTGATTCAAAATTATCACAACAAAACTGTTATGTAAACTAACAATTTCATTGCCAATGTGTTAAAAAATAGTCATTATGAACTATTAATATAATAACCAGAATAAACAGGAAATTAAACAAATTAGTAATTAATTAAAAAAGATGAAAATTATATTAAAAATTCATATAATTTTATAAAATATGTTAATATTTGTAATAGATTTGTGTAAAAAAGACAAATACTAATAATGAAATTCATTAAAATCCAATGTCCAAAAATTATATTATACATATGAATTTCTTTTAGCTTAAAACCAAAAGAGAAGGGACAAGACTTGTAGCAATGACAAACAAGATTAAAATTTTTCCTGAATGAAATTCAGAATTTTCCTTGCATCATGTTGCCACTATGTGAATAAAGGCACTCTTTTCATTATGATACATTTTATGTAATATATTTTTTCAAGTAATGCAAAAATTAACTATATCCAAAATGTAGTTTTGTTTATATAGCTAAGATTAAGAAGATAAAATTCCACAACAGCCTTGTGAAAATTTTAAAGCTCATTGTGAGTAAAAAAGTATTAGATATAAATTCCTACAAATTAAATTATTAAAAATCAATAATTAAAATAAACTCTCAGTATCATCAAAATTTCAAGTACTGTACTTGCAATATTTTTATAATTTAAATCTAAACTTTTTAACTGCATTTTCTAGATTCATATTTTTTTAATTCCATTTATTTTTAAATGTAAAAATTTCGATACATAAATATCTAAGGATATTTGATTTCATGAACTTTTGTGTGAAATGAAAAGTTTTGAGTATAAAACACATTTTGGCATACATAAACTGTATAAATTGGTTAATCTTGCAGATTTCTAACAAATTTTCTTATAAATAATATGAAATACGTAAAACAAGATAGAAAATGCTTCACCATGAAGATTTAGCTGAATAAATATGAAAAGCTTTAATGGATACTCGGAAAGTTTGTAGGTAGTCTGAAATGAGAGTTAATTATCTGATTACAGTGCAAGATAAAAAGATAGGATACATAGACAGGCCAAGATTGCTATCTATGTATTCTATAATTCAAAGTGTCATTGAGTTCTGTATTAACAAAGACACATAAGAACAAAGAAACGTCTGCTTGATGACAGAGAATTTTTACAATCTGATTATTGCATTAATGATTTCAATATAGTCAGTAACTGAAATATGTATAAAATCATCAACTATGAATTAAATGCATTAAAACAGACTCAACAAGAAGTGCAACAGAATCTATGGATCCATTTACTTGATAGGATGCACTAACAGCCTCAAAATCAATTACTGTCTGCATTTGAAGTATAAGCTAAGAATTTTGCATATAAATCAACTTATATGAAGACCATGATTGAAATCACTCGCTAATGTGATGGTGTGACTATGTACTTAGATAACTAAATGATACAAATTAGAATCCCTCTTTTGATTTTAGACATTTTCATTAGACATTTAAATTGCATAACATGAATATTATTGAGCATTTGAGGTATGATGCAACATGTGATTCAAATAATATCTTTTCGCATTCTAGGGATTATCTTGCAGGATTCAATGCAAACATTGCCTGAAGGAACTTCCAGGTCTTGAAACTCGTGCTTGTTTGAGAGATAAACCACTGGAGGAGTCTGAAGACAGCCAATCATATTGGTAGACACTTTTCGTGCAGTACATCAATGAGCCATGGTGGTTGAAACTGCCAATTATAAGTGATAGAAGGGTACTTCTGGTTTGCATCAGAAATACAATGTTACATTAATGAAGTAATACAGTTGATTTTCCTGCTTTACATTCAGCATCTGCAGAGTGGCATTTCCCAACAGGCAATGTATTACATTTATCAATAAACAAATCTTAATTTATTCTCCTGCAATAGCTCTTAATTGAGGAGATATAGAACATAATTGTATATTGTTTGTTTGCTCTATCATCAAAGGATGAACTACTGATAAATTGATATATTTATCTATTTAAAATGATTTCTTTGAGCTTATGATTAAAGTGAATTCCCAATAACAAAGACAGTTGTCAAACACATAAGCAGTTGAAAACTAAATATTAACCAATATAACAAATAATTTGTTTGAAAAACAGAGGATGTCTGTAGGCATTATTCCAAATACGATTCCCAAATATAGTGATACACTCTGAGAAATGATACATTGCATTATATAATCAAATTAAAATTGTATTGATTATATATATATATATATCTATAATAATAATAATAATAATTATTATTATTACTTGTAAATAAATTTTCAGCATGTTTTACCTTCCTTATCATGGTGCTGCATTTTCTATATTTCAAACAATGTACACATTATATTCATAAAAAATAGTTAAACAAAATTATATTTCAATTATTTTACTTAAAAATGTATGATTCAAGCTTATTTTTTCCTACTCATATGTTTTATCAATTTGAAAAGGAACTAGGATTTTAGTGACACAATCTAAAGTTTAGATACATATTTATCAAAATTAGAAATTCCAATTGAATAACTGTGTATTGCTTTCAATATAATTTTTATTTTCACGTTAAATTTATTTAAAGGAAACTTAATATTTACCAAAAATTTTCAACTTTCTAATTTTAAATAGAACTGAATAAACGGGCTTCACTGAAATAAGCCAATTAGATTTCCAGGCAATAAGATAGAAATGCAATTCTAGTAAACTAAATTACATATACTATCAAATAATGTAATGTAAAATTTAAAAAGTTAAATATTTTACGAAAAACAAATTATTTTCTGTGATTAAAATCATCATTCAAGGATCTACATAGGAATCAAAATATAGTAATATATGAACCAAACATTCTCTCTTTTTCATATACATATATATATGTCAGTATTTTCTTCATAATCATTTACACTGATACTATTTACAGCGTTTTTTAAATATGCACATATACACACATAGTAACTAAAATCTAATGACTGGCATTCATTATAATTTAATGACACTGAGTTAAAAAAAAAGTCCTTATCTCAGCAAGGTTACACATTTAAGGCAAAAATCTCTCAGTGGGGCAAACATGGCACAAGAGGTACATAAATAGCCAACATTTATTATATTATATTATATATATATATATATATATATATATATATATATATATATATATATATATATATATATATATATATATATATATATATAAAATTATAATAAAATTACAAATCAATTCAACCAAATTAAATTCAAATACTAGCTTTAGCATATAATAAATATGCTAGTTTCAAAGCAACATTTTGTTCTTATAAGATTTTCTATTTAGTTCAAAATTATTTATGATTAAAATAGTTAGATAGTTAGATAAAATATGAAAATATTTCACCATTTCTGAAACAAATTTATTTTCAGAGAAATAATTTTTTATATCATATCAACTAATGTGTTTGACATTTTTATTTCAAATTAACTAAAAACAGAAATTATTCCGGACAGAAACTTCTTTTAAACAATTTTACAGAAAACAAGATAACTTTTGCAGTTATTGAAAAATTATTTGAATTAATATCATAAAATACTTAAATTGCTTCAGTCAATTTAGAGTTTAAAAAAAAGGAGATAAAAATTATAATAATTTAAAAAAAAATCAAGCTTCATAAATGTAATAATATAAATGGACAGAAAAATTCATCATTTGAAATAGGTGTAATATATTTGAATGCAAAATGAAATTCTTTTGGCACTAAATGAAAAAATAAGTATCATTTCAATTCACAACATTGCAAAAACCATTGCTAACAATATTCTGACAAAAGGAAAAGCAAAAATAAATTAAATTTTTAATTTGGTTTTTGTTATATAAATGTTTGTAGTATGCCTGTAATAACCAAAGAATTTCAAAACTAATGCTTTGATTTAGAAAACAGATAAGCTTTTTATACTAGATATTAATGGTAATGTATTTTTTAAATTTAACTGATAAACAGAAAAACTCAAGATTATTAGAGATATATTTATGTATAAATATTTTACAAGTAAGAAATAAATGACTAGCAGGATTTAGAATTTTCTATAAGCAAATAATAATTAAGCAAAAAACTTACATTTTAAGTAAACTAAAAATTTTTTAACTCATGTTTAAAAATTTTTTAAGCATTTACTGCATAACTGATAACATTGAAGCAAATTATATTTATTGACTTTTCTGAACCTATTTTATATATTAACATAATAAAAGTATTTAAAGTGAACTTATCACAAAGGTAATATCAAATTATAGATGCAAATAAAATATTTTTTATCCAAATCATCTTAGAAACAGATAATACATATAAAAAATTAAAAGAAGTACACACAGAATTTAACACTATCAATACTGTATATACATGTAATATAAAAATTTATGTTCAGAAATCAAACTCTTTAAATATCAAGAAAAATCTTTGCAACAAAACTAAAAAGATATTTTTCTCAAACTTCGTTAATTTTGAATACAATTTATGTGATCTTAAAGAAAATACATTTTGTATTTTTAATTTTATTCTAACTATTTTAGAACTTGATAAATGCTTTATTGTGTTGAATGAATAAGTGCTAAAATAGTTCAACTAAAAAATTACAAATAATTTATTTGCAATAAATGCTTAAAACTAATTTTATAGTTTGTATAGATGTAAATATTGGTCAACAAATTGCATAAGTTTAAAATAACCAGAATCGTCTTGCAAAGTAAACCATTAAATTTTGGTACTTATATTTAAGCTATTAAAGACAAAAGTATCTGTGTTAATTAGATATATCAATCTACTTATTGCATATGTGTATAGAATGTTTAAGAAACCAATTTACGTTTAGCTTAGGAAACACATGATGGATAAATATTAAGAAAACCATTAGACCTTGAAAACTCAAATTTTCTAAAAAGCAATAATAAAAAGAAGAAAAATGGAATAAAGTTTCAGTGAGACAATATATAAATTCAAAGAACTAGTTATTTTTTAGTTTTGGGGACGAATTTGGATTAAAAACAAAGATTATATAAAATTAAGAAATTATTTTTTACATATTTCACTCAATTGCAATAATTTTTTTATGAAGTAATTCTAAGTACATTAATAATTGTATGTATGAATAACTGAATTTTGATTTAGACTATTCTTAAATTAAAGCTTCCTTCTGCAAATTTTTAAAGCATGTATGAAATTTTCTGGTATAAAATTTCAATTTAAAATTTGATTATTGTGAATTCAAAAGCAATTCTACCTTAAAGTGGGAACCTGTAACATATAATTTATTTTGAATGCAAATAATACAACATTAACTAATTAATTCATCTCATACTTACAAACTATTTCTTAAATTTAGCAAAAAAAAAAAAGTTAATATAGTTATATCTTAAATAATCTAAATGGATATAATTAATAAACGGATAATCAAGAGATAAAATCAATACTTTTAAGAACTTTTTAGTCATTTTTATATATACCCAATCAATATGCATGTACAGTAAAATTGAACACATATACGTCATTATAGGTACAGTTTTAAAAGAATTAAAAATTAACAATTATATTTTAAAATATTGCAAAAGAAAGCACAAAACTATATATAGAGAAAACATTTTAGACTTGACTAGAAAGTATTTTAGTAGAACTAAAGTGGTGCTGATATTAATATAAAGATACCAAATTTAAATATCAATTAGAAAATCTATATACACAAATAGGTTAGTTAGCACAATAAACTAGAATAAATAATATCAGTGTTACTAGCACCACTAAAAAGTTAAATAAGTATTATACAATGTGAAATTTAGAGAGACTTATGAAAGCAAAGTTTAGAGAGGGGCATTCATATGCAATAAGCATTTAATGTACAAATCATTTAATTTAATATATTTTTAAGGAATTCCTTACTACATAAATACATTTTAAATAAGAAAACTAAATAAGGATGCATTACCTATTATTTTTAAAAAGAACTAGAATAAGAGATAAATTTTTTTTTATTTTAATACATAAATAAACATATGTAAAGTAATTAAAATAATAAATTTATTAATTTACTTTAAAGGAAAGAATCAATAAAATAAATATATTTGCATGTTTATAATTAACTCTTAATGAAAATTTTGAAAACAATTTATTAAAATTAAATTTTAATATAAAAGCGAAGCACATTTTATAATAAAATTCTTTTACAAAGGATAATTAGCATTGTTTAGTTTTTTTTAAAAAAAGCTTGAATTTTCTATTAAAATCGAACAAGGTTACATATATAAATAGTGCATACAAATCCTGAGTTTCTAAGTTATTCATGTACATAGCATTATGTAATTTTTTGCATAAATTATTTTTAATAATTAAAAATTTGGTAAAATGCAGTTTAATTGATTAGCTACTTAAAAGTTACTTAATGCAAATAACTTCTCTTTTAGATTTAATTCAACGTTTGTTCAGCAAAAACTACACAATAGATCAGTATATATATCACAATATATTCTTTCTACACAACTGAGAACATTCATAAGATATCAAATTTGTAATTAAGAAAATAATTCCTCAAGCACTCTTAGAAAATTGTATATCCTTTAAAAGTGAATTCATTGAAGATATGTATGCTTCAATCAATTTATAGAAACAAGTTAGTATTAGGGAAAATATATCATTAGGTGCAGTGTTTAGTTGCTGGATACAGACATAGATACTTCACAGTCATGACTAGATTCCATCTCCACCGATCCATTGTGTTGTTGTACATCATTAGAATCAGAGCTCAGGTCTAAATCTCTATCTGTCATCTCAAACATCTCTGACAATTTTTCAGGTACACCAGAACACAAATACTAAAACACAATATTTGATGTTAATGTATGTTATAGTAAAAAATAATCAGTTGATGCAATAGGATAATTTAAATCACAGTTGGACATTGGAAAATCAGAAGGTCTAGTTTTTTTTTTTTAAGTGATACAGTTTATGGCACATATTTTTAGCAACAGAATTTACCTTATTACAATGTTATATTTTGCAAATTATTAAATTTCCTACATTTATATTTTTTTGAAATTCTAAAGCTGCTTACAAGTTTGCATAAAACTTCACTCATTTATTAGATTCATGTAAATGTTTAAAAATCACCTTTTTTTTCAAATTTCGCTTTTTTCTCGATTTTATATATACCAATCATTTTTATCAACTGTAAGAACTCTAGATAAACACTTCAATAAGATACGATAGAAATCTAATTTAAATTTGAAATTTATGTGAAATATTAAGCCCAAGGTATAAGCAGAAATCTTAACACTGGATATTTTCAAATTCCTTGAAGTAATCAAAAATAAATTACTCAGAACAATTAAAAAATAATCTTTTAAAATATTATTTAAAAAGAATAAAAAGAAACAGGTCAGCACCTATATGGATTTTTTTAAGTTATTCTAAACTTGTTGTAATTTTAAAATAGAAAAAAACTATTTTGACACATTTAACATTATGTTTTTAATTTATACATACATACATACTTGTTATTGAGTTGATATCTTATGCAAAGACACTTTTATTCAATACGAGGGTTGCTATTTATATTTCTGGCCTTGGCAACAGTAAGCGTTGCTAGGCGACAGAAGACGATTTTAATCGAAAGTTTGATATTTTTAAACATAAATTCAGCAGACGATTTACCATTATAGCTTTATTTGCGTTGTTGACAGTAAATTGAAAAGTTCTTCTCTGTCAAAAAATGGAATTGAATCGTGAACATTTTCGTGCCATTATTTTTCATAACTTTCGACGTGGATTGTCAAGACAAGAGTGCTTCGATGAACTTAATTCTTTATACAGCGATAAAGCGCCATCCTACAGCACTGTAAAAAATTGGTATAACGAATTTAAACGTGGTCGATGTTCGATCCAGGACGAATCCCGTGCAGGTCGTCCAAAATCCGTTGTTGTGCCAGAAAAGATCAATGCTGTGCGTGAACTGATAAAGCAAGATCGTCATGTGACATACCGTGAGATAGAGGCGTCTTTGGACATTAGTATGACTAGCATCAATAAAATATTGCATGAACATTTGAGCGTAAAAATTTGTTCGCGTTGGATCCCGCATAATCTGACAAACGCTCAAAAAAGGCTCGTGTCGATTGGTGCAAGGAAATGTTGGAAAAATACATTCAAGGTACATCAAAGACTGTGTATAACATCTACACAGGTGACGAATCATGGATCTATGCATATGAGCCGGAAACAAAACAGCAATCAACTGTATGGGTCTTCCAAGACGAGGCAAAACCAACAAAAGTTGTTCGAGGAAGAAGCACATCGAAACAAATGATTGCCTGTTTCTTCGGCATTAACGGTCATGTGGCAACAGTGGCGTTAGAGCAACGCAGGACGGTCAATTCTGTATGGTACACGACCATTTGTTTGCCAGAAGTCATCGAAGAAATTCGAAAAAAGCAGAAGAACAGGCGAATCATTCTTCATCATGACAATGCGAGCTCTCACACATCGACTCAAACAAAGGCATTTCTGACGGAGCGAAAGATCGAACTGATGGGTCATCCCATCCGCCGTACAGCCCTGATTTGGCACCCAATGACTTTTTCTTATTCCCACACATCAAAAATAAATTACGTGGACAACGATTTTCGACCCCCGAAGAAGCGGTTGATGCAATCAAAACGCATGTTTTGGAGTTACCTCAATCGGACTGGAAAAAGTGCTTTGAAAATTGGTTCAAACGCATGCAAAAGTGTATTGATCATCATGGAGAATATTTTGAAAAACAATAAAACCAATTTCGATCCTACATATTTGTTTTTTCATTATTAGGCCAGAAATATAAATAGCAACCCTCGTACTAAGAAATGTAATATTCATACATTTTCTGGTACCAAATAAAAAATATCAAATGTTACACTGTAATGTAGTATTAAGTATCAAATGTACTGCTAATTAAATGGAAAATTAATAACAAAAACCAACAAAAATTAATATGACTACTCATTGATATCTGCAAACAAAAATACCATAACACATTAGTTAAAAGTCCATATATTTTTATGAGTTATTATTTTCCATTTTCTGCTGAAATAAAGATAGGATTTTTGGATTTAATTATATTTCAAATAATTTATAAAACACATTGGGGATAGATTTGATTAACACTAAACACAACTTTTCATAAACAAAAAGTCTTTCAATAATTGCATAATTTTTAAGCCATACTCAAATCATAAAATTTTAATATATAAAAAGTAAAAAATGGCAATATTACTTCTCCCATCACAGCAATGCTAGTAGTTCCTGTAGCTCTTGCTATACAGTGTTCAATGACATAGAACATGAATTCATCATACAAAAGTCTAAGTAAGTGAAAAGATCCAAAGCTGGCAGCACTTCGAAGAGTTAAATCTCGAATAACAAGTGAACTGAAACAAAACTTTAACTAATAAGAAATATGACAAATTATTTAAATATTTCAAACATTAAAAATTCAATGCATAAATTATTTTAATTTGATCAGTCAATCTTTAATCTGAATAAAATGAACTATTAATTACAATTAGGTATGTTATTGCTGACGATTTGGAAAATATATAGAATCATTCAAATTAGCAGAAATAAAGAGAAATATTATAATATATAGCATTCGACTATATTCAAACCATCTGTCATGATTACTGATGTAAAAAATTTTTTAAAAATATCCTATTTAGATTTTTTTAAATTATAAAAAACATCAAACAATTAAATAACACACAATTTAATTAATGCTTTTTAAATAAACAAACCAATATATATATTCGTACTTTTTATTATAACAGATAATAACAATAATTCTGACAGACATATAATTAAATGTAATAAAAAAAACTACTGGTTAAAAAAAATGTATGTTATAGTATATATAAATACATGCAACTTAAAAAAATCTAGCAAGTGAACAATACTTAACAATAGAAACTAATGAAAAATGGAGAATCTCTTTTAACCAGTAAATTTAATTATGCCAGTGATTACTAATATATTCATGTGAACTAAGCTCATACTTTATAAAAAATTAATTAATTAAATAAAATAGAAAATGTGTACTACTTTTTAACTATTAGATATGTACATATAATGGATTTGATCATTATAAAAATGAAAACTATATAACTTCACTTTTTTTAAACAAAAAAAAGTTCTTTAAATCTTTTTAAGAATATTGAAAACAGTATTATAAAAAAATAAAAATTTTCTTATTAACATTTGAAAATGATGACATTAACTTAATTAACAGCCTTATGGCTTAATAATGTGTGGATATACCATTAATTTTCCTTTTTAATTTATTCTAATATGATTCGGATTTTCTACACAAGTTTATCAAAAATTCTTTCTATGCTAAAATTTTAAAAGCTGAACTTCAAAAATGCTCATTCTTAACAGCCACAATTTAATATCAATATTTAACCATCTAAAATTATAAAATGAAACACAACCCTTGAGTATTTCCATGTTGTAAACATGTAAGAAATAGAGTTGTAACAAGAATGGTAACACTAATTTGTTTATATCACCACAGCTACATTATTAAATCCCATTCTACAAATTAGATTAAAAATTAAAAAAAAATCTAATCATATCAATGATTGTTAAAAACTTTAACTTTCAAATCACATTATTTCTTAAGATATAAGGCATTTTTCTGCTAGCTTTTTTATGATGTCACTATTCTATGTCACAAACAAAACCATGTGTTTACTACCTTTAATTTAATTATCTTGAGATATTTCTTTTAGAATTTTTCTCTAGAAATTAAATAGCATTTTACATCACTACAATATTAAATAGAATTTGATAATCTAAATTAACTTTATATCAAAATTTTCTTACATATACTTGATTTTAATAAAATAATTTAAGAAGGCTTAAAATTCACTAATGAAATTTTAAAAAAGATTTCACAGTTTTTTTTTAATTTTTTTTATTTATTTATTTATTTTTTGACAAGACAAAATACAAGTGGAAACATAATTAATACAGAAAAGTAAATCTAAAATATTTATAATATTTTAATACAATTATAATCGGGACAGCAAATTAATACCTCTTACCATGTACATTATCTATCAGATAATGTACATGGTAAGAGGTATTAATTTGCTTTAGATTTCCATTGTAAATTCAAATCATAATATTTCTATGCATAAGAAAATTAGATTTCTGAATAAAACACAAGTATTTTTCAATAATAAATGTATATTAAATCTTCACATCATATATAACAATTACTTTTGAAGTATTATAACTGTCTATAAAAAAATTGTGATTTTAAATTTTGAAAATGCTTATCCCAATGATATCTTAATCTCTTTTGAGACAGCATACCTGTAAAAAGACCACTTTAGTAAAAACTGGCGTGCAGCTTTAGGATAAGAGGGTTTGCCTTCATACGGTTCAAGAGTTCTGTGAACAATATTTTCCAGCCAATTAGCCCAATCTTCTAACCATAGATTGTGCTGTAATGTTTCTCGGAACTCAGTTAATATTTGACGTATAATATCATCTTCGCATTGACAAACCCATGATGCTTGCTCCTGAAAAAGAAAACTAATTTAAATATGCTAAGTAGAAATTATGATATGTTCATCTATTTTTAATGGTAATACATCACACAAATGTTTAATAATAAAATTACAAAAATACTATTCATTAAGAGTTACTACTTCAAAAATAAGCAAGTTTTATTCAAAAGGAATTTACAATACATGATATATTTTACTTATTTTAATCTAATTTGAATATCTGCATAAATATTCAAATAAATATCAAAAGTACACTTTTAAAATTTAAGTTTAGTGAAATTTAAGATTATTGAAAACATTTCATTAAATCCTAATCTGATATTTGAAAACTAGCTCTCTCATCACTCATCCTCTTGCTTAATAATTAAAAACATTTAAATAACTCATATTTTTCTATAGTCAATATATTTTTGAATAATATTTTGTAACTGATATTCTTCAAAATATTTTCTAAAATTACATAAAATATGGAAGTAGAAGTTGCAGTATAATTTGCAGATCTGTTATTTTGTGCAGTTGAAATAAGCAGATTACATTTTAAGTTAGAACTGATTATTTTGTTCACTGAATATCCTTTTTCCAATGATGTATCTTCATCAATTTTCGTTTAATTAAAAAAGTTTAAGACTTTTGTCAATTAAATCATGTGCAAGTTTTTAATTTAGAAACTTGTATTTATTTACTGAGAAGGCAAATTTTGCTTAAAATTCATTGCAATATCAAATACAATGATACATGTAAGATTAATTTCAATACATATCTTGAACTGTAAAACAAATCATCTTTTTTATTGGTTGACTGATATTTTTATTTAAAATATTACACTGAAAATTCGTAATATTAATGTCAATGAATTATTCTATAGTTAATACATCTTCATGAATATTTATATGAAAATATTATGTATATCAAAAAATGTTCATTTACGGAGTAAGATAATGTACATATATTGCAATTTGATTTATTAGTAATTAGGAAAACTGTTTACTATATGAAAGATTGTGGGTAAAATTTAAGTCTTATTCACAAATGTCATTTTAATACACTCAAGCAGAAATCTAAAATTAACTATTAATATCTAAATTTCAGTACCTTAGAAATGATTTCTATTTTAGCAACTACTATAGAAAAGAATTTTCAATATGTTTGCGTTTTTTGTTAGTTTTTTTTAAATCAATAATTGGATTTTTGCAATAAATTACTTTCAGAAAACACTTTATATGTGATATTGCAACAAACTTTCAATACATTTTGAATGCAATAGATTTTTATATAATGGAATCTTGAAACATGTATGAGTAGTAAAAACTCAATTAAAAAATTGATTATAATTGAGAATTTATAATGTCAAAAATTACATATAATAACAACAAAATTAATAGCTTTAAACAGGATTACCAAAGTTAAAACTTTTATCTAATATTTAATATTTTACAGCAACTTTAATGAAAAGTACTCCAAATATGTCACCTGTTGGTCATTTCTTTCACCCATGAAGATATGTTTGAATGTCAAATGATATTTTTCCAATTTAGTTCATGCATATATGATAAATAAATTTTGCAATAAATATTTCTTAATCATGAATTGTTACAAAATCGAATATTCAACAATGAAATAGTTTCTTTGTAAACTGAATTATAAACATACACAATATAGTTAATTAATGTATAAAAATTTGTAAATAAAAATACAAGGAATAAAATGTCAAATAGATCTAAGCAGACAATAATTTTATTATTTATCAAATATGAAAAACTGCTAGATAAAATAAATACAAAACAAAAAATATCAATAAGAAGTCAGATTGTCCAAACCAAATATATGTAGAAACCTATTTTGATGGAAACATTCTCTACGAGTGTTACTTAAGCAAACGCTCATCTTCTAGCCCTTAAAAGTTATGTATATACTGAGAATATCTTACTATAAATCAAAAAATATTTATAAGGAAAAAAAAAATTAATCCTCGAGAAAACACCTAGAATTAAGGTCTGCTACACAGTACATTAAAACACACTATATTTGTATTGGAATTCCAAAGGAATTTAAATTACTTTCTTTTGTAAATATATATAAAATCAAAATTATAAAAAGTATATGTGTGAGCAGTTTAATGAGCAACATGTCAAATGTAATTACATACAAATAAGAACTTTCATATTAAAAAATTCTGAAGCTTAGTAGCTTTTTAAAGTTCATCAGTTAATTGTTTTCCATTGATTAAAGGCTTGTGTATGATAGTATACACATACATCACTCTAAACTTGTACACAGAACACTAAAATATTAATAAAACTACCACCAGTACAGAAAGTTAGAATAAATATCTAAGTACTCTCAGCTAAAATGAAAATGTATGAATTAATGACATAATTACAAGTTGAAAATTTTACATTAGTATTTCCTAGAATTTTCCCATTCTTTTTAAAATTCATCACAATGTTCAATATTCAAAACTGAGGAAATGAAAACTAATTAGTTTTCATTTCAATGACAAATTATAGGTGATAATTTTAAATAATAATTATCACCTAATGCATTTCAATTTATAAATTTTAATCTTATTGCAACACTATTAATTTTAATGACTTTAATATCAAAAATAATTTGTACAGAAATTTATTTTAAAATAAGGAAATGAAATATGACAAACTTTGTGAATATGAGTAATGTGACTTAAAATATGATTAGAGTAAAAAAAAAAAAAGAGCTAGGAAGAGAATTCTTTTTTTTTTTTTTTTTATGTTTAAAACATTTTAGCTTAAATATCTTATTTAACATTCCATTTTAATTCATATTGCTATAAAAAATCTCAAAAACAATAAAGCATCCAGAACAGATTTCATACAGGCCAAAGTTGTAAAAAAAGAGGGCTAAAGGTGTTACAGCTCTTACATGGAATAATCTAATATTTTTGTTTGGTCATTCGAGAAGATGCCAGAGGATTGGCTTACAAGCTTGCTTTGTCCAATTTACAAAAGGGGTGATCCTTTAGTAAGTGAAAATTATAGAGGAATAAGCTCGTGCATTTGATACAAAGTTTTTCTCCAAAATATTGTACGAGAGACCTGTCTCGTATGCTGATAATATTGTGGGCAACTATCAATGTCTGTACTGCCAAATCCACAGTGGACCATATATTTGATCTAAGACAAATTATGGAGAAGTGTCATGAATTTGATATTGATTTACATATTTTGTTCATTGACTACAAGGCAGCATACAATTCTATAGACTGCAATGAATTATTTAAGCCTATGCTTGTTTTTGGTATTCCATTAAAGTTAGTTAATTTGCTGCAAATGACCCTCAACTCAACTTCCTCTAGGGTCCTGATCCAGGAATAACTCTCTAGAGACTTTCTCATTGATAAAGGATTACGGCAGAGGGATGCTCTATCTTGCCTTTTGTTTAAAATCATTCTTAAAAGAGTAGTCAGAAAATCTGGTATCAATACCAGGGGCAGTATCTTTGGAAAATCTGTTCAAGTGTTGGTGTTTCCAGACAGGTTTGCAATGGTAGCCAGAAGTAAAAAATACTTAACAGAAGTATTTGAAGCTATTGAGAGAGAAGCCAAACCAGCAGGGCTTGTTGTAAATGAAAAAAATTATAAAAAGTATATGTGTGAGCAGTTTAATGAGCAACATGTCAAATGTTATTACATACAAATAAGAACTTTCACATTAAAAAATTCTGAACTTTAGAAGCAACTAAATACTTCTCTGTAACTAGAACCCAATTTACCCAAACTCATCTACTCATTATTGATCCTAAATTTGAAACAGTTGATGAATTTATCTATCTTGGCTCAATGTTTAACAAATATAATGACATTCTCCCAGAGGTAAGAAGACGTTTAACTGCAGCTAACAAAGCCTTTTTTGGACTAAGACATTTATTAAAAACTAATTTTTTATCACGAAAAACTAAGATACAAATCTATAGAACACATATCCATCCCGTTTTGACCGATGCCTTGGAAACTTGGACTTTGACTGTAAAAGAGGAAAGGCTGTTAGGCCCATTCGAATGCAGGATTTTAAGAAATCTTTACATGTACAAAGGAAAATGGTGTCTGTAGATTTTAATAAGATACAATACAGAAATCTACTGAATGTACAAGGAGCCAGACATTGTACATCACATTAAAGTAAGCCATCTTAATTGGGTTGGACATGTTATTAGAATAAAGGACAATAAAATACTAAGGTAATTTTTTTTTTTTTTTTTTTTTTTTTTTGCAAAACTGATCAACGTAAGAAGAAGAGGAAGACCAAAGTTGAGATGGGTGGATGCAGTCGAAGAAGACTAAAGGGTCCTTGGAACAAAAAACTGGAGGAGTTTTGCTACCAGTAGAGGTGGCTGGAAGAAACTTGTTCAGAAGGCCTGGCCCATTCTGGGCTGGCGCGCATGAATGATGGCGATTTTAATTCATAAAAAATAAACATTTATTTTAGGAAAATCATAAGATACAGAAGTAAAAAGAGAAAAGAATTTATAATCAACTTTAACAGTTAAAAAAAAATATTTAATGTTAAAACAATAAAAAAGAAAACAAAATATTTACAAGGAAATTTTTAAAATTATAAATGCAAACAAGGATGCTTATAAGGAAAAAAAAGGTTTATTTCTAACGTATTGATTTAATTAAATGTCAAGGATGTTGAAAAATATCAATTACATAGTTATTCATGAGAAAACATTTTTATCATTATCAGTAATGATTAAAATGTTTCATCATACTGATAATGATAATTATCATGCTGATAATGATAAATTATCAGTAGACTGAATATAAATATGAATAATTAAGGCCCTGCAAGACCTCCGTTGGGGAAAATCGAATCCTACGTTAATCCTATGGATAATATTTTAATGTTTCACAAGTGCTATTTTCATGATAGAAACTTCTGGTCTTTTGCAAATTACAAAAAACAGAGCTACTGTCACTTCGACATCCATTTTTAGCGTTTAAAATTTTTTCAAATATTTTTAAAATGTCAAAATATCTCCATCCAAGTAAATTTTAACCAAATTCTAATTTCATTGAGGTTGTATAAAATTTGGTTTAAAGATATTTCTTTTTTTCTCCGTACAGTTACAAAATAAGCATTTTTGTTTTTTTTAAGCTAATAATATTTTTGATTGCATTAATATTTTGATACGAATTTCGATTGCAAATTAAACTCATACTTATTTCTGAAAATCCACCTCTGTACACAACGCCACCTGGAATGGAATATGAAACTGCAAAATTTTTAAAGCCAAACTTGGCTGAGTTTTCTACTTCACTACGGTAACCTAAAGAAGGAGGAATTTCTGAGAAAAACTTCTCCCCATATGATTCCCGCTGTTTTACCCTGTGGTTGGCAAACAATTCCAAATCGAGCAAGACGAATTAGCTTTACTCACTCACGAAATAGAAAAGACATCTTTAAATAATGCATTTCTGTTTATTAGCGTTGGAAAAGTACCTATGATATGTACTTTTAAATCAACTTTGATTATTTTCATTTAAGTAAATTTTCAAAATGAAATATTATAAACTGTTTTGTGTTACCTTGTTCAATTATATTATATACTACGATTTTGAAATAAAACTAACTATGTATTAAAAATTTAAACTACTTTAAGTGTGAAGATGTAAAAAAATGCATTTTACAATAGACACACACACATACATATATGTGTATATATATATATATTCTTATAAAATAAAATATCTAATAATAAGAACGATAAGTTTATTAGAATAATAGTGAGACAAATATCTTAATTTCATTTTTAATCATTTTCCAAAATTATTGAGTTTTTACCTTTACAAACATTTGGACATTTAATTTTATTTTCAACTTATTTCATGAAAAAAAATACATTATAAGGCATGATTAATAAGCATACGATACCAGCATATTGCATCTGATAAGAAATTAAACACTTTAAATTTGAAAAATTATATATATCTTTGAAAAAAAATTGGGTTTGTAGTATAACTTCAGCGGAAAAACATAAAAGCATTTCAATAACCAAACGAATGATAACAATACATTACAACACACTACAATACAGATGACATCAATGCTCTTAGGGGAATCATTTTATGCTCACGAAATTTATTTGAGAAGAATAGTGTCCTGCGCAACGCAAATGACATTATTTTTCACAAAAAAGGAATAAAAGTAATAAAATATCAAAAAAAAGATTAAATATCCTGTAGCACTTAAGGCGATATAAAATATGTAACTGAAGTTATAGTATTGATGTTCGAGTAGAAATGCTTGAGAGAAAATATCAGGAAGGAGATTGAGAATCAATTAGATATGCTCAAAGTGACTAGTCTAGAAATAGTGTGATTGAACGACTTTCTTTCTCTGTATGGCTACAACAATAATTAAATCATCAATCACCTTGTTGTCACTAAGATGGGATACGCAGTACAATACCGTCTCCAAACAGCTTTCTAATGCAGCCATTCCAAACTATTCAACCGCAAGATTCTGTTGAACATATTATTCACTTTGACTCATTTCTTAATTGATGTTGAATGCTGTTTTACGAAAATTCAAAATTCTCGTAAATTTATTTCAACACTTTTACCATTTTAAATGTATTTGGATATTTTTCTGATTAATTAAACTCTGTAAAATTAGTCTATTTTAAACATGAAAAAAATGATTACAGTATGAAAAGAAAACTTCATCTTTCCACTACAAGGAAATCGATGAAATTGAAACTGAAATTATTTTTAGAGATGGTGTATTTTGGGAGACACAAATGAAAAACTAAATTAAATAATTTTTATTTTGACTGTCTTTTGCCAGAACTAATTGATCCACGTTATCCTAGATCAATGAACATAAGAAATCCAACTTATATAATTGAGGAGCAAACAAGAGAAAAAAAAGCTGAAAAATTAAAATCTAAAATAATAGAAGTTTAACTATACGAATTTGTATGTTTGAGTTTGTATATAGAGTGTTTGTGTGTGTGTACATATATATATATATATATATACATATATATATATATATATATATATATATATATATATATATATATATATATATATAGTTTCTGTTTTTCCTTCATGAAATGTGAATTGCTCAAGCATTTCTTTACTTTATTAACAGATTTATTTTAATTACTATTTTACCTCATATATATTTCAAGGTATTAACTAAATTTCCCATATGCTCATGAAATTGTATTATATTTTTCTCATTACAATGAAATTATATTTTTCTTGTATGGTATAAGTTGTATTTGCATTTGATTATTTGTTGACAAATAAACCTAATTCATGAAATTGTATTATATTTTACTCGTATTACTATGAAATTATATTTTTCTCGTATGCTATAAGTTGCATTTGATTATTCGTCGACAAATATAAACCTAATTTATATTTCCCACAATTTTACTCTAAACTTATTTTAATCTAATTTACCTGTGTTTTTATAAGGCATATTTAGTGCTAATCTAATTTTATTTTTATCAAGCCAGGGGAAAATATCTAATAAAATAACTGAAGAGTTTTAAAATCTTTAGAATTAAAGTAAATTTCACAACACATTTTACACCAGAATATCAAGTTTTTAAAAGACGTGTACTTCTAATTATAACTTAGTTAATTTTATTTATATAGAGGAATAAAGTTAGGGACTTGTGAGATGAAAGATAAGAGATGAATCTCTCTTTCAAGCTCTAAGTAATTATAATTATATAAAATAGATGTAATGATTATTATATAAATAATTACAGTTACAATATTTTTATGAAAATTACGATACAATTATGTAGATAGATAGATAGAAAATTGTAATGTTATTTTCATGAAAATATATATTGTAACTGTAATTATTTATATAATCATTTCATCTATTTTTATATAATTAGAATATATATATATATATATATATATATATATGTGTGTGTGTGTGTGTGTGTGTTAGTTTAAAAAAAACTTGAAAAAAATTAAATATTTTTATATTGAGTTAGTTTTGAAAATAATAGTTTTTAATTATTTGTTGCATTCATATTCAAAAGCATCTTAAGTCAATGGCTCAAGTCTCATAAAATCAAATTGAACCAAGACACTTAAAAAAAATATTTTTAATCATTCATATAGTATTTTAGGTTTTATTTGAATTCTGATAATCATTTTTGACCATTTAATTAGTAACTGTAAAATCACTCAACATTTGCAATTTGTCTTCATATATTTTAGTGCGAATAATAAAAACCGAACTCTTAAATATAAATAAATAATATTTTCTTTAGAATCACTGGCAGCTCATTTTCCATAAGACAGCAACTGGTAATTCCTGTGTCAGTTCGTTGAGCATTTGTACTGACCCACTTTCCCCCACCCCTATTCTAAGAACCCTGAGGGTAATTTGAGGTATACATCTGTTAGGAACAAATTTAAAACTCTCTTTTTGGCTGTTTTTATGGCGTTAGTACTTTAATTTTTCACGATATAATGCGCCAATTCTGGCAGACTCCCTAACTTCGAAGGATTGATTGACAAGCAATTTCAACCAATAATAATGTTTGGGATACTCTCCTCTACAAGCTTTGAGAACTAACACCAGATGGGGCGACAAGACAACAGAAGTTCTCACAAAGGTCTGGAAGAGCCTTAACAAAGCCTTTAATAATTAATTCAGGAAATTTAAAGATAGATACTGAAATGATTTAAGCAAAAAATTTTCCTTAAAAAAGATACCTGTATATTTCTGAAGTCCACTTTATTTAAATCAGCAGTCATTTGTTTTATTTGAGTTGCACTTTGTAAGACAGCTCTTGCAGCTTGAGCTAAGTGATTTAATGAAGTATAACGTCGCAGTGTCTGAGCAAAGGCACTAATGGCACTTAACTGAAATTAAAAAAGTAACAATATATTAAGCAGAATTATAGCATACTACAAAATAAATTATTGCAGATGATTAAATTTTAAATCAACAAAAAACTTATTAAAAAACTTTTACATCATATATGCCGAAAAAGATTCATTTTCAATGGAAAATTTTATTTTTGAATTAATGATCATAAAAATATGAGCTTTAATTTTTTACTTTACTATTTAATTTTTATTAAATCATTAATAACATTCTCAATAAATTCTAACTGTTAAACAAGAGAGACGTAAAAAAAAGATTACATGATAACTATCTCAATGCATTAAAACATTTTGCAAAGGTAAGGTTCATACAGATTCTTAAACAAATTCTAGGAATTTGAAGAAATAATAATAAATTTTTCTTTAAATTTTTCAAGGAAATGTTAGCATGCATACATAGTACATAGTATAAATATTGTTTTATCAAATATAATTGATTGTGTATGCATATTTTTAATTATAATTTCAAATGATAAATGCAATAAATACTTTTTATTCAAATTAAATTTTAAATTAATGGTTATTTCAAAAGTATTAAATAAATCTAAGACCACAATAATAAAAGGTCTTATTTAAGTACTCAAAATTCTTTAAACTAATTTAATAATATTATTAATAATTACGCATAGTTTTTTTAATTTGCTTGTTTTCAAACTTTTTTATACAATTCGAAACACTCAATTTGCATAGTTCTGTTTATTTAATTATGAAATCGACTGTATATTTCAATACACTATCAACGTAAATTTTTGCTTCTCCGAAACTTTAAAAGATGTGTTTAAATTAGTAATTAATTTTATTTTATCAATTTTATTAGCATTATCTACACATTTTTTTCACTTTTCTTTATATTTTCCAAAAAAAATTTTCAGGGAAGGGAATTAGGGAATTGATTCAATTAATTATATTAAGAATTTTGAATTTTTCATCATTGCTGACTGGCTTTAATTCTGCTTTTGTTCATTTAAATATAGCATACATTTGCCTGAGTTGAACAGCAGAACTAAGTAGATCTTTGAAATACATTATTGAATTCTTCCATTTTCTAAATGTAAAATGTTTCTATTAACATACTATATCTCTCAGAAAATCTGCATTCATTCAGTAGAGCTAAAACAGTCCTAAAAGTAAATTAGTAAACTTGCATAAATAATAATTGTATTACTAAACAGGCAAATTAAAGATTTACTAACATTTAATTTATTACAAAAGAGACAAAAATTTTTCTGTTTGGTATTATATTAAAATAAAAGCTTCAGGGTGTGGTTAAAAACTCCAAGATAGAACCAATATTTAAAGTAACTCTAAAAGATTCTCATCCCCCAAAATAAGTAAATTACTACAAGTGTTTTACTGCTTGTATAAATTCTCTGCCCAAGATCATGACCAATTTTCAACTTTGGCAATTTTTGACTGAGGTACATAAATCATCTACAGACCATATTCTAAAATCTGTGTAGTTATAACTTACAGGATTGTAAGCAGATTATCATTGAAAAGAAATATCTTCTGACTTGCAACCCATTTTAAACATTTTGGCACTTTATTGGTTTGTTTTCTTCAGTGAGAAACTGAACTTTTTAGAATTTACAAAACATCTATTTTTATTCTTTGATGCACTGATTGATCACACATTCTCATTTCATAAGGGATCTTTATCATGGAAAACATTTTGCTGAATTCCCTTTTCATAACATTACAATTATTAAAATAGTTCACCATATGTTTTCACATACTTTCTGAGTGACAACCATTATTGCTCATCTCTTTGAAATGGTAGCTTGTATTAGATATTGTTTGCTGATGTACACTAACATTAAGCAAAGGAACTAGTTCACACTATCTTTTTATCTACTAAAACAAATTTTAAATAAAAGATCTATTGCTTGCCATGATAAAAAAAAGTAAAAAATAATACATAAAATACGACATATATCTAAAATAGTTTCAAATTAAAGTGGTAAACAATAAGAAGTAAACACTGAGCTTAAAATATTGGCTTATTTCTATTCTATAATGAAATAGCTTTACTCAACTTTTTTTTTCCTTACCTTGTATTAACTCCATTTATAATAAGATCGAGTTAGTCTTCCACAAAATTTTGAAATTATAACATAAATTTGTTAATAAAGCTATGAATTTTTAAATGGAGTTACATACTGATATATTAAATTTATATGTATTAGACAAAGAAAAAAGAAGTTTCTATAGAACTTTTTTTAAAAAAAATATTTCATTACTTAGCACACTTTTAAAATTACATGAAATTTTTAATGTAATAAAATACTACATTGAATATTCTATCAATTTTATCATTCGTTTTGGAAACACTTTTCAATTTAAATAAATTCTATTTTCATATCTTCCAACATTTAAGATTTTGAATCTTTGAACTTTTTTGATTTCTCATACTAAAGCTTGAAACATATACTTAAACTTTTGTTTAGAAATAAAAAGGTTTTACTAAGTTCATTATCAATAAATAAAAAACTTAAAAATCTTACGCAAATGTAAGTCTATTTTTCATGTGAGGTACAAATATGGTATTTATTTCAGCCATAAATTAATACATAAGGAAATAATAAAAATGCAGTAACATTTTATGTAAACTCTAAAATTAAAGGAAGATAAATATTGCAATATTTCTTGTACTTATTTAAGAAGCTAAAGCATATTTACTACATATCACAAAATATTTTTTTATAAAGCATTATGATATTTAGATAATTTGCGATTTTTTTCTCTTTAAATTGTTAAATGATTATAAGTGATTGATTTAACCACTATAAAAAGTTTGTTCATTAACAAATTTTAGTATATAGCTACATCCTCTTTCTAAATGCTTTCAATTAAAAAAATATTTTCTAAATTTGTATTATATAAGTAGTTGCAAAATTTCTCTCAAGTATATACACAGTTCATGAATATCAAATTTTAAAATTAACTACTGATTTTAAATATTCCTACTGTCTCTGTATTATCATAACTTATTCTTTAGCAGAACTGAATCAATTGCGTAAACATGTGATTAAATTTTTATAAATGCAATTTATGAAAGATAACAGTTAACATTACAATTAATTATATTGTAAAATTTTGGATTTCCCATCATTATCTTATGAAATTCCTTTTTTAAAAAAACTCCCGACTTACTAATTCTTCAATATGTTAATCATTTATAAAATAGTTATTAACTAAAATTTTTACAAAATAAAGTTTCAGAAAAAAAAAAAAAAACTGGTTGGATGCTGATGGAATGTGTTTCCAATATCCACAGTCATTTGCAAACTTTTTTTTTTTAAATAATGGCAGGCATTTGTTTGATTAACCCTTCACCACAACAAACTGTAAACTGTTACTCATCTGTTGTTACCCAACAGGCACCTATGAACCAAGTCACAGAGGCAAGTAGCATTACCCACACCATACCACCACAAACCTCTTTATAAGGTAGGCCACATTCATACATTATCACAGAAGAAAGGACAGAGAAACACAGAGAGAAAGTAACATCCATGCCCGAACTGAGATTGGAACCAGGAACCCACAGCTCAAGAATCAAGAACGCTAATCTTTCAGCCATCGGTCAGTCTCATTGCAAACTTTTAAAAGAGCAAATAATTTTAATTTCATAATCAGTATAAGTTTTCATTAATCTAGATGGACTGGTCAATAATCATAATACATGAAAATGAATTAAATTGAAAGTAGATGTAAATAGATTATTAGATTAAAGATATCTGTTTAATTTAGTTCAAGATCATATTCAATAAGGAACATAAATATTCTTACTTCTTATTATGCTCCCTACCATAGATAATAACCTTTAATCCTAATATCGAAAATGCATACAAATAAACTGGATAATGTTTGGAGAAGATTTTAATACAAAAAGTAAATACTAGAGGAATATTCACGAAAACGTACCATTTTTGTTTCATGTACGTATATCAGATTACATTGTTACAAATTTATAAATAATTATTGTATATGTTATAAAACACCTCAGACAGATCGGAAATGCTCACATTTTGGGCAAAAATTGCGGTATTTGGACGTGTTATACGTTAAAAGCGGGTTTTCTAAGGATTTGGTGACTTGGCGAGAAAACTTAGCGAGTTGGCGACACTGTTGACGACTTGGCGAGAAATGGATATTTCTGGAAACATCCATCACCTAAGCTCTAGGACCAATATTTAGCGAGATAGCCTAGAAGCTTCCAGAACCTTGGCGAAATTAGTAGATTTCTCCACCAAGTCAGGTATAAATACCGCAGCCCAATATAGTTAGGCAGGTTTTGTATAGACAGCCAGTGAGTGAAGACGATTAGCCGTGACTGATAGTTTAGAAAAGCTGTTCTCTGCCTGAGGTATTTGAGACCTGCGATTGGAAGCTGTTATTTATTGTATCCGAAGAATTGTAGCCGTATAATTGTGATTATTACAGCTGGTATTTCTAGTGGAATTTTTTTTACAAATAAAAGTCTTTTGTTCATCGAGTAGTTGCTTTCTTCAACTCTCAATTCACACGAACCCCGAAGCTCGGTGCAATATAAATCACTTTTAATTATAAAGATATGTATAGGCACAACATATATAAAATAAGATAATCTGACAAACAACAATAAAAGTAAGACAAATATGAAAAGTCCCTGAAAAGAAAAAAATATATTTGGTGGTATTGTATTTTATTGATTCCATGGATATTCATGTGGTATATTTTATTTTGCAAATTGTATTTACTGCTTTATACCATATACACATATGTATGTATATATATGCAGCATCTATCTTATCATAGCAAACCAATCATATTCAGGAAACTGAAAAAGAATTGTTTATATTTTCTGAAGAATTTAACCACAGCACAAATTTATATAGTTTTACCACATGTCCGTAGGACAAAGAAGCCATAGTCGAAGAAACAGTTACAATTAAGTTACAGTTTAGAATTAAGTTGTTTACATGATAATTTTACACTTTCTGCATTTCAATCAAATTCTTTCTCACATTATGGTATTAGAGTCACATTTAAATTTATTAGGAGAACTAAAAATATTGTTTTATTTCACTGTTAGTTTCATTAAAAACTTTAAAATAAAGAAAGAAAATGAAAAATTGGTAAATAGATAGTATTTGTAATAAAATGCCTAAAGAAAAGGTGACTAATTTTCCAAGTCAGAAGTTATATATTTTCCAGCAGTCAGTACAAATTTTTAAAAGTTTCTATGACTTTAAAAAAAATAATCAATTTCTAGAGATTTCAAGAAGTTCTATGAACTTCAAAGTGAGCTTATTGTGCTTCCCTTCCTAGTAGTTAATAGAATATCAATAAATTTTAGAATAATAGCAAAAAACAAACTGAAAGATATTGAGATATTCACTAGTTTATTTATTTAATGTCTTACTTTTATATTTAGAATGTCATCTCCACATTCTGTTATTGCACCTTTCAACCATCCTTCTAAGCTCTTTGCAAAATTTCTTATCGCTTGAGTAAGAGTACCTTAGAATGGAAAATGACATCATAAACAATAAATAATCACTATGAAAATCAACATATAATTAATACCTAATCAACATTTGTGTTTTAATCAACTATGCATATATTTTGAAATAAAAAGTATAAAATAATAAGCATTTCAAGTGTAATAATTATTGTTAAAAAGGAATGGAAGAGACATTCGGTTTAATGTTTTTACGTATAAATTCAGTTTAACATTTTGGAACATAATTGAATCATTTTTATTTGTATAATTTTAGCCCAATAAAAAATTTAAGTGGATAATTTTTGTTCTCAAACATACAGATGAATTTAAAAGAAACTTTTTCATTAATGCAGAAATCGATTTAGACTGTCATGGATAAATATTTTTGGAAAAAATGAACATATTTTTTTAAATTTCAACATAATTTGAGGCATTTTATAAAATAATGAAGTTTCATAAAAAATCTACATCATAATAATTTAATATTAAAACATGTTTCTATAATAAATCTTAACATTTTTCATTATTTTCAATAGATAGATTTTTGATTTCACACTTGTATCTTTTTATCTCTAAGGATTTATTAAAAAGCAATTCTTTTCAAATATCAAAAACTTAAAGTAATAACACTTTTTAATATATAATCATTCATTCTTTAGCAGCTTTTAAGATACTAGCTAGAGGAGTAAATTACACGGTAACAACTACTCTAGTTTTCTGGCTATGAATTTTATAAACTAAATCAATACATTTAAAGTCCGATATCAGTGACACATCGACTCAAATAAAGTTGTTCTTTCAAAAGATAGCACTGACAAACAAAATCCATAATAAAAGAAAATTCCAACCATCATAGAACTAGGAGTTGTTTATGATTTACTTATTTTTACTGACAAGAGTAATCTTAAAAATATTCATATAAGATTCACTAAATAGCAATAAAAATACAATAAACTCAATCATTATGTGATGCAAAAGTTTTTTTTTTAATAAATATGTGTTACATTAAGAACCAACCTTCAACTCTTAACCCAACTTAAGATCATATTAATCTTATATCAACTAAAAGCATTCAATAATTTATATTTCTTATTTTTATAAATTTCTCTGGAAATATTGTTTATTTTCCCTCTTCAATTGTTCTTAAGTTGTGTATAAAGATATTTTGTGTCAAAAAGTATTGTGACAAATGTCATGATGACAATAACATAGGTGTGAAAAACAAGTCTTTCTTTTCAATCAACTTGCTCTTCAAAAACCAAAAGTAAAAGCATGAAGGATAGACTATACTGCAGCATTCATTCCATCCATTACACTGATTTGGTAATCTTTATAAGATGATATGAGATTTTTATAACAATTTTATCTTGAGTATACTATCAAGCACAAAACAGTACTACTCATGTATCATGCTTGAATTTCAATTTTAAGGCTTTATAGTCCTGAAAAGTAATATAGCAATATATATTTTATTTTACAAAAAACTTACAAAATGCATATGCAGTGTATCTTTTAAAAATGCATTTGCTTTTTCATGTATCAGTAGAATTCTTGTATTATATGATGTTCATATCTATATTTTTAAATGAATTATCTTTAAATGAAAATTACTAATTAATTAATAACATTTTCCTAATCTACAACTATATAAAAATTTAATTTATCAATATATTTTTAATTTAAAAGAAATATTTTTATAAGAACTGTACTATACTTTTAAGAAAATAAATGTCATAATTTATACTAATTTTCAAACAATTGCAGTATAAAAATTTAATTTTTTATATAAGCAATCAGAAAAAATGAGCAAGTAAACACATTACATTATTCTAATCATGGAAATTAGGATGCCTAATTGTAAATTTACAATAAAGAAAAAGTATGCACTGTAAACTTTTTTTTTTTTTGGCTCACAGGGTAAAAGTAACAAAAACATATTAATATAATATCCAAATGATTTTTTTGTTATTAGCTTTTAGCATTTGTTATGTGAAATGCTTTTGAAGAATAGTGAAATTTAATTTATACCCTATTTTAATATAAATATAGGGTAAATAAAATGTAACTTACCCCTTAATATAAATAATCAAGCATTTTTATTTAAATGAACATTTTCCTTAAGAAATCAAATCATATTATCATTAATGAAAATAAGTATTTATAAAATTTGGACACAAAATGATTACTAAGGTACATTATGAATGCATTTAATTATTAAGTATTTTTCTTTTTCTGAAATTTAGATAATTGTACTGACTTCATTTGTAAATATAAGCACAAGAAAAACAAATTAAAAAGGAAGATAAAAAATATTTGTATCATTTTAAAAATATTTATAATTTATAAAATGCTTTAAATTATCAATTTTAATACATTACTATCAGTCTTTAAAAGTAATATTTAACATATATTTCATATATATATTGCCAATGCTACATATTCTTAACAGACAAAAATGTTAAAAAAAAAAAAAAAAACACTTAAAATTTTATTACATACTTGGAATGGGCCTCAGAACATCAGGTATGAGAACATCGACAAGATTCTGATAAAACTGATAATCTGTCTGTTTCACAAACTCTTTAATTAAATCACAAGATACTAATTCTAATAAGAAAGACTTTGACAAAGTTGAATCACTAAAATAAAATAATACAAAATCTAAAAATGGTATATTAAATGAAAAAAATGAGCAAAATGTGATGAATAATCCTTTGAATAAAAAAATTATTTAAGTTACTCATTGACTGAAATTGAAACTATTTTGCAACAGGGATTCAATATTTTTTTAGTTTTCAAGTTTTTATGATGTTTTTTTTTTTTTTTTAAAGTTAAAACTACAAATCTAAAGTTCATCACAAAATAAATGATTTGTGAATGGAGACATTATGAGCTGAATAAATAAAACAATTTAAAGTTTAATTTTTAAAACTTTTTTTTATTTTAACCATGGTTGTACTGAATATTAATAAATTTTCAATATCAAATTCATTCAAAAAATTTTTTAAGAGCATTTCAAAATTTTTACTTCTTTATTGCTATATTTTATAAAAAAATATCATTGGAGACAAAGTATAATTTGTTTTTAGATTAGAAATAACAATATTATTGTTAAATATATTCATATGCAGCAAAAACATATTTTGATGCTTTTAATTTAATGTTTTATAAAATTCATTTAAATTTTATTATTTAGTTATATTTGTGACTCTACTTTCACAATTATTTTACTGATCAATACCTCTGTGCTCTATTTTCTGTTGAAGTATTCCAAAACAAATTCCAGAGACTTTCAACATCAGAAAATTGGAAATTTACAACTGCTTCTAAAATGCACTGCAAGAAAAGAAAATTTAAATATCATCTAGACATTATACAAAATTCATTCACAGCAAAGAAAACTTTAAACAATTTTTATTAATCAAAATATACTTTTTATAATATTTAAAATTATAAATATTAAAACATTTATTTATACTATTATATGTCATATGTAATTTATACAAATTATAAATCAAATCACAAAAACAGACTTTTTTGAAAAAAACTACAAAAATTAAAAGTTGATAAACAAATATGTTATGAAGGAAATAAATATGAATGTAAATAATTTGTGTCTAAAAAAGGTAACAGAAATTTGAATATAAAATCGAAACAAATATCCATCAAATACATTTAGCACATTAAAATCCACATCTTTAATGTTACATTAACTATATTTGATCAACCAAGAAATTTTGACATCATTTTAAATAGAATAAAGGAAATAAGCACATCTTTTTTAAAAAGCGTTGTTATAATTTTTAAATATGATAAATGGATTAAGAAATGTAGGTTATAAACAAATACTTAAATATATTATTGAAACATACATTTTATTTATGATCATTTGCAGCATTTATTTTTGTAATACCACATACCTAGAATTATACTCAAGCCAAAGCAGATTAACAACACTTAAAAAAAATTGATTAGCAACACTTTAAAAAGTTACACAGAAAAAAAACTGGGAGCATTCCTAAATTAAGATAATAAGATTTTTATATACACATTTCTTTGTTGTGATTGTTAATGTGATTTACTCTAACTAAAATGCTTGCATTTTTTAAAGTGCTTATATATATTTCAACAAAAAATTTAAAAAATACAGGTGAAAGGAAATGGAAAAAAGAAAATTACAAATATTTTTTTTAATTTTATTAAAACAATAATGGTTTATAACAGTTTCATCAATATAATAAACAGGGATGATAGTTTAACAAATTATATAAGTTTCATATATATGGAAAATTTATGTGTTCTGAAATTATTTATTGACTAAGCTATTGAATATTATTTATTGTCTATATGCGCTGTTAACATTTATTTTAGTTCTAAAATTTACATAAAAAAATCAATGCTTACAATAAAACTTTTGGATATTTACTAATATTGAATATTCAAAAGCTTTATATTAATAGCTTATCTTATAAAAACTTTTAAATTTAAAAAATACACAAAATGCTAATACTATTGGAAGATTGCACATTAAAAGAAAACTTTACACACATTTACATGCAGATTATATTTTAACGTATACAAACATGAAAATGACTTGAATGAGTTTCTTTAGATACTTACTGTATAAAAAAGAAATAAGGTAGTACAAATTAAAAGAAGAAGTTCATAATAAAATCAATGTGTTTACGATTTATAAAAACATTTTCATTTTAAAATGTTAAACTAAATCTTAGTTAAAAAGATTTAACAGAAAAATGTTTAAAATGAATTATGCTTGCATTGAAATCATACTTTAAATATTAAAAATCATAAGAGAATCCTTCTAGTCCTACAAGCTTCAACTGCCTATAATAATACTGAGAATATGAGGTTATAAATATTTTTTCAAGTTCTACAATATGTATAAATTATTTAAAATAAAAACACACTTATTAAACTATCTCAACATTAATTAAAAGAAAGCACCATTTGGACTGAAAATTATTTTTACAAAAGCTAAAAATTCAGTGTTTATATGAAAAGAGAGATAATTAAAATTTGAATGTTCCAATTTGAAGTATTAGAAGCATTGCAATTCCAATACCATTTACTGGAATTCCATCATTATGAAAATATTTTCATGCTAATTTTCAAAAACTCAAGAGAAATAGTCACCTCACAGTGCTTTTTGTAAGCATTTTTAAAAAGGTTGATCTTATCCAGAGTAATTCCATGAGGTAAAGAGGCTGGAGAGACATTGATTTCTACATCTGGTATTGCAGTTGATGCATCCCCTAAATAGAGTTCATGAGTAGGCTTTGGCTGTGAAACTGCACTGCGCTTCTTGTCAGGCTCATCAGACTCGTAAAACCTTTTCCCATTACAGTTATTGTTGTTCTCCACTTTCACAGAATGGTCTGGTTTTATTCTAAAAGTAATTCATGATAAAAAATTAATGATAATTTTTAAAGTTGTGTTACATAATATTTCCTATTGCTTGTTGAATTTTGAGTAATGAATTTTAATATTTAATTAACAAGAATATAAATATTCTTTACCTCCGTAAATGAGGGAAGGAGCTATGCCTATATGTTGTATTCCCAATATCTTCCATGGCTTTATTGATCGATGAAGTTGGCTTTAAACGAATGCCATAATAATGATATTTAGAGTTTCCCCTAAGAAACAAAATTATATTGCATGAGTTTAAAAAATTTTCATATTTAATATTTTAAACAATTGAAAATTTATTTCTAAATACAACAAGCACAAAATAAAATAACTTCAGTTTTAATATTTTTCAGACTGTAAGATCAAGTTTTTATTCCATAATCAAGATCCGCACACAAACAAAAAATATCAGTATTTAAAATATCATCAAGTGATGAAAGTTTTTTGGAATACGTTGATGTATACAAATTCTGATCACTTCATTATTTCCTCATATTATTTTTAGCTAAAAATTATCAATTTTATTAAAGGAATATTTAGTCAAATATCATTTTGAATACACAAGTATTTAATTAACTGTAATTGGAATTTATATTGAATTTGCAAACCATGCTGAAATTAAAAATTGAGAGAAATAAGATATTCCAAATCATTTTAAAGCTGTAAGTTTGTTAGAAACTAATCAGAGCTTGATTCAAGAGAAAATTCCAAGAAATTTGGACAATTATTTTTAAATAGCAATACATGATATAAGTTTTCGAATACTTTTTATGAATTTCACACCTATTGTTTAAAGAAAAATGTATTGTATTTCGTAATTTAAATAAGCAAAAACTACATGTAACAATGCCTTATATAATAAATTTATTTAAATTCATTTTACATAAAAAAATTCCTTATCTTTTTTGTATATTTTTGTAAAACTAATACTTATAAATTACTAAACTACTCTGATCATAGCACTTAGACTTTTAGAGATAACATTGCATAGAAAGCTGATTGTACACTTTTCATAATAAAAACTCTGGAAGAAGTAAGATGAGGTACACTATGATTCATAATGCCAAAATATAAAGAACATTATTTAATTAAAAATTTCACTTTTTATAAAGGAAAACTAACTTTATTTTATATTCAGAAATACAATAAAATCTCATTAATCTGGACCCTATTAAACCAGATTTCACTTAACCAGACTTAATCCAGCCATTTAGATGTACATACATGTGTATGTATATGTGAATACTATATAAATAAAAAGTGAGATAATGCAACAATGTCTGTTTATTAAAGCTAATTAAATAATGCAGTACATACTATTCTTAATTTTCTCTTATACAATTTCATATTTTATTCTATTGAGTTCAAAATACAATTTTGTACAATATGTAAAGTATTTTGTTAATACATATTGGCTCAATTTATAGATTATTTTGTTTAATATGTACTTCCATTAATTCTAACCCTTTTTTTGATGGTGAATCCCATATTAGTCTGGGAAAATGAGGTTCTGTTATATTTGAACATAAAATAAAATTTAATTACCAATTAAAATCCAAAAACATGACCAAAGACTACAATTACACTTTTGTACACCCAAAGAAAATCTGCTTGTTTTGTTTGAACAAAATAAGAAAATAGAAATATATTTTCAAAAAAGCCATAGTTTGAAAATATGTTACATTAAAAAATAAAATCAAAAATATTAGATAATCATATCAAGTTTTTACTATTGCCAATTTAACTTGCTCAATTTATAAATGATTAACAAGTGATCGAAAATGTTTATAAAGATTCTAATCCATAAATAAAGTAATTTAATTTATGATGAATATTACATTTGAAATTGTAATTTAAAAACATTTTGAATGCGTGATGATATGAAATATTTAAATTATTACTAATAATAAAACTAGAAGAAACATGGAACTTAATGTTTAATTTTTTTATATATGAAATAAATCAGATTAAATATAAATCTTAGATTATGTATTTTTATTTATTTTATAAGGTAAGGATCACAAGATTAACACAAAGTTTAAGTGAACTGAATCATTATATCAAAATTAAATTTCATTCACTTAAATAAAAATTATAATTTATGGACTATAGAAACTAAAAGAAACATTATACATTCACAAATAATATCTTTTTATATTATTTGTGATAGTAACTATAATAAGCATAAAGTATGAAACTTGTACTTTTATGAAATTGTTATGTTGATTTAGTTAAAATTGTAAATTAAATTAGTTTAATTTAGTTAGTCAAAGAATTAAACTTAAATCATAAATATGCAATTCACATTTTAATATTTCAGAAGAATATCTTTAAGATTTCAAATAAACTTACCTTGTACCCAACCTTCTGGTCCTCAAACCATTAAAAACCATTCGTATGAGTTTACCAAAAGAAGCTGCATTCAATGGTTCCATTTTCTGTTCTCTACAGTATTTAAAGTAATGAGTATACATTGTGCTTCTAGGAACACTCATGCCATCAGCCATCTCATAGTTATCAATCAACCACCGCATCTAAAAACAATAAAATAAATTAGCTCACAAATCTGTCAACCTTTTTATATATATTTTGTGTATATAAACAGTGTGAACTAAGCTCCAAGAGTTTTAAAAACAAACATCATAGTCAAATTTGACATAATCATATAAATTATAATAGGTTGCCAAGTAATGTTACAAAATTAAATGCAGAAAACTATTGATATATATATATATATATATATATAAATTTATTTCTTCGCTTGTAATCACTTCCACTTTTGTTCAAATTTAACTAATATTTATCAAATGTGTAAATAAAAAATTATTTATTCAAGTAACTTCTGTTTTATTTTTTAAACCCTAATATTTTTTACATAAGCAATTAGCCAAGAATAGGAAACTACCCTCCTAAATAGTTTTTATAACTATACTTTGTCTCAAATAAGCAATAAAGAGTAAAATTAGTATGACTCAAAAAGTAATAATGTTATAGGAATGAAATTTGCATATGCAATTCCCACTGAGATATTGAAGCAGTTCAGCACTAAAATATTTGCATAACCCCACACAGAACTGAGAAATGTGTAAAATGATTTTATATATAAAAAAAGTTCACTTCAGCAGTTGCTATTTCTTTAGTTGTGTTAAATATTGCTTGATTGATCTTCATTCCAAATTTTTGAAAATGAGTCATCAATGGCATGGCATCTGAGTGAAAAGATGTGCAAGCATACAATTGCATATAAATTTATGGATCCATTATGAAAGTGGAAGTTGCACGAGCATTACAAGTTTACAGTTCAATCATCAGCTAGTTGTGCAATCACTATTAAAATAAACACAATCTAAAGACCTGGTAATGGAAACCCTTAGGTTACAACAGATCATGAAAACTTTTATCTATGTCTGCAAGCTCAACATTATTGGACAGGTTCAACCCATCAACTTGGTTTTAACATTGTGACATCATCAAGAATAGTGATATTCTGGCAAATTGCAAACAGATGAATGAAAGTCATCCATATCAGAGGACCATCAGTTCATGTACTACTGACATAGTCCCACAGAACAGCTTGGTCACAGTAAGCTTTGGATTATATCTATTGGATAGAACAGCAATAGGCCCATGATTGTTCACAGATAAAACTTGATTCTGTATAAACAATAATTTCCAATAGATATGCATCTTGATACACCCAGGAACTGCATTTTAAGCTTGCAATATGATTGAATGGTAAAGCTGCAGTCATATTGGTTCATGGTTTCATAAAAATATCAATCCAACCTGACCTCCACATTTTTCTTCCCAGTTCAGTTACAGCTATTATTTATCAGCATGCAATCCTCAAGTAATATGTTTGATCACACTTGGCAGCCATGGATCTTATGCCACTCTTATACATGATAATGCACAGGTACATACAGCTTGCATTGTCAAACAATGCAATGCGTAACACAGCTTCAAATAGAATGGTTAAAATATTTCCAACTTGAATCCAATAGTTCAAGTTCGTTTATAGTCATAGTGAAGTGAAAATTACGTTACTGAGCAAATTTTAAATTGAAAGCTATAGGGAAGGCAAATGAAAAAATGTCAACAAACATGTAATGTAAGATGAAAAACAAAGTGTGCGATGTACAAAAGAAAAATGTATTCCATCGAAGAAAGAAATGGATTACAAAATAATCCATTTCTTTCATTTAACTATTAACCAAACAAATATAGTTTATTTTTGAAATATATCTATCCTCGTTTTAAAAGTTATTAAAATCTACAAATCGATAAGATTTAATAGAATCTTTTCAGATCTTGATCGATGTCGTGCTTTCATCTCAGTTAATCACACTTTTTGTTGAGATGGATTCAAACTGATCTTTATCACTATAAATATTTTCTCTGTAAAATTTACTATATTTTAAATCATAATGTGTATTTTTTATTTTATTTGACATCAAATTATCTGCAGTATAAGTTTTCGACTATTCGTCGGAAAAATTGCTGCGGATTATGCGATGCTGGTTTTTCCTTTGTTCGAAAAACGGGGCTTACGAATAATATGCCGCTGCGGATTATATACAGGAAAATAGTGTAATATATTAAATTAGAAACTATTAGAAAGAAACTGCGAAAATACTTACAGAGGCAGCAGACAAACGTGAGCTGGGATAGCAAGATACATTGCTATTTTCGGATTCAGTCAGATTACCATCATCAAGTACATGGAATACATCTTGTTCTTCACTGTATGATTGGCATCCAGATTCTGGATCTTGATTTTCTCCGATGTTTACCTAATAAGAAAAAATTGACTTAGGAATGCAAATTTTTTTTGTAACATATTAAAACTACATTAAAAAGTATATTCCCAATAATTAATACAGTTAAATATTCCTATACTTTTTACTGTAAAAATGTCATTACAAATCGCAAATACAAGATAAACTTGACGCTGTAAAATACATTGAAACATGTTGCATGAATCAGTAAAGCTCTCAAAATTATTTCATCAAGAAAAAGATTACTTAATATGAAGATATTTAATAAAATTAATTTCACTCAAAATTGATTTGATAGCAGTTTATTGAAATAATTAATTTAGAAATTTTTCAATGCACACATTCCATAAATATTTACTATAATTAATGCACAAATATTAATTGATCTGGTTATCTTATATGTGTCTACAAAACAATCACAAAAATAAAATTAAAAATTATTAATTTTAGGAATAGATTTTAACAGGAAATGCAATAATTACATTAAAAATTCTAATTAGATAAAATCTCATTAAATAATATATTTTCCAAACTTTTTAATTTATTGTTAATAATAATTACTCTGTTTTGAGTTTCCGCTCTACAAAAGTATTTGAATTATCAGACTATTTTTAACTATCTTATAAGCAATACCTAGAAATAACTCAATAAAACAATTCAAGTGATTATAACCTATACATAAAAACAGATATCAAAATAAAACAGATTAGACATTACAATAAACCAATATATTAGCATAGTAAGCTGACAGATTACTTTCATAATTTTAAATAATGATTGAGAAAATTTGAGCTCTATACATTATATAAAACAAAAATAAAAATTAAATGAAAAATAGTATAATTGAAAAAGAATTCTTAACTATTACAATGTTTTAAACTAGCATAAGTTATTTAAAACACTTATATAAATAAAGATTTTGTAGGGAAAACAGAAAAAATATCATTCATTTAATGTTTGCAGTAAAATGTTTCAATACACCTATTATATGCTAACAAATGATTTAGCATAATATAATAGTAGTGCATTAATTCTTATACAATTTCTAAAGAGTGTATGATTGAGGAACAACTAAATTTTATTTTAGCTAGCTGGCCACAACTTATATAATTTATTCAGAGTAAAAGTATTAAAATGGAAGATAATTTTAAATGTAATTTTTTCTAACTTTCAATAAATATTTTTTTAAATTAAAAATGATATAAGCAGTAATTTTCTTGTAATCAAAACATTTAGAATTTTGACTATTACTAAGATACGATCTTTAATATCTTCCAATTTTTTAAGAAAGTAATTCATAACAAATTTTAGATTTTAAAAAAAGTGGCATAAATTCTACAATAGTATTGATATTTTCAAGTTATAAACAATAGTGAAACTTGGCATATAGCTTCAAATTTTCTCACATTTGTCATACACGATAAATAATAAATTTAAAAACACATATAAATTGCAAATTCTGACAAACATTTCCACCAAGCAAATTCCTGAATTTTATTAGGAATATTGAAAGGAACATGTCCATATTTATTACAATTCATGTTGAACTGTTTTTAAGAAAAGTATTTTAAAGCTTTTTACTTTAAAAGATAGTCTATATAAAACTAAAGTCAAAATCATACTCAAATTACAAATATTTTAATTAAGGCTAGGAAGATTTCAACCCAACTGTTCTATGATAGTTTTCATTACCACCAATTTTTCACCACTATAACCCCATAAAACTAGGTACAAATAAATTAAGCTACTAATTGGAGAAAAAAAAAAAAAAAAAAAAAAAAAAAAACAGCATTTCTTTAGAACAATTTCTAGTGCTGCATATGTTATGCTTATAATATCTGTGTTGCCATGTTAATTATTGTTATAATTTTATTATTATTAATCAAAGCTACAATTAAAAGATGAAAAAATAGACACATTTTCATTGTTTTACAAATAAAAATAGCAATTTAATAAATATTTAAGATGAAAATATTTATCTTAAATGTGTCCATTTATTAAATGTAATAACAGCAGTTTTTAAAATTCAATAGTTCAATTACAATAACAAATTAATATTGAAAAAGTTATAGCATAAACAAACAAAATGTAATATACCATTTTTAACATATTTTACTTGTCAGAAATAAAAGTATCATTATCAATCATTGGACTACTTATGATTTTATGTTCAACTACAACTTCATTTATTCCTAAAAACCTTTTCTAAAAAAAATTCAAAAATTTTAAGCTTCTAGTTTTAAAGAACAGAAATTTTAGTAGCAATACTTCAAAACAACAAATATGAGCAACTCATGAAACACTGAATTTGGAAATATATATATAAGTAAAAAAAACTGGTACATCAAATACTTGAGGCTTTAAGTACTAGT